>CM040128.1:246128475-246627342 GCA_022559845.1 Amorphophallus konjac
CCCGTGACCTCCGTCGCATCCCCGGCCACGACCTCGGCCGCGGCCGGTGTGTTCCAGAGCTGGCTATAGCCCGAGCGGGGTGATAGTTGTTTATCTGGTTCAGGAGGTCAGTGGCTCACCTCACCAGGAGGCGTTGATGATATTAGGGGGTGGAATGGCCACCATGTTGTAGGTGCAGCCCCGAAGCATTTCTTCTAGCTGCTCTGTTGTGATCTCCTTGTCTTTATAGAACAAGGAGAGTTCTTCTAGGATAAGGAGCCTTTCGCCGTCCTTGAGCTTCCAAATCATCTCTTGGACCCAGCTTCTGAGGCGAGCTCGCTTTTGCATCTCTTCCCACGGGATATAGCTATCGAGTGGGAGAGTGCCAGTTGGACAAGGGGGAACGTATTCCTTTAGGTCGTCAATGAGCCGCTATAGTCTTTGGAGAGGCGTTGGTTCAGCTGGTGATTGCTGGGCGGCCGCTTGCTTTGCTTGTTTCTTGAACCGCCTTTTGAGGTTCTTCCTCCTATTCTTCTTCTGTTTGTTGGCGATTGCCGCCTCCAGGGGAGTAGGAGGGAGATGTGCTGGAGCCGGAGTTCATAAATCCTTATGAGGATACCTTCAAGCTGATGTCTTGGCAGAGTGAGGTCGATGGCTTTTCTTTTCCCGGATTTCGATCCAGGCACCTTCCGTTTGTTGTATTTGGAAGGTGGCGGTGATCGCCTGCTCAATGACCTCACGTGGTAGCTCCTGGTATGCTGGGATACTGAGACTAGCGTCTGAAGATGTGTGCGCAGTTTGATGCCTTACCCGCGGTGGCGGGGAAGGCCTGTGATAGTCCGGCATGATAGTGCTGGCGTCCGAAGACGTGTGCGCTGTTTGATGCCTTACCCGCGGTGGTGAGGTCTTTTGTTGAGGGACGGACTGGGAGACGTGCTCGGTGTCTTGCTCCTTGGTCTTACCTTTACGACCTGGCTCGAGCAGGATCCGGTGATAGTGGAAGCAGAAGTAGAGTATTGCTGCTCTGGGTAGTCACACTGGCCTCGCGCGTCAATCGGGCCTCGTGGTAGAGGGCCCGACTTGAGAGTCGAAGTCGCTAAAGACTCCGAAGATGTCTTCTTTATGATCTGGATTAGATTGCAGGACATGCGGGGAGGACCTGACAGCTCGTCGGCTGAAGGGGCACGGCACAATCGCGCCGGAACCTCCACCAACTTTTACTCCCCCTTCCTATCTCCTGACGCCGGAGATGGGGGTAGGGTAGGAGGAGAGAGAGAGGGACTTGGGGCGCCCATCATTGTCTCGCTCACCAGGACATCCTCTCGGTCGAGAAGGACTAGGAGTTGCCTGGTGGTATCCTCTTGGAGAATGGAAAGACTCCAGCTCTTGCCAGGGCTGCCATTGCACGGCCAAAGTGGCAGGGGCTGGGCGACTGGTTGTTGACGTCTCGACTTCTGGAGGAGCTATGGTGGCAGGAAAATGTATGACGTTGACCGAGAAATTACTCGGCTCAACCTCCTGACTGGTGTCCCGCTCCCTGCGCCTTCGCAATCGCTAGAGAGCTTCTCGATTATCAGTTCGAAACTCGAGCAATTCTGGAGTATGTTGATAAGGCAACCCGTGCCCATTTGCTTAAGGAGGGTCTAGTTGCTCGGGTGCATTTCTGGTGATACTCATGGTCTCTTAAACGGCTTTGCGAAGCCTCAGAGTTGCCATAGAGCTCCCCTCAGCATCGATCTGCTTCCATTGGATCTGTTCCTGGATTAAGTGCTGAACTTCTTCATAGGATTCGATCGCGTGGCAGATTCTGGTGTGAAAGGGGCAATACTGGTGGTGGCCGAAGTCCCATTGGGTGTAGTTTGCCGGCGGGTCTCGAGGCATGATTTGCCCCCTCTCGACGAGGACATCGAAGAGGTACCGGGTCCTCTCCTTGGAAAAGGAGAGAGGTATGTGGTCAAGCTAGGGTCTCCACTGCGTATACTAGAGCGAATGTTCACCTTGGCTGGCATTGGGATCCTCTGTTTCATTGTCAGAGAGAGAGAAGGCAGCCATCATGTGAATCACGTTAGCTGTGTAGTGAATCACAAGCGCTGCCTTGGCTAGCCTCGACCATGTATGTGGCTGCGGGGGATCAAAGAGACCACTCTTCATTTTAATGAGGCCGTCTCGGATCAACTTTTGTGCCTGAGTCTTGAAGACATAGCAATCTTCAAGTGGGTGACCTAGCATGCGATGATATGGGCAATGGCTGGGATCGTCGATTTTCTGGGCCTTGTCTGGCTTGTGGATTTCTGGCAGCTCAACAATCTTCTGGGTCATGCAGAGGTCAAAGAGCATCTTTGTATGTTCCTTCTTGAAGGAGAAGGGCGTCTTCATACGCTCTGAGAAGGAAGGAGCGGCCAGCTTTTCTGCTGGCTTTTTGTCAGAGCCGCTTGGTTCGGCCTCCTTATTGGCTTTGGCGGTGGGGGTGAACTCAATGATGTTCACCTCCTTTCCAGACTGGCATTCTCGTGTCTATTTACTGTTTGTTGAAGTGTAGCTTGGGTTGTCGGTGAAGAACATCTCTATTTTGGTGACTGTCGAATTGAGCTGGTCGAAGCCTTTGAAGTTGGTGCCGAGAGCTTTTCGCTGACCTCAGCCACCAAACCTCGGCGCCATAGGGTAATGGCATCTTCTTGGACTGGTGGGTTGACACAACTCATGCTGAGGTCTCGCCATTTCTTAATGAAGTCGAGGGTGCTCTTGCCCTTCTTCTGTCGGAGAGAGCAGAGCTTAGCCAAGCAGATCTTGCGCTTGGCCGTCTGGAAACGATCGAGGAATTTTTTCTGGAGATCTGCCCAGTCGATCACTCAGTTGGGCTTCAGGCGGGAATACCACTGAAAGGTTGTTCCCATAAGTGAAGTGGTGAAGTAGCGGAGGAGATATGACTCGTCTAATGCTAGCTCACCCATGGTCGTAATATAGTAGGCCAAGTGCTCATGTGGAGACCCTTGCCCGTCGAACTTTTGTAGCTTCGGGGGCTTAGCGCACTCCAGAGGGAGTTTTTTCAACTGGTGATAGAGCGGGTAGGGTACACTATAGAGATCTATAGTGGCAACCCCTTCTCATACTGGGCGAGCATTGTTTTGACAATCCGCTCGATCATCTAGCGATGTGCCATGAGATTTTCTGGCATTGACGTGTTGGAGGCTCGAGGATGAGCTTTGACTAGAGGTGTGCTGAACCCGGATGCTGTCGGGGTTAGAGCGGCTGCCGCTGAGGTGTTAGCACCATCGTGCCCAATTGGTCGTGTCGGTGCTTCGGCCAGAGGCCTAGCAGGTTGCTGAGGACGAAGGTCCAAGTCCCGCTACGATTAAAAATCAATGATTAACGTCCTTCCTCAGGGCGTGTTATTAATCAACGCCTTTGCTTCAGGCGTCTTTTTATAATTTTCAAATAAAGAAGGTTTTATTACCCAAATTGAGTCTAGGAAGTGACGCCCTGATCCTGGTCATGTTTTGAATTAACGTCCTTGGGCAGGTCGTCAATTGTTGAATTGACGCCCTTCGGTAGGTCGTGTCGCACCCCTTTCGTGTCCTTCCTAAACTCGTCTTCCCTGAAGAGTTCCCTGCCTTTCCAGGTCACCTTGCTCGATCTGGAACTAGAGTCCTTGCCGTTGATAACCATTGCCTGTTCTTATCTTCCGAATCTGTGTCTATCTTTGATCGAGACCTTATAAAAGGACTCCCTGGTCGATCTCGCGCGAGTTTACAGAACACAGAGAGCACACAGCGAGGTAAGGTAAGGTTAGATAGACATACAGGAAGAAGAGAAAAGAGAGAGCGGTTGTTATTGTCGCAGAAGTTTTTTTTTGCGCAGAGAAGAGTTCTTATTCATCCGTGTGATTTCTTCATCGTTTTCTTCTGCTTCATGCTGCTCTGTTGGTTCTCCCCTTTACTGTTTACAGGAACAGCAGGGTTTCTCTCCTTTGGTTATATTTGTCTTCATCGCATCATCACGTCCACCATTTTTTTTCCTTTTGCATTAGTATTGCATCTCCTCTCCTCACCCTAATTCTCTAGGGGTTTTAAAACCAAACAAAAAGGTGCGCATGCTACATTCATATTTCATCATCATATTATTTATTTGGATTGATACTACACTCACTCTTGACTGATCCACTTTTCTTTTATTTCTTTGTTCTTCGTTTCAAGGTAATCAACAAGGAAAACCCCCTTCATCGGCCGGCCGATAGAAGGTGGAGGAAGGAATTCACATCCATCCCGCATCCTATTATCACCAGGTATTCGCAATCATCTTTTCTTCTTATTGAGGTAACCCCTCTGGCGATCACTCTCCTTATTAGCACCACGTGCTCTTTTACTCCCTTTTCATCATTATTCTTTTCATTATTCTTCATATTCTTGTTATCACTCTTCTTCTTATTATTTTCCCCTTTAAGAGTGATTTTTCCATGGTCCACAAACGACATATAGATAGATAGATAGAAAGAGAAAAAAAAGGAGAGACATACAAAAAAAGAGGAGATAGAGGAGTTAGCCATAGAAAGAAAGGGGGAGCTCGAGAGCCCTTCATAGAAGCAAAAGAAAAGAGAGAGAGAGAGGCTCGAAGGAAGGAACCAGGTGGGGTGTGCTGCTCGACGTCCTGAATGGCTGCAGTTCTCCCTTCCCCCCCCCCTCGTTTCTATCTGAATCTTCTTCCTTAGTTTCTTTCTGTATTTCTGCTTTCAAGCATCGTGGTTTCAATAGCATCGAGTGCCAATGTAACCCTATTCTCAGGGACTGTGCCGGCGTGCGTCTCCTTGTTATTCTCTCCGCCGGGATGTTCCTCCCGAGCTGAGCTAGTGTAAGCTGTTTGGGTGAACTAGTTAATAAAAGAATGGGTTGAATTCTGCCATTTCTGATCATTCTTTCCTTTCTGCATCCGAGGTTTAGCCCATGTACGGCTACCGCCAGCCGTGAGTGTTTTATGGTTTATTTGCCTCCGTCTGCTGAAGCTTCTTGGCCACAGTTCTTCTCCACCTCTTAGCCACATTTCGAGGGCCTGAGATAGTCTATCTCATGGCTCCTCGTATGTGAAGTAAAGAGGGATACGTTCAGGAGTTCCCGTCCACGGCTCTGCTCCTAGTGAGGCCCCAGAGGAAAGGTGTTCTTCCCCCCGAAGTCTTCTCTCTACGATCATCCAAAACAATCTAGATTGGTGAACAAACCCCTTTTCTTCAAACGCCTAAAACCAGGCCTTGAAACCTCCGAAGAAAATCTCGCCTAAGCCTCCCGGTGCAAGTCTCGTGCCGAGGGCATGCCGTGCCGGTTGGACTTCCCTCATCGCGCCGAGCCCACCTCGTGGCTGTGCTGAAACCTATCCCTTTTCTCCGCACTGATACCTTTACATCTTCTGGCCATCCTGATGCCTTCGTGCCGATGCCGTCAAGCCATGCAGACCTTGCCCATCATATCCTCTCCCATAGGCATGCATTACCCTTTCCTCTATCCTCATAGGAGCTACATTAAAGGGGTCAATCCCCCACATTCTACAACCCCATCAAGTCATGGAGCCCCGCCATTGCACGTTCTCCGTTGACTGCACCGGGGATATCACAACAAAAGGGATGAGGTCCCATATGATCTGGACCCCTTGGATCTCGGGCTATGCCCGGCTCTCATTTCGGTTTCCACTCCGACAATTCGTGAGTGGATAGCCTATAATACCCTTTTGGCACACTCTCAAAAAAAGGGGAGGTGCTGTCAAAATCTGTTCAGAGTTTTGCTCGATCGTCTAGTGTGATGTTTTCATCGGAATTGTGTATTTAACCCCTAATTGCGTGGCAAGAGCCTGAGCTATATCACCTCATGGTATCTTGGCCACCACAGGGAATATACCTTACAGTTACGTGGTCTCCTTGAACCCCTCTAGGAATGAATCCACCCTCATCTTCTATCTCACCCACTCATTACCATGAAGTCCCCATTGAATGCAAATGATGCCCTTAAACTCATAAGAAACCCTTATAATACCTCAAATAAAACCAACAAAACCTTCTCCCGACGCCACCTCCTCCCGGCGCTACCCCTTTCCGGCGCCAAACCCGCGCCGGGTTGGGGGCGCTCCAAAACCTGCCGTTTGCCATGTCGTGCCGATTGCCATGCCGTGCCGATTGCCATGCCGTGCCGTTTGCCTACCGTGCCGATTGCCCTTGAGCTTCCCATCGCACCGGGAACCCTCTCGCGCCGTCTGCCCGTCGCGTCGGGATTCCCCCCCGCGCCGACCCCTATCCGTGCCGTTTCACCTTATTAACAGGTGCTATTCAAACCCTGATACCTTAACAATCCCATTAAATCCAAAATCAGTCCAAACTCAAATGTCCATTCCTTATCAACTTCAGTGTTAACCTTCGTCACCTCACGAGGGAACTATGGTTCTTCACCCGGGCCCACAGAGATATATCAATGGGGGTTCTACCCCTACATTATACCGAATACAATGTTTCTTCTATCACCCCATTGACCCTCGGAGCTCTGCCCCTGCATGTCCTCCAATGGTCCTTTGAGGGGAATATTAACAAATGACATGGTGGCGGACACTGTCCCGTCATATTTAAATCCTTTTTGGATCCAGGGCTACGCCCGCCTCTCTTTTGGCTTCCATCCCGGCATTCCGTGGGTGGATGACCTATTTTCCCCCTTTGGCATAGTCCAAAATAAGGGGACGTGCTGTCGGATTTACGTTGTAACATTGTTATCATGTCCCGCGTAGCACGGTTTTCTATGCATGTTTCACATCCCGTCAGCGGAGTTAGCGTAACAGTCGTATCTCATTTTGCCCCCGAGGCATCCTTTCTTGGCAATTAATCAAGGGTTGTCCTTCCTTGGAAGGACGTAATTAACGTCATCGCCTTTATGGTATGACGGACTCTGAGTCCCGACACGAATATCACAGTCGACTGATTGAGTCAAGTCGAGCACACAGTAAACTGTCACTCCGGTGACTGGCACGCCTAATAAACCTAATAAAACAAAGGGTAATTAATAAAAAAAAACATCCCCACAGTTCTGGCACGCCCGGTGGGACCTTTGTCTCCCTTCATCTCTTTGCCAAGAGAGGATACCTTCGGGGGCTTACCCTTAGAATACTGATTGTTTGTCTGCTTGTCTCAGGCAAACGACGATGTCATCTGGACTCACTGGTGTTGGCTTCGGCCCTGCAATCGTCGCCCACCATGCGGAGCACGGGTATCTGGCGGTACCCATGGTCTTCGGATATTTCCCACCAGCTGTAGGTTTCCCCAACTTCTTGGGGTTAGCCTTCGTTGACATGCTGCAGACGGAGTCCCTGGAGACCGACAAAGAAAAAGTTGCTGAGGAGGTCGTGGTCCCGGAGGCTCGACACTGTGACGGCCCGTCTGCGGGGTCATCCCAAGTCGCCAGCTGCATGGTGCATCACATTGCTCACGGGGCTCGCCCCGTCCCTGCCAAGAACTTCGGAAGTCGCCGACACTGGAACCCCCGAAGGAAGACTGATGCTGCTGTGACCAGACGGATCTCCACATCCGGCAAGTCTATGCTGGTTGGTGGCCTCCGTGTCTTTCTGGACGGGCGTAAGGCCCGAGTGAGCCCGGATCGGGTAATCCCTACCGTGCCAGTCCGCAACTCCTACCAGGATCTTGCTGGAAGAAGGGCCGAAGAGGAAGAAGCTGGCCGTTATGGCCAGAGGATGTTGTTTCCTAAGCCAAGAAGATTCAAGAAGGTTTGGATCCCCAAAAAGGTCCAGCCTGTCCTGCAAGAAACTCTGATGCAATATCATCCCAGATTCGCCAGAGCAGGAAGAGACAACAAGAGGGACCTGGTCCCAACGAAGGAGGAGACAATCGCGGAGCCGCCGCGCCGAGAAAGCTTCAGGGCCTGCGCCCGACAAGCCAATATCCCCATTAGGGAAGAAGATTACAGCAGACTGTCGAGAGGGCTCGGTTTGCTCAGATCCCTCCGATGAGAAGTCAACAACTGTCCTTGACCCCGCACTCAGGCCGAGGGCAAGATGAGATGACCAATATGGTCAGAAGCTATTTCAAGGGGTTGGGCAACCCCTCTTTGGGTCAACAACGGCTGTTGCAGGCAGCCGCAGCTGAAGAAAACCACTGTCCGATAACGGCAGTGGAAGAAGAAGAAGACAACTGGAAGATGACATCATCAGTTGATGATAATGGATATGAAGAGGGCTCTGATACTCAAGACAATGACATTACACCCTCTCGGGAGGAACAGAAGAGGGTCTCTGTGTTCAAAGGGCTTACCTTCCCGGAGAATGTCAAGAGGAGGGTTCGCAGACAGAAACGCAGGGGGCACATCTTCACATGCAATATGGCCGGAATAGATGGCCGCTATGGAAAGCTGCCCGAGGAGCCTCGGGAGTTGGCCTGGCTAGCCGAAAGATCGGGGCCGAGCACTCGAAGGGTGGAGGCCGCAAAACAAAAACTGGCAGTGACTGAAGAGAGGCAAGCCCTACCTCGCCTCCAACAACATGATAAGGCCGTTATTCTCACAGCAAATGTGATAACGGCAGATGAAGATGAAGATGTCTTGCTTGACATCCTACCTAAGGGTGCGTCTGGCGAGACAACAGAAGCCATCCCTAGCACAGTAGCTATGGACCCGGCCATGCTGATGATACTCCAGAGGTACCGCCAAGAAATAGAGCAGCTGAAGAAGCAATTAACGGAAAGGACAGAACAGTCCTCTGCCTCCAAGCGACATGATGTGCAAGCCAAATCATCAAGGGAGTCATCAACAAAGGCGACTTCCCACAACTCTACACCCCGCCTATGCAGGCGGAGCCAAACTTGGTGACAACTCAACAACGCCCGTCACAGCCACTGGCTCTCCCGGTGCTGCCACAGGTGCGCCAGGCGCCTCTACTACTGCATCCTCCTCCACAGGCGACCACCCTGGTCACCCCCTACTCGCAGTCGGCGCATTTCTACCCGGAACCGGTCGACCCAACCACCATGAGCCAAATGATGGTGGAAAGGATGATCGAAATGAAGCTCGCTGAAAGGGCTGAAGGTGACTATGTTGTGTTCGATGCGTATAGGGTTTCATACCCGCCGCATCATGCTGCCAAGCGGCTCCCTCCTGAGATTAGCAAGCCGCCGAAGTTCGACAAGTTCAATGGGAAGGGATCCCCGAAGGAACATATCACCTACTACATGACCGTCATGGGTGACTTAGCCACCGACGAGTCATACCTACTAAAGTTCTTCGGGTCCTCACTCACAGGGCTCGCCTTTGAATGGTACTCCAGCCTCCCGGCCGGGTCGATCAGCGACTGGTCGGACATGCAGAGGAAGTTCAGAGAAAGGTTTCATGTTACAGAAAGGGAGGTCACAGTGGCTGAACTTTATTCAACAAGACAGAGGGTAGATGAGACCGCTCTCGACTACATCAAGAGGTGGAGGAACCTCGGAATGAGATGCAAGCGGCCCCCGCACCAGGAGGATGCTGTGCAGATCTGCAAATAGAATCTCAGGAGAGAGGTGCTGGAAAAGATGATTGGCATAGAAATCCAGTTGTTCGACCGTCTGTAAAATATTGTGGCCGAAGTGGAGGCTTTCCTAGCAAAACCAGTTCCCACACCAAATGCCCCTACTGCACAAAAGGGCAAGGCAACAGAACGGCACCAGGCACCGAAAGAAGCAAATGCCCTTGTGATGTGAAATATTGACGGGAATGCAGCAAGTGACAATGATCCCTTGGACTTAATTCGCAAACGCATTCACAAAAGTTGAGAAAGCTTGGAAGACGCCGTCTCACCGTGCGCACCCGTTACCCGTGGTGACTCGATGATGCCGAGTCGAGGTGGGGGAGAAGGACCCTTGCTGGTAGAGGGCCAGCACAACTAAGGTTTTCCCTCCCGAAGGTAGGATGCCCACGATCAAGGGCGGCCGGGTGCCTTGGGGGCACAAGGTCACTCACTCACTATTATCCACGATGACCACTCAGGATGGTGGCTCCGAGAACGGGCACTCTCTCACTAGCCAGCGAACTAGTTTGACGGATATTAAATAAACAGATATTAAGGGGGGAGCAAGGGCAGGAGCTCACCTGGTTGGTTTGAAGAAACCAACCCCGGTCGGAGACGATGGGCGAGCGGGGAAGTGTGGGTTCCCCGCACACTGCGCCGGTGAAGCTTGAACCCTGTTTAAGTAATTACAAGCACTACACCTCACACAGAAGGGTGGACTTGGGGTAGGGATGTTGATTTACACGCAAACACTACCTCCACGCAGGGAGGGGCGGTAAGCCGGCCAGGCGGGGAAGGGAGATTTGCCGAAATCGCGAAAGGAGACGCCGATGTTGAATCTGCCTGCTTTCTGTGGTGGATGACTGACAGTCACTGTTGAGGTCGTAACTCCCGGTTTGGAATTTTTCTGATGATGAGACCAGCGAGGAACTCTTCGTAACTGGGGAAGGGATGCCTCAGAATTTTGTGGAATTCTTCTGATGCCGAAGCTGGTCCAGGTGGAGGTCCGAACAGGGTGACAGAATCTGGGTGAGGCAGCTTCAGGCTTCTGACAGAAGATTGAAGAGGTTGTCCCGATGGCTCCCGGACTCCGAATTACTAACCTCTGGAGTTTCTGGGACCGTGGATGAGCCCTCTTCGCAGAAAAACTGGTGGGGAAGCCGTCTGATGTCGGAGAGGACTGGGGGGCTCAGAAGAGTGGAGGCAGGTCGTTGCAGACTGTGGGAGGCAGGCCCGCGCAGCCGATGGAGAAAAATGGTAACTTTGGTCTCCGGACACCGAACGTGGTTCTGCTTCTTGATTCTGATCGAGGACTGGAGGAGGAAGAACTTTGTAGAAGGGCTCTTGGTGTGAATCTTCCGCCGTTTGTCGTGGTGCAGCTTCTAATCGGGTTCAGGTACTCTGCAGATGGAGTCCAGCGCAGTCGGGGGAGAATGGTTCTCCCGGACAGCCCCGAACTCAGAATGGGATGGGATCACCTCGCCTGCAAAGCTGATTGGACGAACTTTCCAGAAAGGTATGCCCTCAGACATTGCCGTATGAATCCATGATTGCTTCTGCAAGTCGAGCCTTTCTCTGCCACCTGCAGACTGGACAAAGGGGAAGGGAATGGTGGTGGAACTAGGTTGATGCAAGTGGCGGGTTAGCAATGGCGGTGGTGGAGGGGTTTGGGAGGTGGGAAGGTGTGGTGAGGGAGGAGACCAGGGGTGGAGCTAGCAGGGGTATGGGTGAGTGCGCAAATGGTCAAGGGGGTGGAGGTGGGATGATGGGGGCGCAAGTGGCTTGGGGAAATGGGGAGGGTTCTCTTTGATTTGGGTGGTGGGTTAATGGAGGTGTTTAATGGAGGCCTAGGGAAGGGGAGGGGTTGCCTTGGGGAGGGGAAGAGTTGCTTGGGAAGTGGGGATTCCTCTTGGGATGATGGAAGGTTGTATGGGGAAGGGGGAGGGTTGCTTGGGGAGTGGTGGGAGTAAATGGGGTTTATGGGTCTTGGGAGGTGAAGGGTTGTGATTAATGGGGGTGGGGCTGATGTGGCAAGTGGGGGAGGTGAAGGGGCAGGTGCGCCCAAGGGAGAGAGAGAGGGGTTCGCCCCCTTCAAAGAGAGAGAGAAGTAGAGAGAGGGAGAGAGAGAGAGAGATCTAGAGAGAGAGGGAGAAGTGCACTAATGCTTTGGCAAAATTCTTTCAATACTTCATTAGCTTCAACTGGTGGGATTGGGGTCCTATTTATAGGAATCCCACAATTCAACATAAGTCCCTGACTTTTGGACTAATGACAACTAACCAAGGGGGAAAGGGGCGCCCCTGGGCCAAGCCCATATAACTGGGCCCATTAACCAATCTAACTGACATAATGATAATAAACTTAGGTAGATGACTCATTAACCTAGGGACTTGACTCAAATAAAAGAAAAATTACAATGATATGACTCCAGAAAAATATGAAAATTACATAGCTAGACTCAGAAAATCGAGATGAACACAATGGCGAGCATCGGGACCCATGGAGAAATGGGAAGTGGTAAGCGATGTCCCCATCACCTTGATATTAAGACATTTGAACAGCAAAAAGATAAAGGCAAGAAGATAGCTGCTTCTCAGCCTGCCAAGACCGGAGACGGCGAAGAAGGTCCATCCCTCCGGGATAAAATGGAGAAGCCCTACTCTTTCCCAAAGGAGAAGACCAAGATCCTATTTGACTGGGTTACCCTGTATGATAAGGTCACCTTGCCTGAGCCGAGGAGGCCGGAGGACCTGAAAAGAAGAGACAGCCCAAGATTCTGCCCTTACCACCAGATGTTGGGACATCCGATTGAAGACTATTATGTTTTCAAGGATATTATCGAAAGCATGGTAAAGAAGGAAGAAATAGAATTGGGGGAGTACAAGGTTGACCCTCCACAACCACATGCGACGCCCATAAGAAGAGCCGCCATCAACATGGTCTCTCTGTACCAAGCCTTGTCTAAAGAGACCGCAAAAGCCAGTACTCAGCACACATATGAAGCTTGCTTTCTGACCCCAATAAAAGAACAAGAGGGATGGCAGCAAGTCCCTGCAAAAGCCAAGAGAAAGGCTCTGCCTCGCCCGGCACCGGGGGCACATGTTCGTGGCGTCACACCACGACCCCCTCCACCGGTAACAACACCTGTGTGGACCAATCCACCAACAGTTATCCGGATACCTACCCGCAATCGGAGGAGGCAGACTCCATTGCCGATGGTCAAGAAGATCAGCCCAGAAGCTCAGCGGCTGCAGGACTATATAAATGGGCTAGATGAGTATGTGCAGCCCGAGCTAGAACCTTTGCTGGTACGGGATCATCTCCCATGGCAGGAGCTAGAACAGCTTTCACTGAAGCAAGAAGAAGAAGCTGACAAGGCATCAAACAGGGATGGCAGCCTATTCTGGGGGCAGGCACCAGCCAAAGAAAAGAAAAGAAGACAAAGAAAGAAGGGAAGATCCGGCAACGCTACAACGGGGATGGTCCTCTCTGGCAACACCCTCTCTGCTCTGTTCAATCTGCCCAGTGAAGAGGATGAAGAAGAAATTTGCTTCACACCCGCCACTGAGGCAAGCCGGGTTGGAGCCATAGCTGCTGCACATGCGACCCGGTCAGGTCGAAGGTGGGGGCGTAAGCCGCCCGCCAGCCATAATATTATCTTCAGAGGGGAGCAACCCTACAAGATACCCCCTCTGGAGGTCAGGGGAGCTCAGATCCCTCCTCCGTCAGGATTGTATAACCAAAGTGGAGGTAGCACTCCTGCTCCTTCATTTCTGGAATTCATAAAGATGTCAAAAGGGAAGATGCCATGCCGGGAGGATGAACCAACGACCGGGGGCAATCACCCACAGCTCTAGCAATCTCCCAGATTGCCAGAAGAGACAGAAGTTCGGCCAACAGTAGCCAGCGAAGAGCAGCCTGGAGGTAATCCCGGGCAAAAGGGTACGGCCTCTAAGTCTGATGAAGCAGGTCCGTCAGGGGCCGCGGTCCAAACAGCCTCCAGGCCCAAGTGGGCGGATGAAATGAAGCTATCCAATGTCCGAGCTGGAAGTCGGGTGGTCAAGCTACTAAAAAAGCTCCCGGCAAGATTCATTGTCTGGGAAATTCTCTCTCTCAGTGACGAGACTAGACAGGCAATCATTGCCGCTCTCCAGACGCCAGCCCAATATGAAGCCTGCCTAGCTGAGGTGCTACCAGAGGCCAGCATGACCTTCACACAGAAGGACATGTTACTCCCCACCGCCAGTCATAACAGACCTCTCTATATGAGGGGACATCTAAATGGCATAGAGCTGAACAGAATCCTCGTGGACCCCGGGGCAACTGTTAACATTCTACACTACAGGATCTACGAGAGGCACTATTTCAATGTGCACCTGCAGAAGGTCGGGGACATGCGTATCGCCGGCTTCAATCAGAAGTGCGAAGTATCACTAGAGTAGCAGAGTTCACACTCACCCTAGCGGACTTTGTCACCAAGGTGCAATTTCATGTCATTGATTCCCGCACCTCATACAAGGCGCTGCTTGGCCGCCCTTGGCTACATGAGAATATGGTGGTACCTTCCACGCTTCACCAATGCATCAAATACAGCATGGATGGGAAGGAGGAGAGAGTATTTGCTGACCTCCACCCATTCGAAGTGTTCGAATGCCACTTGGCAGATGCTCCTCTATATACGGAACGGTCACAGAAGGCCCCTGCAGTCAAGACCTCTTCTAGCACAATAAAAGGCACTTCCAAAACAGAATGGTTCTTTCCGCTGCCGTGAGGATATGTCGAGCCCAAGGTTGTTTCACACATCACTGTCACCGGGGATGTGGGCCGGATAGCGCCTCCCGCCATCTATCCCGAAACTAATAAAGTCAGGGTTGATCAACAGCACGACCACATAGGGATCCCCGAAGGTCTTACCAAGCCAATTTTCAACCTCAACAATACCACTGTCGAGCCCCTCAAAGCATGGGAGGTGGCACAGATGGGTGGTCCTAGCAGCCTGTTCTATACAGCTGAAGAACACCCTACACGGGAAGACACTGATTGCCGTCTGCCCGAAGATATAGACAACCCCTCCATACCTATACAGGGGTTGACATTCATAACAAATCAAATGGCTGAGATGTTCCAGAAGCAGCACATCCCTTCCGGCCAACCTCGCAAGAGAAAATAAGCATTCCAGAAGCTATGGTATCCTCCAAGCCTAGACAAAGAAATGAGGCGTGTCACTCAGCATCCGGGATTGGGTTTCACCCTCGAAGAATACTATTATAGTGGGCGTTATGAAGTAGACACCATCTCTACTTTTTACCCGATGGAGGATAACCCACTGGGGGCAGACACTGATCAACAGCCGACAGAAGTTGAAAGCTTTCAGCCAGCTCAGTCGGGAAGTCTGGAATCTGAGGCTATGTTCCCTTGCCGCTGTTGGGGACAGGTCTACCAGGAAGATATGGCTCTTCAGGCCAAATTTGACACAGCTAGGAGTAGTGAAGCTGAAGAGGTGGAAGAAGCAGAGTGGCCTCCCACCGGTGGCCCTCCTTTATTCATGATGTCAGCACTTCTCGAACGAGTCAGGGAAGCCTCCCCCGAGCCTGGTCAAGAAAAAAATGCTGCTAGAAGAGAAATGGTCATCTGCACTGGGGGCATGGTGGCTCAAGGGACCAAGATCTCTTCACCCTATGCCAGAGAGCTACAAAGCCACTCTGACCCAATGACAAATGATCGCCAGCCCATGGTGACTGCAATCTCCTCAGCAGGGACTGAGGCAATCCACTCGCCCCTTGAAGCTGCTGGCAAAGTAAACCTATTGGTAGAGTAGTGCATGCAACCACTATCAGCCGAACAAGAAATTCCTGGCAGAACTCAAATAGAGCAAGACGAAGGGATCGAGGTCCTTGACCTCGAAGAGGATATACCAGACTTTGTCGACCTCCAGCCTGCACCCCCTGAGATAGAAGACGGAGGTCAAGCAATAGTCGATGAACTGATAGAAGTCAATTTGGGAAGCAAGGATGACCCCAGGCCAACCTTCCTCAGCGCCCAACTATCTACCGAAGAACAGGGGATGTACATCCAGCTGCTACAAGAATACCAAGATTGTTTTGCCTGGACTTACAGAGAAATGTCGGGACTAAGCCCCTCGGTCTCACAGCATGAGCTGACCATAAACCCTGGGGTGGAGCCGGTGAAACAGCCCCCTAGGCGCATGAGGCCAGAACTCATCACTCAAATCTACAAAGAGGTCGACAAGCTCATTGATGTGGGTTTTGTCGAGGAAAATCAATACACCACGTGGTTGGCTAACATTGTGCCCGTGAAAAAGAAGAATGGACAGATCCGGATATGTGTTGATTTCTGAGATTTGAATAAAGCCTGCCCTAAGGATGACTTCCCAGTGTCAATAACGGATGTCATGATAGATGCAACCACTGGTCATGAGGCCCTATCATTTATGGATGGGTCATCTGGCTACAACCAGATATGGATCCCGGAACATGACCGGATCCACACTGCCTTCCGGACACCCAAAGGCATTTATCACTACTAAAGAATGCCGTTCGGATTAAAGAACGCCGGCGCAACTTATCAGCGAGTGATGACTAGAATATTTGATGAGCTGCTTTACCATAAGGTCGAATGCTACATAGACGACCTGGTAGTCAAGACCAAAAAGAAAGAAGACCATCTGCAAGACCTCCGAGTCATTTTTCAGAGGCTAAGACAGTATGAATTGAAAATGAACCCTATGAAGTGTGCGTTTGGAGTCTCGAGCGGAAAGTTCTTGGGTTTCATTGTCAGATATCGGGGGATTGAAATAGACCCCGCAAAGATCAAGATGATTCAGGAATTACCCTCACCAAGGAATCTCTCTCAGCTAAGATCCCTTCAGGGCCGCCTTGCATACGTCCGATGGTTTATATCCAATTTGTCGGGGCGGTGCCACCCCTTTCACAAGCTAATGATGAAGGATGTCCCCTTCTACTGGGACGCAGAATGCCAGATAGCCTTCGACAAATTGAAAGATTATCTGAAAACTCCTCCAATGCTGGGTGCGCCGGTAAAAGGGCAGCCGCTGATTCTCTACATAGCAGCTACACACAACTCTCTGGGGGCAATGCTAGCCCAGAATAATGAAGAAGGAAAAGAACAAGCCCTCTATTATCTCAGTCGAAGAATGGTAAGAACTGAGGAAAAATACACCTACATCGAGAAGATCTGCCTGGCACTGGTCTTCGCAGTCAAGAAATTGCGGCACTACATGCTGTCGCATGAAGTTAGGCTGATTTCCAGGGAGGATCCGCTTAGATACATCATGTCTCGAATGGCCCTCAAAGGCCGCTTGGGCAAATGGGCGGTGATTCTTATGGAGTATGACATCTCCTATGTACCGCAACGGGCCGTCAAGGGCCAGGCTATTGCAGACTTATTTGCTGAACATCTAGTACCCGAAGACTGCCCTCTGGAGCTAGAACTTCCTGAAGATGAAACTTTAGAGGTCAGCCAGGTGCGGCCCTCCCCATGGCAGCTGTATTTTGATGGTGCTTCCAGAATTGACACCGCAGCAACGGGACCAGCCAGAGTCCGCGCAGGAGCAGGCATAGTCTTGAAGTCTCCTGAAGGGGAAGTCACACACACGTCCTTCTCAATAAATAAGCCATGCACAAATAATGAAGCAGAATATGAAGCCCTCATAATCGGGCTACAGGTTGCTCTGTCCATGGGGATTCAAATGATAGAGGCATTCGGAGACTCCATGCTGGTTATAAAACAATTGGAAGGGGAGTTTGAGGTACGAAAACAGGAGCTCATCCCTTACTATCAACTGGCCTTGCACCGAATGGCAAGATTCTATTTTATTAGCATCAAGCACATCAACCGAGGACATAATGCTCAAGCTGATGCCCTCACAAAGCTGGCAAGTTCCTTGGCGGTCCCGCCTGATACGAGCCTGAATATATCAGTCATCAACCGGTGGCAGGTCCCCAACATGATAGAAGCTCTAGCTGGTGAACAAGCTAATGAGGTAGCAGTTGTTGAAGCAGTCTAGCAGCCCGACTGCCGGGAGTACCTCCTGCATTGGTTCCAACACCAACAGCTTCCGAAGGTGAAAGAACAGAAAATGAAACTCCTGAGAGTCAAAGATTCCTATGAGATGAGGAATGGGACATTGTTCCGAATAATGGCAGATGCCCAGAAGAAGGTATTACTTCGATGCCTATCTCCAGGGGAGGCCAGGCAGGTAATGCAAGAAGTTCATGCCGGGTCAGCCGGGGCACACCAGGCCGGTCTGAAAATGAAAATCGAAATAAAGAAATTGGGTTATTATTGGCCCACTATATTTGATGATTGCTGCAAGTTTGCTAAGGCTTGTCAGAAATGTCAAGAACATGCCAATATATCAAGAAGGCCTCCTGTTCCTCTACATCCTACCTTACCAAGCTGGTCACTTGCACAGTGGGGTACAGACGTGGTGGGGCCACTACCAGCATCTTCGTCAGGGTGCAAATACATCTTAGCAGCTACAGATTACTTCTCCAAGTGGGCGGAAGTAGTGGCACTAAAAGAAGTCACGGGGGAATTAGTTGCGAGATTCTTCCGATAGAATATAATATTCCGGTTTGGGATCCCCAGCCGAATCATTTCCGACAACGGCAGCCACTTCAGGAATCAGAAGGTTTATCGGCTAGCTGACAAATACAAGATTGATTGGAGAACATCATCTCCCTACTACCCTCAGGCCAATGGACTTGCAGAAGCCTTTAACAAGACGCTGTGCACTCTGCTGGCGAAAATTGTCAAGACGGACAGAAGAGACTGGGAAGAAAGAATGTATGAAGCGCTCTGGGCTTACCGTACGGTCTACAAGACCCCTACCGGCTGCTCACCCTACTCCCTTGTATATGGCTCAGAGGCTGTGGTGCCGATTGAGCTGGAGATCCCCTCATTGCGAGTCTCCATCCAGCATGGATTGGCGGGCAGCGAACAAGCCAACATAGAAAGAAGACTAGAAGAGCTCGCCGAGCTTGAAGGAAAGCGTCTCCGGGCGCAACATAATATTCAACTCTATCAAGCTCGTATGGCCCGTGCTTTTGATAAGCTGGTCAAGGGTCGAGAATTCAAGAAAGGAGACCTGGTAATGGTTAAAAGAAGAGAGGTGATGGCCTCTAACCCCAAGGGAAAGTTAATTGAAAACTGGGTTGGACCCTATGTCGTCCATCGAACATAAGAAGGGGGTGCATATATCCTCGCGGATCACAGAGGAGTTATCCAATTCTCCCCCATTAATGGAAAGCACCTGAAGCTGTATCACACAGTCCAACCGACTTTCCCTGAATAATCTATCTTCACCCTCGGTCTAGTGGCATTCCGCCCTGATCGAGCTATACCTTTCCTTGGTTTAGTGGCATTCCGCCCTAGCCGAGCTATCCCTTATCTTGGTTTAGTGGCATTCCGCCTAGCCGAGCTACCCCTATCTTGGTCTAGTGGCATTCCACCCTGATCGAGCTACCTTATCTTGGTTTAGTGGCTTTCCGCCTTAGCCAAACTACCTCTCCTTGGTCCAGTGGCATTCCGCCCTGATCGAGCTATCCCTCCTTGGTTTAGTGGCATTCCGCCCTAGCCGAGCTGCCCCTATCTTGGTCTAGTGGCATTTCGCCCTGATCGAGCTACCTTATCTTGGTTTAGTGGCTTTCCGCCCTAGCCAAACTACCTCTCCTTGGTCCAGTGGTATTTCGCCCCGATTGAGCTACCCTTATCTTGGTCTAGTGGCATTCCACCCTGATCGAGCTACCCTCATCTCGGTCTAGTGACATTCCACCCTGATCGAGCTATCCCTCCTTGGTTTAGTGGCATTCCGCCCTAGCCGAGCTACCCCTATCTTGGTCTAGTGGCATTCCGCCCTGATCGAGCTACCTTATCTTGGTTTAGTGGCTTTCCGCCCTAGCCAAACTACCTCTCCTTGGTCCAGTGGTATTCCGCCCCGATTGAGCTACCCTTATCTCGGTCTAGTGGCATTCCGCCCTGATCGAGCTACCCTCATCTCGGTCTAGTGGCATTCCGTCCTGATCGAGCTATCCCTCCTTGGTTTAGTGGCATTCCGCCCTAGCCGAGCTACCCCTATCTTGGTCTAGTGGCATTCCGCCCTGATCGAGCTACCTTATCTTGGTTTAGTGGCTTTCCGCCCTAGCCAAACTACCTCTCCTTGGTCCAGTGGCATTCCGCCCTGATCGAGCTACCCTCATCTCGGTCTAGTGGCATTCCGCCCTGATCGAGCTATCCCTCCTTGGTTTAGTGGCATTCTGCCCTAGCCGAGCTACCCCTATCTTGGTCTAGTGGCATTCCACCCTGATCGAGCTACCTTATCTTGGTTTAGTGGCTTTCCGCCCTAGCCAAACTACCTCTCCTTGGTCCAGTGGTATTCCGCCCCGATTGAGCTACCCTTATCTTGGTCTAGTGGCATTCCGCCCTGATCAAACTACCTTTCCTTGGTCTAATGGCACTCCGCCTTGGCCGAGCTCTCAAAAGAATACACCATATTACCGTTATGGGCCTTACACTCGAATCGGCGAAAGATCATTCCTTTGCGTTAGCATTCAGCCCTTGCTAACGAATATATCGCTCTGCTCGGCACAAGGCCCGGTGCTCCGGCCAATAGCCGTCTACCATCAGCCAAGGGTCGGATATCACGCTTCGACCTGCCGCCCTTTATAAAAAAAAAGAAGAAGAAAAAGAGAAAGAAAAGAAAATGGGTTAAAAATAGAGATATCCCGCCAGACTTGTTCCTATATTAGGACAAGTGCAAAAATGGCTATAACCCGGCTGTGGCAAAAACCCGGAAGGGTGCTACATAAAATCGGGTACCCCGCCACGTGAAAACCCGAGAGGGTGCGTGGGCAAAAGCAAGAGGGGGCTGGCTTCGGCGAAAACCCGAAAGGGCGCCTAGGTCGGTAAAGTGATAATTTAAAAAAAAATTCCTCTTTTGTCCTCCACCTGATGAAACTCCATAAGGGATAATCATCAAAAGTCCCACCAGAAATCCTTTAACAAACCCATATTCGACCCTCGTCATCATCGGCGAGATCGGTCGATCTCTACCCCTAACTTGGACCTTCCGTCCCTGTTAATAATCCTATCTTTGCTTCGGCATGTGACCCATGCTGATGAATAAACCCATATTCGACCCTCGTCAGCATCGGCGAGATCGGTCGATCTCTACCCCTAACTTGGACCTTCCGTTCCTGTTAAATAATCCTATCTTTGTTTCGGCATGTAACCTATGCTGATTAATAAACCCGTGTTCGACCCTCGTTATCATCGGCGAGATCGGTCGACCTCTACCCTTAACTCGGATCTTACATCCTTGTTAATAAACCATATCCTTTGCTTCGACATTTAACCGGTGTCGATGAAATAAACCCAGGACCAATCCTTGTTATCATTAGCAAGGCCAGTCAGCATTCTCGCGGTCCAGTTCTTCTGTACTCCGAATTCAAAAAAAGAAAGAAAAGAAAATGGGGTTAAAAATAGAGATACCCCGCCAGACTTGTTCCTATATTAGGACAAGTGCAAAAATGGCTATAACCCGGCTGTGGCAAAAACCCGAAAGGGCGCTACAGGCAAAATCGGGTACCCCGCCACGTGAAAACCCGAGAGGGCGCGTGGGCAAAAGTAAGAGGGGGCTGGCTTCGGCGAAAACCTGAAAGGACGCTTAGGTCAGTAATGAGAATAATATATATATATATATATATATATATATATATATATATATATATATATATGAATGATGAATAGTGATGATCCACCCTCCGTCCGGAAGACCCTTCACAGGGTCGAAGCGGAGTCTTCGTCCAATATCCCGCCTACATGTACTTATTCTCTACCCTTTCGACCCTTGTCACCATCGGCAAGATCGGTCGCTACCCCTTTCCGGTTCTTGTCATCATCGGCAAAAACCGTCTACCCTTTCGACCCTTGTCACCATCGGCAAGATCGGTCGCTACCCTTTACGGTTCTTGTCATCATCGGCAAAACCGTCTACCCTTTCGACCCTTGTCACCATCAGCAAGATCGGTCGCTACCCCTTTCCGGTTCTTATCATCATCGGCAAAACCGTCTACCCTTTCGACCCTTGTCACCATCGGCAAGATCGGTCGCTACCCTTTACGGTTCTTGTCATCATCGGCAAAACCATCTACCCTTTCGACCCTTGTCACCATCAGCAAGATCGGTCGCTACCCCTTTCCGGTTCTTGTCATCATCAGCAAAAATCATCTACCCTTTCGACCCTTGTCACCATCGGCAAGATCGGTCGCTACCCTTTCTGGTTCTTGTCATCATCGGCAAAACCGTCTACCCTTTCGACCCTTGTCACCATCGGCAAGATCGGTCGCTACCCTTTACGGTTCTTATCATCATCGGCAAAATCATCTACCCCTTCGACCCTTGTCACCATTGGCAAGATCGGTCGCTACCCCTTTCCGGTTCTTGTCATCATCGGCAAAAACCGTCTACCCCTTCGACCCTTGTCACCATCGGCAAGATCGGTCGCTACCCCTTTCCGATTCTTGTCATCATCGACAAAAACCGTCTACCTCCTTTGACCCTTGTCACCATCGACAAGATCGGTCGCTACCCTTTCCGGTTCTTGTCACCATCGGCAAGACCGTCTACCCTCTCGACCCTTGTCACCATTGACAAGGTCGGTCAACATTTCCCCCAATCGGGGTCAATAATGGGATTACTACAAGCAACCAGCAGTCGCATTTTCGACGTCTCTTGTCAGCAAGACTTACGTTTGCGCCAATCTGGCGACCGTTGGAACCCCATCACGCGGTGGAGTGAGGCCCCCATCCTTTCTCTGAATAGGTGGACGCTCTCCTCCGACACAGACATGGGTACATTTCCAAGAAGGTCGCCAAAGGTGCCACAAGGTGTGATAGAATGCAAGTGCAAGAATGAACACCTAAAACAGCAAAAGGAAACTTCTATTTCATTACAAAAGAGGAAATGAATACAAAAGGAGCCCTTCGGGGGGGACAAATTACAAAGGCAGATCAGCTAAGACCGCCTGAAAATATCTGCAAAGTCAATAAGCCCAACATGAGGAGCCGCCCCCAGTTCATGGAGCTGCATTTCTTCCTCTGAACGCGAGTCACCTCAGTCTCCAGGGACGCGACTCGGCCCTCCAATAAAGAAGTATTCTCGATGCCCTCGACTTCTGCAGCCTCCAACTGCGGTATCTCAGCTTCTATGGTAGCCAATTCAGCAAGGAGTTCTTCCCATCGGCTACGTAGAATATGTGCCTGGGCTGCGGAAGTCTCGACTTGAGCCCTACTCTCCTGAAGATCAGAGATCAGAGACGTCAGCTCCGCCTGACAGTCAGCTTTCTGCAGCTTAAGGGCCGCCAGCTGGTCGCCCATCATCTTCCCAAGAAAATCCCGGCGGTTCACAAACTTCAGCAGGAAAAGCACCCGCTGGGTCCAGATATCTAAAGGGCAGCCTAATGCCTGCAGCCCGATCGTCAGTCGCACAGCCACTTCCTTCAACTGGGGGTAAGACAGTGTCGGCTGAGATTCCACAACCTGACGCAACATCTCTAGATGCTGCCAGACAAATTCCTCTGATGAAGTAAAGCCCAGGGAAGCTGCCGGAGCTACCTCAAAGGTCACCTCCCTGTCTATGGAAGCCCATAAGCCGATGTCCGGCTCAGAAGAAGAAGATGGAACGGCCACCAGAACCGAAGTAGCAGATACCGCGGTAGCATGTTCTTGCTCCATCAGGCTCCTCGAAGAACTCCCTTCCACAGATGCTGGGAGGGGCAGAATTCCTAACTCTATCTCTGGCACGGATGGAGCTGCAAGGTTAGGTGCGATGGTCATTATGGCCGCCGGTACAAAGGCGGAACCCCTTGATGGGTGGACTTCAGCTCTCAACTCTATCACCGGCATCGGGGTGAAGCTCTCTCCCAGCGGGCTCGCCTCCATGGATGACACTACCGTAGCTGCATGTATTCTTACTGGCACAGGGCGGAGTAGAGTAATTGTCCCTGAAGGAGACGCGGTGGCCAGCGGTAGCAGATCCGAGGCCTCCGATGAAACCACCATAGCGCCAGAAGTTGATATTGGGGAATGACTGGCGGCCTCAGGTTCCTAGAATGAAGATTCATGTAAACACCAAGGTGGCAGAAAAGAACGCGAAAAGATATGCGGCTCTACAAAGGGACGGGCAGAACTTACTATGACTGCAGCATCCCTCTCTTCAAGCGCCTGAATGGAAGATTCTAACTCGGCAGATGAAGCAGCAAAGGGAGGGGTTATCTCCACCTCCATGTCCAATTCAGCAAATTCCTCCTGCAGCATTCCCTCGGACGATGCCATTGTCAACCTCGGAGGGCTAAAAATCAAAGAACCGCTTGACGGTATAAAGGGAGCAGCTGCCCCTTTGCTGACTGCCGCAGATACTTGTTCGTCACCTTCTGAAGAGTGATAGTCAATCTCTTCGTCAGAAGGGGTGGCAGAGCTACTAGAAGAAATGTCTATGCTGATCTCGGGTTGGCCCTCCCCCACTATCGCCTGACGGGACGCCGAGCGGGTAATCACACGCCGCAGTGGGATGGCGCCTTTCTTCAGCACAATCTTATGTCCTGCAGGCTGTGAAGGAGCATCCACGCCAGGCGCCTCAATCGCTGTACTAACCGCTATTGCCACTGCAACAAACATATACGTAAGGCAGGGTAAAAAAAAGCTCAATAAGAAAAAGGAATCTGAAGGACAACAGTTGTTCGGCTCACCCTTAGCCTCGCTGGCAGGCGTAGGAGAAGGAAGTCTGACATCCTCCTCAACAGTGGGGAGATTCTCCCCCTCTGCTTCAGTTGTCTCAGCCACCCTTACTGTGGCTATGACGGAAGGCCCTATCTCTCCTGCCTCCAGGGCGGCTTCCTCAACACATGTGGTGTCAACCACTCCTTGAGCTGAAGTTATGCAAAGAAGACGTCAAAAGAATGAAAACATCATGAAAAGAGCACTCCCTTAGACCGCAAAGGGAAAATGATGTCACCTTCAGTTGCTTGTTGGGTGGCCTCTTTTTGAGCGGCAAACTGCTCAAATGATGGCACCTCGGGCAGGGGAGTCTCGGCCGCGTCAGTCGGAGTCCGCTTGGAGGAAGTTTTCCGAGCTTTCTTCGCTTGGCCTATAACAACTTTCATTGCAGAGGCCGCTCTCTTTTTGCCAGGCGGCAGTGGAGTAGTAGTCGGCGCTGGGGAAGGAACCTCAAAATATTCCGATTTCTATGCCTGGGAGATAATTTTTCTATAAAGCCCCTGCAGCTTTATATCCGATCAGTCTGTCAAATGAAGCACATGCCATTATGAAGGAGCCGAGCAACAAACTAATCTACATGTCAACGAGGAGCACTTACCTGCCCGGCCATTGTAAAAAGACAAGAGTGGCCAATACTGATAAGCCACCTCCTTGCTTCGGGATGCAGCCTCCCGAACGAGCCAGCAGATGTCGCCAATCTTTTTGCACTTCTCCACTAGGTCGGCCAAGTCCGCATGCCCGTGGGAAGCTATACAATGATATAAGCCGAGGTGGTCGAAGCCCCAGACATCGGCATAATTAAAAGATACAAATAGAGGCTTGTCTAGAACACTGGCTACGAGACTCTCAAGGGTCAGTCCGTGGATACTGATTAAGACAAACAGCCAAGACGTATGTTGATAATATGTCGGGGTTTTGTTCTCTCTGTTAACAAACGCCTGGCATGGGCAAAAGCGATCCACCTCGAACTTCCATGAAACTGCTTTGGAGAGCGGCTCCTCAATAGGGAACGGGTACTGCTGAAGCTCCAGACGGGAACCACCAATCTGGCACAGATGTTCTAAATTCTGCGTGAAAGCATCTTCACTTATGTCAGCAAGCACGGGTATCAGTGGTTCGGCTGCTTCCTCTTTGATGGCTTTCCTGCCTGCTATATATGCCTCTACCTCCTTCGGATGTTGGAACAGCCTCTTCAAATGGGCTTCTTCAATATTGAAGACGGGCCCAGGCTGCTGGCTCAGGAAGGTGCGCTCAGCTACATCCCAGCATGTCATCCGGGCATTGCGATAAAAGCTCGTTCGAGCATTCCACCATTTTACATACTCTTGAGTGACCCGGGGAACGCGGTTCGGCACCGGCACTCTGAAGACATTGGCATCCCGGCGGTGAAAATAGTCCCACCAGGAGCGACCCTCTGCTACAAAAGTCGAGCCATGCTTTGACCTGGTGTCCAGAGGGAACAGGGCAGCCGAAGGTGAAATGTGCTGATCATAACCAAAATTTCGGCCAAACCTAAAGGAATAGTAGGGTTCTAAATAAACTGCGCCCCCCTTTCTAAATACTAAGACGCTGGGGCGAATTGATAAAGCCCAGTCAATGAGTTCAGGCTCCAAGATTGGCCGGGTCACGGTGTTGCCTGAAATGAAGTGTGTGAAAGTGTCCACCGCCTCGAGCTTACATTCACGCTGATGAATCACCAATGGAGATGAATGTGCGGCCAAATTCCAAAAGTGGATGGTCCCTGCTGAATCCATCAGAACCCTTGCCAGTAGGCCTCGGATAGAGAAAAGTTGTTGAGACACCGGACCGGGTTCAGCACTAGCAAACTCCAGCATCCTGGGATACAATGTCACTGTCTGCAGAGTCCTGGGAGCCAGCTCTGGGAATAAATTGCACACCCAGGCATTGAAGAAATGAAACGGCCCCACTGTTCTGAAAGAGCATGGGATTCGATGCCTATGAATATCTCCAATGGATTTGTAGATCAGGCAGAGTGCTGCGGGACATATTGCAAGCCGTATGCCCCAAGCCATCTGACAAGTCGGGTATATTGCCTCCGGCCTAATAACTGTCTCATCTCCCTGCGGGAGGGCAAAAGTACATAGCCAGAAGGTAAGGTAGGCAGCACAATGGGTAAGGGGATCCGCCCCAGTCGGATTCGGTCCCCCACGGTTGATCCTCGGAAGAGAAGCAGGCAGCTCAGACTTGAACTTGGGTGGCCTGCTGGGCTTACCCGCAACAGGAGCTACATGAGGGAACTCACTGTACTTCAGGGGGCCACCGAAGAAATACTGAATCCAGTGTCCTACTCGGACTCTCAGTTTGCTACTTTTCTCCCGGGGCTGATATCCCTTTGAGGACCCCATATTCAGCACCAAATAGAGGGAGCGATATGCTTTCATCAAGTACCGGTACGAGTAGCCAAAATAATATTCACCTTCACCGTCTGTCTCATCCTTGATGAACTCATGAATGCAGACCTCCTCATAGGGCTCTCCGTTGATCGGCATGCTCGATAACTGTGATAGGCTCCAAAGGTCCAGAGAGGTTTCACCTTCTACTGTATAGAAAGTATTGAACTGCGGGCAGAACACTTCGAACATACCGCAGCACAACCCTTTTGAAATGGGATACCTGAAGTGGGATGCATACACACTGTGGTACACCCCGGCCCTGACCAGCAGCGGCGCATACTCTTTCAGAACATATTCTGTAAATTCTATCGCTCCTACACGGAAGAGATGGGCATCGGTCACTTTCGTGTCTGCAAACCACCCAGCAGCCAACTGGAATTTTAACTGGACAGCCAAGCAGTTCAGGACGAATGGCTCGTCCCTATTGCCCCATTTGATGGGCGTCAAGAATAAACCATAGCCGGGCTTTTCTCTGTTGACCCGACCTGCAGTGGTATCCCACCTAGCTGGTGTGAACTCTGGAGCCTGTGTCAGCATTTTCTGCTCTACCTCTAGCTCTGTTACCCCCAAGATGGCGCTCCACTTGCGCCGCTCCCCCGGAAGATAGATGGTGTCTCCGCGATATACTGAACCTTTCAGGCTGTCTCGATCCAACAACATGGCCCGCTCCACCATCCGAGCCAGCATGACGTCTCTCTTCCCCGAGACGCTGAAGGTGCAAATGAACGGTGCAAGGTGACGGTCCTTCGGGAAGTCCGGGTGGTAGCCGTCATCACGATTGAAGTCTAGTCCTCCCTCGACGGTCACAACTCGAGATGAGGATACTGTATCTATTTCGGATCCAGAGGATTCGTCGACTATGGCGATCCTCCCAAGACCCCGGTCCAGCTGTCCGACATTCCTCCAAGTCACAACCGGACCAGACGCCCCGCCCTGGGAAGAAGAGTCAACAGCAGCAGTGCCGGAAGCAACACGGCTGGAAGAAGAAGCCATTTCAGCAAGCTGCAGACACAAAGTCAAGAAAATAATAATAATAAGATGATATGAAAAGGAAAATAGAAAAGAAAATTTCAAGAAAAATTTTGACAGCATCTCCCCTTATCCGGAGTATGCCCAGAAGTCAAATAGGAGAGCACCCACCAAGAGGGGGTGACTCCGCAGTAAGAAGGGACGGAGTCCCGAATGAAAATCCCCGAGGGAGAGGCCCCCACACCGATCGCTCTGATGCAACAGAAGAAGAGGAAGCTGAAGAGAGAGAAAGCTCAAGGAGAAATGAGCTTTCTCCTCTTGCCCGTCGCCTAAATAGGCCGAAGCCAGAGGCGCACCGAGACGCTCGCCGCACCGAGAGGCATAAGCGCCAAAAGGCGTGCCGAAGTGACGACCGCACCGAAAAACCATGGCGCCGAGAGTGCTAGGCCAAGAAAAGGCGCGCCGAGAGTCGCCACACCGAGAGCCGCCACGCCGAGACCACAGCCGCGCCGAGAGGACCGTGCCGGAAGCGTCGATGGCGCCGATTAGCCCACCAGGGGTGCTGCAATCATCAGATCAAGCCAAAAATGCTGGTGTTCGTCCAATTTTGCTTACAAAGCATGGAAATCACACAAGCAGAATGAAGACTCAGAGTCGTAAGAACAACCAATGCACAGGAGCAGACCTGAAGAAATCATGAAGTGCAGTGTGCAACGTGGTGTGCACCCGCACGTCCCATGTCACTCATTCTTCGCTTACGCCACCTACGGGTGGGGGGCATTTGTTGACACCTAAAATATACCCGAAGAGGCCAAAGCAGGCTCACAGCTTTGAAGATCAGTCGAGGGCACAGCTCGCGTACCATCCCCGGAAGTTTCGAGAATCAGAATAGAAGAGACCCGCTATTCCTAACACTTTGTTCGGCTAAAGCCATCTCTGGCTAGGCTGCTATCCAGTACGGCTATCATTCAGGTAGTCGGGCTGATAAAACCATACCAACATTCAGGCAATCATATGTCTGCTAAGAAGGGATGCTCAGATAATTCTGATTCTCAGAAGGTGGGATGTACAGTGTCTCACACATGTTTATGAATACAAGGTGTTGTATAAGCCCCATGAAGTCTGGATATATATATGCCAAGAAGCCCACTGCGGAAGGAGTCTATTAAGTGGATCCTATGCCGAATGATAGAGAAATGGGCCCAGCCCAATATGAAACGGGCGTGCCGAGGGCTGCCCGCGTCGGAAGGCTGGATGTCGACGCGTCGGGGAGCTCACGCCGACAGTGTGAGGCCTGGCCTCTATAAGAAGGCTGCCTTTCGACACAATGACATATAGATAGATAGATAGAAAGGGGGAAAAAAAAGGAGAGACATACAAAAAAAGAGGAGATAGAGGAGTTAGCCACAGAAAGAAAGGGGGAGCTCGAGAGCCCTTCATAGATGCAAAAGAAAAGAGAGAGAGAGGCTCGAAGGAAGGAACCAGGTGGGGTGTGCTGCTTGACGTCCTGAATGGCTACAGTTCTCCCTCCCCCCCCCCCTCGTTTCTATCTGAATCTTCTTCCTTAGTTTCTTTCTGTATTTCTACTTTCAAGCATCGTGGTTTCAATAGCATCGAGTGCCAATGTAACCCTATTCTCAGGGACTGTGCCGGCGTGTGTCTCCTTGTTATTCTCTCCGCCGGGATGTTCCTCCCTAGTTGAGCTAGTGTAAGCCGTTTGGGTGAACTAGTTAATAAAAGAATGGGTTGAATTCTGCCATTTCTGATCATTCTTTCCTTTCTGCATCCTAGGTTTAGCCCATGTACGGCTTCCGCCAGCCGTGAGTGTTTTATGGTTTATTTGCCTCCGTCTGCTGAAGCTTCTTGGCCACTGTTCTTCTCCACCTCTTAGCCACATTTCGAGGGCCTGAGACAGTCTATCTCATGGCTCCTCGTATGTGAAACAAAGAGGGATACGTTCAGGAGTTCCCGTCCACGGCTCTGCTCCCAGTGAGGCCCCAGAGGAAAGGTGTTCTTCCCCCCGAAGTCTTCTCTCTACGATCATCCAAAACAATCTAGATTGGTGAACAAACCCCTTTTCTTCAAACGCCTAAAACCAGGCCTTGAAACCTCTGAAGAAAATCTCGCTTAAGCCTCCCGGTGCGAGCACCTCCCAGCGCAAGTCTCGCGCCGAGGGCTTGCTGCGCCGGTTGGACTTCTCTCATCGCGCCGAGCCCACCTCGTGGCTGTGCTGAAACCTATACCTTTTCTCCGCACTGATACCTTTACATCTCTGGCCATCTGATGCCTTCGTGCTTATGCCGTCAGGCCATGCAGACCTTGCCCATCATATCCTGTCCCTTGGGCATGCATTACCCTTTCCTCTATCCTCATAGGAGCAACATTAAAGGGGTCAATCCCCCACATTCTACAACTCCATCAAGTCATGGAGCCCCGCCATTGCAGGTTCTCCGTTGACTGCACCGGGGATATCACAACAAAAGGGATGAGGTCCCATATGATCTGGACCCCTTGTATCTCGGGCTACGCCCGGCTCTCATTTCGGTTTCCACTCCGACAATTCGTGAGTGGATACCCTATAATACCCTTTTGGCACACTCTCAAAATAAGGGGAGGTGTTGTCAAAATCTGTTCAGCGTTTTGCTCGATCGTCTAGTGTGATGTTTTCATCAGAATTGTGTATTTAACCCCGAATTACGTGGCAAGAGCCTGAGCTATATCACCTCAAGGTATCTTGGCCACCTGTGGACGCACTTTTTATTTAACAAATCTTTCGTTTATTTGTTTATTGGGTTTATTAAGTGCGTGGGCGTGCCAATCACAGAGTGACGATTTATTATGCGCTCGATCTGACTAATCAGACGATTGTGTAGTTCGTGTCGGGACTAGAACCCGCCGAGCCATAAAGGTCACGGCGTCATTTATATCCCCTCGGAGAGGGGAACACCCTTGATTAATCGCCGGGAAAAGGGGCCTCATGGCCAGGAAACTATATCGAGAGAAACAAGCCGATAACGGTCTCGAATCAGTCGGAAAGCCCTGTGTCTAGGGAAACAAGCGTTCGAAATATGTCGGTCACTCAAGGGACCATTTTGATATTCGGACAAGCGTCCGGTCTTCAGAGAATCGTGATCATCACGGGGAAAACCGAAGCATATGTATGCCGGGGTACGGTGAGTTTATTGTTTAAGGCGATAGGAGACATTCGGTTGAATCCCGGTTAGAGCGGTCGGAAACTGATAGGTTTATTTGCCCGGTGCAAGACCAAGCTACGACCATACTGCGGTGGGCCCCCCGCGGTCGAAGTCAGGTTCGTATGGGCATCATTAATATTTTCGGTGCCGAAGGGCAGCGGGAAAGTGTCCCGGGACTAGATTCTAAAACAAAGATGTGTACAGAGATAGTCGGCCATAGGCTTAGGATGTAGGTCAGGTGATGACCATGGTTGGGGTGAACCCGAGGTCCGAGCGTGACTCACGAAGGTCTTATTGATATTCCCCCACGTAGGGTTCAGGGAAGATGGGAGCCGTCTCGTTCCATTCGGATTCGTCGGTCATTCGTGGACCATTTTATGCTCGGACAAAGGTCTGTGCTTGTAGCGTAAGAGACGGTGGCAAGTCATACAAATGTCTGCCATGAGTATGGCAAGTTTAATGCAAGCACGGGATTCGATCCCGGGATATACATCGGTCACTAACGGACCATTCAGTATTCGGACGTGAGTTCATGTTCGAATCATCGACGACCACGACAAAGACATACCGACGGTACGGCACATTTCCTGTGGGTGCGGGATTGGATCCCGGTGAAGATGGGTCAAGCTGATGATCTATTAGCCCGAGGTGGTTGCGGACTATGGCCATATCGGGGTTTCCGAGGACCACGTCTGATGCCACGGGGCGTCATTACCTTTCTCTTCACGCATAGTCTTGGGAAACGAAGGTTCCAAGGTATACGTGCGTGTCGGTCGGACCATTCGTTGTTCGGACGTGAGTCCATGTTTGAAGCATGCACACGGATCGACCTGCGCGAACTCACCAACGTGCGCCCTCGCACACGGATCGACCTGCGCGGTTAGGTCGCGGGGTTCGACCTGCCCGGTCAGGTCATGGGGGTCAAGGGGGCAACGCCCCTTGCGGGGGTTTCCGGGGGCAGCGCCCCCGGAACAAAATTTGGATTATGGAAAGGGGAAACTTTTTATTAGTTTTATACATTAGCTTTAAGTCTCTTCTCTCATTTGATTAATCATTTTCTCCCTTTCAGGCACGCCGGTTTAAGGGAAGCAAAGAGGGGAGCGCGCCGGTTAATGGATGCCCAAAAGGGCACGTCGGAATAGGTGGTGCAAAGTTTGGGCGCGCCGGTTAATGGCCAATGGAGGAGGGCGCGCCGGAATAGGCCCAATGAGGGGGGGGGGGCAGAATAGTGTAGCGCGCCGGTTAGTGGCAAGGAAAAATGAAAGGGGTTTTGAGTGTAAGGCTAAACCGGCGCGGGGGGGTACCGCACCGGGTTAGCCCATGCCGGATTAGGGCGCGCCGGGTTAAGCTTCTATGTGTTTTCTTTCATTCTTTTATGCTATGTTTCTTGTTTCTTTCACCTGTGGGTTGATTTGTTGATTAGTTTGTTCATCGAATTGATAGATTAAGTTTGTGGAGAGGAAGTTTAAGTGTTTTAGTTGTCTATTAAGGTGGATTGGCATGAAAATATGAATGTTTTATTAGAAGAGTTTGCTGTGCAGGGTGGTTTAGGGGTGAGTTTGTTATGCAGGAACTCAGAAGGTTCAGTCTATTCAGGGGCTTAGTTTGTTCGTCTGCCTGTTCTTACGTGTTCTTCCTCTGGCAAGATTTGGGCAGCATCTCCCCCTGACTAAGGCTTGCCAGAGACAAATAGAGGAACACAAAATGGAGCAAAGCTCCTGGGTGAACCTCAAAACTCAGAGTGAGGCCTCCGTTAACCCATAAGTGCCTGTGGAGACTCGAGGACCAGCCTTCAAGAGTTCCAGCAGCTTACAGGTGATGATTTCGTAGGCGGGACGAATGTGTGCCTCAAGGGGCCATGAATGTTCATCCCCTGACGGACTCCTCCGAAGGCCATGCTATGGAGAAGCAAGCTTCGAAGGGCCTTGGATGAGGAGAAGATAGGGAGAAAGAGAGGGAAGCAGAAGAACACATATGTTGCAAAAAGCTTTTCTTTTATTCATCCGCAAGGGGAAAGATAGCAAAACAAAAAAAGGGGGGAATACATCAGAGGGAAAGGGAGAAATACATCGATGGGGGAGGGGGAACGGAGCACAAGCTCCTCCCCCTCCGAGCTCACCTCCCTTCTCTAACACTCAATCTCTCTACTCCTTCACCTAGCAGGCACAACGACGAAGCTTTCTCTTCCCTTCGGGTGGCCCTCTCTTCTCTTTTTCTTCTTCTTCTCTTCACTGCACACAGCCCAGGGGGTTTCAGCAGCCTCTCCTTCCTTTTTAATCATCCATCCTCTTTCTCTGTCGAACAGGCAGAGTATATATATTCGGCTGCCCTTTCTTCGCTCGGACGGAAGGTCCTCCCGCCACTTCATTCGTCTGCGGTGTCATCCGTTGATTTGCACAGTACACTGGCATTCATCCGAGGAAGGGATGTTTGCTGCTGCTACTCCCCCCATCGATGCTTCTCTTCACTGTCGATGCAGCTGCGTTGTCGAACGGGGGTGGAGACAGGGCTTCGGAGCATTGAATGCCTATGGAGACAGAGCTTCAGAGCATTGAATGCCCTCTAGGCACCAGGCTAATGCGAAAACAGGGTATCGGCTGGCGGATGGGATGTTATTTGAGTTAAACCGGCATGGTGTTGAGCGTGCCGGATTAACAACATAGAAAGGGGCATGCCGGCCTAGCATCAGCAAGGGGCGCGCCAGAATAAGCATAAGCAAGGGGCGCGCCGGATTAAGCATAAGCAAGTGGGCGCGCCGGTTTAAGGCCAAGCAAGGGCGCGCCGGTTTAAGTGCAGGCTACGCCGGTTTAGAATTCATCTTGGCTTCGCGGCTATTCAGACGGACGCTTGTCCTCCCGTGCTGCTTTAGCTATAATGCACCGCCTCCGGGGTGTTTAGTTCGGGGCCTCTAAATCCTGATTCTGAGCTTTGAGTGATCTCCGACGCGTGCCGAACATGTGTGCGAATTCTTGAGTTTCTTTTGATTCGGCCTTCGGCAATGCCGACTAGAGAGCGGGGGCCATCTCTTCAGCACGAGGGGCTTCTTTGTTGGGCGGCGGAGCACCGGGTAGGTATTCATCCTTCTTGGAGGAAGCATAGGGTTTATTCAGCCTTCCCATCTTTGACTCACTCTTGAGTGCTAAGACGTGCATGCTATATGATCATCATCATTTTTTTTGACGTCCACAAATGCCCCCCGCTCGTGGGTGGCACAAACGAGGGATGAGGGCGCGGGGCCCGCGAGTGTAGAGCTCTTCGACAGGACGTCTGTTCTTCCAAGCCAGTGGGATGCTGGTCCGGTACAAATTCACGGGAAAGAGCTCACTCCTTCAGCGAAGGGATGAGGGGATCGCTTCACCGCATATGCACGCGGACTGAGATGTCAGAGTGGGGGTTTAGTCATCGGCATGGGGTGAATATCGAAGGAAGAACGAAGGGTCCAGGCGTCGTCTTAGGCAGGAGGCCTAAAATGACTTAGATGAGGATAATCCCAAGGGGGAGTTGGTGACTCGTGATGGGTTTAGGAGAGTTGTTCATTCATCGACTCGGATGGGAGGTCTCAGCAAAGGGTTTTATGCGTTCGGGTGGAACGTTCGAAGCGAAGGGTTTGTTTGCTGGTGCCGACAGGGTGTCGGGAGCTGACGTGGTCTATTCATTGGCACGAGGTGAGTGCCAAGGCAAAGGGGTCTTTCATTCATGGACTTGGACGGAAGGTCCGAGCCAAGCAAGGAGGTTCTTTTTTTTTTCTTTTTTTTTTTGTTCATTAGCCTGGACGGAAGGTCCGAGCCAAGAAAGAAAGTTCTTTTTTTTTTGATTCATTGACTTGGACGGAAGGTCCGAGCCAAGCAACGAAGTTCCATTCTTTCCCCTTTTTTTTCTTTTTCTTTTTTATATTGACTTGGACGGAAGGTCCAGGCCAAGTAAGAAGGCTCTATCCCTTTTTATTCATTAGCTTGGACAGAAGGTCCGAGCCAAGCAAAGAGGTTATTTTTGTTCATTGACTTGGACGGAAGGTCCGAGTCAAGCAGGGAGGTTCCTTTTGTTCATCGACTTGGACGGAAGGTCCGAGCCAAGCAAAGGTGTTCTTCTGTTCATCGACTTGGACAGAAGGTCCAAGCCAAGGGTTTATTCGTCGGTGGGACTTGGAGTTGTAACATTAAGGTGGTCTATTCATTGACAAGGGGTGAGTACCAAAGCAAGGGTCTTTTATTCATGGGACCATACGAAAGGTCTAGGCCACTGGTTTATTCATCGATGCCGACGGGGAGTCGGGGACCGACGTGGTTGGCTCGTCTCTTCTTCTCTTCATCAGTGTCGACAGGGTGTCGGGAGCTGACGTGATATGTTGGTCTTTTCTTCTCTTCGTCAGTGTCGACAGGGTGCCGAGAACTGACGTGGTTTATTGATCTCTTCTTCTGTTCATCAGTGCCGACAGGGTGTCAGGAGCTGACGTGATATGTTGGTCTTTTCTTCTCTTCATCAGTGTCGACAGGGCATCGAGAGCTGACATGGTATGTTTGTCTCTTCTTCTCTTCATTAGTACCGATAGGGCGTCGGGAACTGATGCGGTTTGTTCGTCTTTTCTTCTCTTCATCAGTGCCGACAAGGTGTCGGGAGCTGAGGTAGTTTGTTCTTCTCTTCTTCTCTTCATCAGTGCCGACAAGGTGTCGAGAACTGACGTGGTTTGTTTGTCTCTTTTTCTGTTCATCAGTGCCAACAAGGCGTCAGGAGCTGACGTGGTCTGTTCATTGGCATGGGGTTAGTGCCAAAGCAAGGGTCTCTTTGTTCATGGAACCAGACGAAAGGTCTGGGCCACTGGTCTTATGCGTCGGTGGGACTGAAAATATTTTGATCTCCGGCGGGACTTGACGAGTCGACATCCCTCGGAGGCTTTGGTGATGATTTTTTTTTTCTCTTCTTTCTTTCTTTCTTTTCTTCTCTTTTCTTCTTCTCTTCTTCTTCTCTTTTTTTATTTCTTCTTTTCTTTCCCTTCTTTTTCTTCTTCCCTTCTTTTTTTTCCTCTTCTTTTTTTCTCTTTCTTTTTATGAACAACTTTGGATAGTTGTCGGCACGGGACAATAATTGGGAAGTGAGCCATGACGGCAGATAGGAGGGTTTATTCCTTTAACGGTCTGGACGGTGGGTCCGAATTGAAAGGGATTCGTCGCCCGAAGGGACGGGGAGGAGAGTTCGTTGATTCGACAAGGATGTTCGTCACCCGGAGGGACGGAGAGGTGGTCAATTCGCTGACACGGGCTAGTGTTAGCGCAAGGAAAAGGGGATGATTCCTTACCCGAATGACAGGCTCGGGCCAGGGTGAAAGGTTGTTTCGTTCTTTGATGCGCCGGGGGTACCAGCTGTATGAAGGGTCTTTTAATTCTTTGGCTGGACGGAAGGTCCGAACCAGAGTGGAGAGAATTCTTTTTGTTCTCCGGTTGGATGGTAGGTCCGAGCCAAAATGAAAGGATCTTTTTTATTCTCTAGCCAGACGGAAGGTCCGATCTAGAGTGGAGAGAATCTTTTTGGTTCTCTAGCCGGACGAAAGGTCCGATCTAGAGTGGATAGAATCTTTGTGTTCTCCGACTGGACGACAGGTCCGTGCCAAAGTGAAAGGATCTTTTTATTCTCTAACCGGACGAAAGGTCCGATCTAGAGTGGGGAGAATCTTTTTTGTTCTCCGGCCAGACGGTAGGTCTGAGCCAAAGTGAAAGTATCTTTTTATTCTCTAGCCGGACGGAAGGTCCGATCTAGAGTGGAGAGTATTTTTTGTTCTCTAGCCGGACGAAAGGTCTGATCTAGAGTGGAGAGAATCTTTTTATTCTCTAGTTGGACGGAAGGTCCGAGCCAAAGTGAAAGCATCTTTTTATTCTCCGACTGGACGGCAGGTCCGAGCCAAAGTGAGAGGATCTTTTTGTTCTCTAGCCAGACGGAAGGTCTGATCTAGAGAGGAGATAATCTTTTTATTCTCCGACTGGACGGCAGGTCCGAGCCAAAGTGGAAGGATCTTTTTATTCTCTAGCCGGACGGAAGGTCCGATCTAGAGTGGAGAGAGTTCTTTTTGTTCTCTGACTGGATGGCAAGTCCGAGCCAAGTTTAAAGGATCTTTTCGTTCTCTAGCCGGACGGAAGGTCCGATCCAGAGTGGAGAGAATCTTTTTATTCTTCAGCTGGACAGCATGTCCAAGCCAAAGTGAAAGGATCTTTTTATTCTCTAGCCGGACGGAAGGTCCGATCTAGAGTGGAGAGAGTCTTTTTATTCTTCAGCTGGATAGCATGTCCAAGCCAAAGTGAAAGGATCTTTTTATTCTCTAGCTGGACGGAAGGTCCGACCTAGAGTGGAGAGAATCTTTTTGTTCTCCGACTAGACGGCAGGTCCGAGCCAAAGTGAAAGGATCTTTTTTGTTCTCCAACCGGACGGAAGGTCTGATCTAGAGTGAAAGGATCTGTTTGTTCTCTGGTTGGGCGACGAGCCTGAACCAAAGTGAAAGGATTTGATGTTCTTCAATGCGCCGAGAGTACTGGCTGTGAAATCCAAACCCGGGAAAGTGGGCCACGAGGGCCGGAGTTGATGTTGCAGAAGTAGGCCGTGAAGGCTGCAATTGGGGAAGCGGGCTATAGAAGCCAAAGTTGGGAGATTAGCAAGCCGCAGGGGCAGGAAGCAGGCCATGAGGGCCAAGATTGGGCTATATGAGCCAGAACTGGGAAAGCTGGCCGTAATAGCCGAAATTCAATTTTTTATTATTATTATTATTTCCTTTATTCAAGCATGCAGGCATTCATCAGCAAGCATAACATAAAAATACACATAAGGTAGCTCCCTCTACAGGGGATGGGATAGGGAAATCGCCCGTGATTCGCAAATGCGGTGCGGGCCATGAGGCACGACAAAGGGGTGGTGCACCCATCAAGGGAATATCGCATGTCTTGCATGCATAGCTTGAATTCACGCATTTCACCCGAGGCAATTCTCTGCGGAGTGGAGGAGCAAACGTGTGAGCGAAAGGCCCTAAACATAGGGATATGCAGGTTTTCTAAGCAGCACTCGAGGGTTACTCTAGCGCCTACACATTAGTTTCAGACTTTCGACTTTCGGTAGCTTCACACAGCCCCCATCTATTTATTTTGGTAGCGGATTTCACCGTTCGACGCGAGTCTCCTCATGTGTCTCAATGGGGATTCCCGGCTACTAGGATTTATCCTTATCATAATTTTATTGCGGATTCCACCATTAGACGCGAGTCTCCTCATGTGTCTCAATGGGGATTCTCGGCTACTAGGATTCATCCTTATTATAATTCGCTTCACCATTTCGCGCGAGTTTCCTCATTTGTTTCAGTGGGGATTCCCGGCTACTCGGCTCCACGTTTCTCTCTCTTTTCTTTTCTTTTTCTCTCTTTTTTTTCTCTTCTTTTTTTTTATAGTGGGGGTAGGCAGCTTTTTCCTCACGATTACCTTTCACGCGAGTGCAGGAATTCAAGCATCCGTAGAGTGCTAAGAAGAAATTCGGGCAATCCCCATAGTTGAAAGCTATTGAACACATTAAATGTGAAGTGGGGAGTGTTGCCTCGGGTTTATTTTATGAGTTGGGCTTAGCGGTTTAGCCATGACTCTTCCCCTTGACGTGTGCACCCGCCATAATTGGGTTCCCTTCGAGCGTACGTCGTGACGCACGTGCATCCGGAATCGGGGCAGCGTTATTATTTAGCAAGGAAACAAGGTCCTAGAAAATTTCAAGGACGTGTCTTATTCTATATTACAAGCAAGCATGCAAGCAGGGCAGCCGAGCATTTTTTTTGGTCTCTTTTTGGTCTCCTTTTGGTCTCCTTTTTCCCTTTTTTTTTGCGTAAGAACATACTGTCATTACGTATAAGTATAGTGGTAGTAAAATGTATTAGGGGAGCGGGTCGCAATAACCGAAATTGGGGAAGCAGGCTACGGGAGCCAAAATTGGGAAGCAGGCTGCGAGAGCCGAAGGTTGGCAGGCCACGAGAGCCAGAATTGTGAAGCGGGCCGCAAGAGCAGAAGAGAGGGGTTTTCTTTTTTTTTATTCTCTGGTCGGGGAAGGTTCCGAACCAGAGTGGGAGGCTGATTCTTTGATTCTCTGGTCGGGGAAAGATCCGAACTAGAGTGGGAGGTTGATTCTTTGATTCTCTTGTCGGGGAAAGATCCGAACTAGAGTGGGAGGTTGATTCTTTGATTCTCTGGTCGGGGAAAGATCCGAACCAGAGTGGGAGGTTGATTCTTTGATTCTCTGGTCGGGGAAAGATCCGAACCAGAGTGGGAGGTTGATTCTTTGATTCTCTGGTCAGAGAAGGGTCCGAACCAGAGTGAAAGGTTGATTCTTTGATTCTCTAGTCGGAGAAGGATCCGAACCAAAGTTGATGGGTTGATTCTTTTTTTTATTGGGAAGCTGTCGACTCGGAGGCCGATGGTGGGATATCTATCGGTGTAACGCCCCGTCGGCGGAAGGTTTAGTCAGTTTAACGCCCCGTCGGTGGAAGGGTTTTGTCGGTTTAACGCCCCGTAGGCGAAAGGTTCAGTCGGTTTAACGCCCCGTCGGCGAAAGGGTTTTATCGGTTTAACGCCCCGTCGGCAGAAGGTTTAGTCGGTTTAACGCCCCGTCGGCGAAAGGGTTTAGTCGGTTTAACGCCCCGTCGGCGAAAGGGTTTTATCGGTTTAACGCCCCATCGGTGAAAGAGTTTTATCGATTTAACGCCCCGTCGGCGGAAGGTTTAGTCGGTTTAACGCCCCGTCGGTGAAAGGTTCTATCGGTTTAACGCCCCGTCGGTGAAAGGTTTTATCAGTTTAACGCCCCGTCGGCGAAAGGTTTAGTCGGTTTAACGCCCCGTCGGCGAAAGGTTTTATCGATTTAACGCCCCATCGGCGGAAGGTTCTATCGGTTTAACGCCCCGTCGGCGAAAGGTTTTATCGGTTTAACGCCCCGTCGGTGAAAGGTTTAATCGGTTTAACGCCCCGTCGGTGAAAGGGTTTTGTCGGTTTAACGCCCCATTGGCGAAAGATTTAGTCGGTTTAACACCCCATCGGCGGAAGGGTTTTATCGATTTAACGCCCCGTCGGCCGAAGGTTTAGTCGGTTTAACGCCCCGTCGGCAGAAGGTTTAGTCAGTTTAACGCCCCGTCGGTGAAAGGGTTTAGTCGGTTTAACGCCCCGTCGGCGAAAGGTTTAGCTGGTTTCTATTTGTTGGATGGCTAAAGGTCGGAGGTAAAAATACCATGTGTGCCTCGTGACTCTTCTTTCTCTTCTTTTCTTCTTCTTTTGTGAGGAGAGGCAGGTCCAAAGACCGTGCTTGCCTCGTGATTCTTTTTTTTTCTTCTTCTTCTTCTTTTCTCCTTTTGTGTGGAGAGGCGGGTGCGAGGACCGCGCTTGCCTCATGATTCTTTTTTTTCTTCTTTTCTTCTTTTTTGTAATGAGGCGGGCCCGAAGACCACGTCTACCTCGTGCGTGTCTTTTTCTTTATTCTACTCTTCTTTTCTCATTAATGCTTCCACGCTGGAGTGTATTTCTCTTAACATGCCCCCAGGTTGGGGTGTACCTCTTCTTCTATGCCCCCAAGCGGGGTGTATTCTCTCATGGCTTTTAGGCCCCCAGATGGGGTGTAACTTCTGCTTCTTATGCCCCCAGAGCAGGGTATACTTCTCTTCATTTTTTCTTCGGTACAGGGTGTATTTTCTATTTCTTATGCCCCCAGAGCGGGGTATACTTCTCTTCATTTTCCCCTGGCACAGGGCGTATTTTCTGCTTCTTATGCCCCCAGAGCGTGGTATATGTCTCTTCATTTTCCCCCGGCACAGGGTGTATTTTCTGCTTCTTATGCCCCCAGGCGGGGTATATGTTTCTCTTCATCTTCCCCCGGCACAGGGTGTATTTTCTGCTTCTTATGCCCCCAGGCGGGGTGTATGTTTCTCTTCAAATGCCCCTAGAGTAGGGGCGTGTGTTCTTCTTTTCTTATGCACCCAAGGCAGGATGGGTTTCTTCTTTACGTACCCCCGATTCGGGGTGTAACTTCATGCTTCTTATGCCCCCAGGACGGGGCGGATTCTGCTTCTTTGCTTCTGTGCCACCATGGCGGGGTGTATTTGCTTCTTGTGCACTCTGGGCATAGTGTGTTATTTTTTTATTTTTTTTTATGCCCCCAGGCCGGGGTGTGTTTCTCTTTTTGTGCACCCAAGGCAGGGCGTGTGTTTCTTTCTTCGTGTGCCCCCTAGGCCGGGGTGAGTTCTTGTTTTGTATTCCGCATGGCGGGGTATGGTCTTTGCTTCTTCTGCCCCCATAGAAGGGTGTAATTCTTCTTCGAGTGCCCCTAAACCGGGGTAGGTTCTTCTGCTTCTTCTGCCCCAGGGTGGGGGTATATTTCTCTTTGTATTCCCCTAAGCTGGGGTGTGTTTTTGTTTCATATGCCCCCATATCGGGGTATATTTCTCTTGCAGATACCCCTGAACCGGGGTGTATTCTTTGTCTCATATGTCCCCCGAGTCAGGGTGTGCTTTGCTTCTTGTGCACCCCAGGTGGAGTGTATTCTGCTTCTTCTACCCCTCAAGGCGGGGTGTGTGTCTTTTCATATATCCCTAGAGCGGGCGTAGTTTCTTCTTCAAACGCCCCTAGGCTGGGGTGTAACTTTTGCTTTGTGCGTGCCCCCGAGTCGGGGTGGATCCTTTGCTTCTTCGACCCCAGAGAGGGGTATATTTTTCTTCATGTTCCCCTAAGCCGGGGTGTAAACTTTGCTTTATGTGCCCCCCAAGTCGGGGTGGATTATCTTCATGTGCCCCCGAGCCGAGGTGTACCCTTTTCTTCTTATGCCCCAGAGCAGGGTGGATTCCTTTTTTTTTCTACCCCGACACACTGGGGGTTGTTTGCTTCTCGTGCACCCAAGGTGGGGTGTATTGTTACTTTGATGCCCGCAAGGTGGGTTGTATTGTTGCTTTTGATGCCCCCAAGGTGGGGTGTACGTTTATTCTTCAGATCCCCGTAAGTTGGGGTGCGTTATTTAAGGCTTCTATGCCCCCGTGGCGGGGTAGAGTTCTCTTCACGTGCCCCCAGGCCGGGGTGTGTTCTTTATAGCTTTTGTGCCCCCAGGCGGGGTGTATTCTTTTGTGTCTTACACTCCTATGGCGGGGTGTATGAATGCTCTCTTCTAGATTCGTGGCCGTGCTCGGCCTCATTGCTACAAAGCATTCCCAGATAGGGGCAGCAGGAACGTGGAACAGGCCCGGGCATGGCACCATGGACTCGGACCCTCCTAGAGTCGGGCAGGATGCCGGCCTTCTTCTTGTCCTTTTTGGTCGGCGATGCTTGCCAATTTTTTTTGTCCTTCCTTTTCTTCTCTTCTTTTTTGTAATAGACCAAAGGCAGGTGCGCAGGAGAGCGCTCACCCCCTCAGGGAGGGGATGAGTGGTTCGCTCCACCGCACCAGTCCCACAGTGGTAATCTTCGTTCAGCACGGGTCCCGACGGATATGGCCGTACAACCCTATCTCGCTGATTCTTTCTCTTCCCTTTTCGTTCCTTTCTCCTTTCTTCTTCTCATTTCTTCCTTCTATTCTTCTTTTCTTCCTTTTTTTTTTTTGAAAAGGGGATTTGATTTCCCCTCCCTCTTCTTTTCCTCTTCTCTTTTTTTAGCCTCCTTCATAATTCCTGAAAGCTGCATATGCCTTGGAGTAGCGTCCTTGGGGCCACAAAGACAATTGCGCCTAGTTCGGCTTTCCCCCCCATAGGGCTGGCGAAGACAACACCTGCAATTCATCAAAGCAAACAAACATTGTTTATTAGGAGGCCATGAGGCCCCAAATCCCGGCGAAGAGATGAAGGGTGGTTCAGTCCCACCGGGCGTGCCAGACTTGTGGACGCACTTTTTATTTAACAAATCTTTCGTTTATTTGTTTATTGGGTTTATTAAGTGCATGGGCGTGCCAGTCACAGAGTGACGATTTATTATGCGCTCGATCTGACTAATCAGACGATTGTGTAGTTCGTGTCGGGACTAGAACCCGCCGAGCCATAAAGGTCACGGCATCATTTATATCCCCTCGAGAGGGGAACACCCTTGATTAATCGCCGGGAAAAGGGGCCTCATGGCCAGGAAACTATATCGAGAGAAACAAGCCGATAACGGTCTCGAATCAGTCGGAAAGCCCTGTGTCTAGGGAAACAAGCGTTCGAAATATGTCGGTCACTCAAGGGACCATTTTGATATTCGGACAAGCATCCGGTCTTCAGAGAATCGTGATCATCACGGGGAAAACCGAAGCATATGTATGCCGGGGTACGGTGAGTTTATTGTTTAAGGCGATAGGAGACATTCGGTTGAATCCCGATTAGAGCGGTCGGAAACCGATAGGTTTGTTTGCCCGGTTCAAGACCAAGCTACGACCATACTGCGGTGGGCCCCCCGCAGTCGAAGTCAGGTTCGTATGGGCATCATTAATATTTCCGGTGCCGAAGGGCAGCGGGAAAGTGTCCCGGGACTAGATTCCAAAACAAAGATGTGTACAGAGATAGTCGGCCATAGGCTTAGGATGTAGGTCAGGTGATGACCATGGTTGGGGCGAACCCGAGGTCCGAGTGCGACTCACGAAGGTCTTATTGATATTCCCCCACGTAGGGTTCAGGGAAGATGGGAGCCGTCTCATTCCATTCGGATTCGTCGGTCATTCGTGGACCATTTTATGCTCGGACAAAGGTCTGTGCTTGTAGCGTAAGAGACGGTGGCAAGTCATACAAATGTCTGCCATGAGTATGGCAAGTTTAATGCAAGCACGGGATTCGATCCCAGGATATACATCGGTCACTAACGGACCATTCAGTATTCGGACGTGAGTTCATGTTCGAAGCATCGACGACCACGACAAAGACATACCGACGGTACGGCACATTTCCTGTGGGTGCGGGATTGGATCCCGGTGAAGATGGGTCAAGCTGATGATCTATTGGCCCAAGGTGGTTGCGGACTATGGCCATATCGGGGTTTCCGAGGACCACGTCTGATGCCACGGGGTGTTATTACCTTTCTCTTCACGCATAGTCTTGGGAAACGAAGGTTCCAAGGTATACGTGCGTGTCGGTCGGACCATTCGTTGTTCGGACGTGAGTCCATGTTTGAAGCATCGAAGACGATGATAAAACCGTGCAAATGTCTGCCGTAGACACGACAAGTTTAATGTGGGGTTGCGGGATTAGATCCCGGGAGCAGCGGGTCGAGTTAATGAACTATTGGCCCGAGATGTGTTCGGATCATGACCATGTCGGAGGTTCCGAGGTCCACATCCGATACCACAAGGCATCATCGATTTTCTCTTTGCACCCAGCCCGGGGGTGTGAATTGTTAAGTGTGAAGCCCGAACTCACCAACGTGCGCCCTCGCACACGGATCGACCTGCGCGGTCAGGTCGCGGGGTATGCTTTCTGTACAGGTGAGGATTTCACCATTTAACATCCCTTATTCAAGTATTGCTATTTGCCTGAGATGAAATGTGTGGCAGGAGAAAGAAACCCAAAAGGCACTTGCAAATGCCACTCAGAAGGAAGCTAGAATAACTGAGCTGGAAGAAGAACTACAGCGTCGTCCAGATGAGGATTCTTCAAGGGACGCTGTGGAGTTGAGAATCACCCTTCAATTAGAAAGAGAAGATAGAGAGAGAGAACGGGCTGAGAGAGAACAGGACAGAGACAGAGAGAAAGCCAAGAGATCGGCCGAGAAAGAGGAAAAGAGGGCCCTGGAGGCCCAACTTTTTGAATTGAGGACTAGTCTCGGCCTAGCCGAGCAATGGCTGAAGGATGGCGAAGAACGCTATCGAAGAGCACGAGAGCATGGCTTTCGTGTCAGTAGCTTCTTTGCTGCCCCCTCAGATCGGCGTCCATAGTGCGGTAGTAATACTGCTGCTCTCGGCTTGGGAATACCCTCTAGAGAATCTTGCCCCAGAGAGTGGCAAGACAAGTAATGTGAAGAAAGAAGGTGGATTCCGATGTAATCTCTTTGTTTACTTTTGTGTGTAATAAAATACTTTTTGCTTGGCTCTCCGTTGTCCTTATCTCTCGAATCCCTAAACACATCTAATTTCCCACAACAATTTATTACCACACAAAAATCACTTAGGTTGCCTCCTAAGAAGCGCTAACTTTTATGTCGTCAGCCAGACACCATGTAGCTTATTAGCTCATTAACCAACGCGTGGCATTCAGAATGAGCCACCACGTGATCTTGTCTTCCTTCAAATTCCAGCCCTTAATCCATTGGAAGACAAGAGTAGACATGTACGGACCGGGGCTAGAAAGAGGCAGGACTCGCACATGATTGTTTGTAACATTAACCCTGTGTGCGATCCAGTTTTCAGCTTTAGATATCAAAAAATGATCTATGGCCAATAATTTGTCAAGATCAAGGTATAACCCTTGCATAATATCAATCCATCGGTCCCCTTCACCTGTATCGTCCCTCCTGATGACCTCTTTATTGACTACTTCCTCCTTGGGAACTTGGTCATCGAACGGTGGCTTAGGGATAAGAGTGTCATTATTAGCCACAGTCTTCCCAGTAACAGCCTCATGTGTTAGAAGGGTACTAATCAACTTGTCTTCCTGATGGGGAGTTAAATCAAAAGTGAATATTGTTGGTCCATCCCCCTCAGGTCCCAGAATGTCATATTGAAGAGGCTCATCTGGCAGGGGTAGCACGAGCCCAGAATCTAATTGATCCAATGATTCAAACATGAGGGGATCGGGCTCAATGGGTAGATCAAATTTGAAAGTTTCTAATAAAACCCCTTTATCACACTCATCATTTAATAGAAAATTGTGAATCAAATTTCCCAATAATGAAGTGGGAAGATCAAATGTAAATTGTTCCAGCTCAGCCCCTTCATCAAAGGTAAGATCAAATGGGAATTTTTCAAAGACGGAGCTTTCATCATACTCATCACTCACCTGAAGATTCTCAATCAAATTTTCCAAAAATGGGGTTGATAGATGAAATATAAACTTTTCGAACAAGTCCCCATCATCAAGTTCTTCCGAGGGAGGAGAAGATTTAGAATTAAGTTCCACTAAATCAACATGATTATTAATCATAAAGTAATCCTCCTCGACATGTAGATCCTCAATTAAGTTGTTTGGGCCACTAATTTTCTCAGTGATATTCTCAATCTCAAAACATTCATAGAATGGGGTGATGATATCAATAGGATCATTTGTATTCTTTAATTCATCCCCTAATTCCGTCCCTTCCTTCATCATGGTATGGCTTGCGCACTCCCCCTCACTCCCAATAATGATATCTTGAGCCAAAATGCCAGGCATCGGATCATCATCATCATCATTCACGTATCGAGGGGGTTGGTTGAATATTGACGAAGGGTCATGGTAAGTAGACTGAGAGTACACGCTTTGAGCTTCAAAGTAGTGGCCCGGTGAATCACCCTTAGTATTGACATTGAGTCCGAAATCGGGGTGAGATGAGTTGAGATGAAGTTGAGTATACATGGGCTGCTCGTGAATTGCTTGGGGTAGAGGTGTAGACAAATGGGTTTGGAATGTTGAATCCATCCAAGGCAAATTTGTGTGATTACTCCAGCCAAGATTATCATCATCTGCAACATGCTTGAGCTGAGAAAATCCTAGGGAATTTTGGACATGTGCTTGGATGACGGGAGAGAGTCGGGCTATAGTAGGGCATTCACTCACATGGTGAGTGAGACTGGCACAGAATTCACACACTTCCATGAAAGTGTGGATTGGGTTTTCCGCCTGTTTGACATGTCCTACAAGTTGTTGATGAGATGAGATAGAGGCACGATTTATTGAATTTTCACTCAAAATCTCAAATAGATCATATGCCTCATCTTCACTTTTGCTTAAAAATGCCCCTCCACAATATATGTCCACCATCTGCCTATCAAAATTGGATAACCCCTCATAAAATGTAAAGATAATTTGCCATCTGGGCAACCCATGATGTGGACATTGACTCACTAGCTCCTTTAATCTAACCCAAGATTCATGAAGTTGCTCTCCTGGACGTTGAGTAAATCCTGTAATCGCCCTTCTCATCATGTTGGTTTGGCCTATGGGGTAAAATTTTTTTAAAAATTCTGACTGCATATCTTCCCAAGTCCTGATAATCTTTCGAAAACTCCTTAACCAACATTTTGCTTTATCTTTTAACGAGAATGGAAATAAAATTAATTTAAGGGCATCATCATTAAAATTCTGAATTTTGATCAGTGAGCAAACTTCTAGAAAATCATCTAGATGCCTATAAGGATTTTCATTGAGATTCCCATAAAAAGATGGGAGCATCTGGATGAGACTAGGGCGAATCTCATATTGATCAACGTGAATATCGGGGAGTTGAATACAGGTGGAGGGCTTGTAAGAAGAAGGATAAAAATGCTCCTTCATAGGTGTGGGTTTCCCTCCAAGATGAATGGCCATAAAATGAATTTTTTTTACATTTTTTTAAGTATTTCAAATTATATATTTTTTTTTCAATTTTTCAAAACTTTTTTTTTGCAAACACAAACAAGTTAACACAAATTATCCTAATGACCTAGATGCGACTCAGACCTACAAATGTGGTTTCACAAAGTGATTAAAATAAACTTAAATTCACCCTCAGTATGTCCACCGGCCAGGTAAGGGGTGGGGAAGTGGGAGGTTCCCCCTACTTTCGTAGGGACCTTATTATACAAAATCACAATCCCGCTTAAGGCGTTTGCCATCCGACCGTCTTGCCTTAGACACCAGTTTTCATAAGAGGATAAACCTAAATATCACAGGAATCACAGTGTGATCCTAGGGCCAACGTCTACTGGCTTTTATTAAGGCCTAGGTAATGCAGAGATGCAAGGAAATTGTGGTTTTCGGGCTAAGGGAGGGTGATGAAATCCCCACCTTATCTTGTTAGGGGTGTTGCCCTTAAAGTATTTTGAAATGAAATGCACACCACAATTTCAAACAAGGGGTTCTTTATGCAAAAATGAATGCCAGACTGGGATCAGTAGAACGTACCTTGCCCCTCGCGATCTTCAAAATGCAATGCAGAAATTAAACAAAGACAAATTCTAAGCTAAATGATGCATGACCTAGAGCATGAAAGTGTAGTTTCTACTCTTGCAATGAGGTCTTTTATTTGGTACAAATGAAGATTTTTTTTTATTTTTTGTTTTTAGTTAAGAACCTAACTAACCAGCATGAAAATTTTTCTTTTGTTTTGATTGTTTTTTATTTTTATAGAGTTTTCAAGAAATTTTCAGATTTTTGTAAAAAAATTTTAGAAAGTGGAAAGATAAAATCTGTTTCTTGATTTCAGCCCTTTAGCAATTCTTCCGAGCTATTTAACGACGTTTCATATCCTTGAAATTTCAGATTCGATCTTCCTCTTTCTTTGTTTTTCAAATTTTTTTTTCGTTTTCCTGCACAAGTAAAGAAAGCAAAAATCAATATACAAATATACAAAGTAAACACAAGAGTATCCAACTATGAAAAGTATCTCCATTCCCCGGCAACGGCGCCAAAAATTTGGTGCTGCTCGACAGTCGTTGTTAAAATTGCCGTGCCACACAAATTTCAAATATTTATAACCGCACTCACTCACTTATGGATTTGAAAACATGAGTATAATGGTAAGTACGGGTCGATCCCACGGGGAAGGAATTTGGTTATTTTTCTTAGTTGGAAAATATTCTTGTGTTTTGAAAAATCAAGTGTTGGGTTTTGAGCGCGATTAAAACTAAATGGAATTAAAGTGCAACTTCAAACAACAAAAGGTAAGTGAAAGAAATAAAGAAGAACGCCGTCGTTTCCATGCCGAGCCTTTGATGAAGATCGCTCCGCCTAGGAAGTCGATGCCGTGAGAGGATTTGCAGAAGAATGATCACCGCTTTGGGTATGATTGAAGAACTTATGAAGACAAGAGTTGGATTTAACAAGTTTGAAAACTTAAGTTTGAAATCATAATAGAATTCAAGTAAAAATAGGGATTGGAAGAAAAAGCATAACTTCAAATCTGGACAGAATTAGAAGAAGTGTAAAACATGAAAGTTGTAGAGAATTGAAAAAGGAAGAACTTTGATTAAGAACACAGAGATAGAAAATAAGAGGAAGGCACTGAAAAAGTAAGATCTATCCCTACTGGTGAATAGTAACTGACAGAAAAATAGCACTTTGAAAAATTAATTCTAACTCTAAAAATACACAGAATTAGACAAGGTGGTAGAAGAATGAAATGGAGATCTATAAGATAGGAACAAAGTTGATGAAGAACTCAGATTAAAAAGAGGTCTAGAAAGGCTTCAAAACATAAGAAAACTAGAATGTCTCACCACGGATGAACAGTAAACACCTAAAACAGCACTTAAGAAAACGGACCAGAACTCTATGAAGTAGGAAGAATTTGAAGAAATGATCAACAGAGAAGTTGAAGAGCACTTGAAAATAAACAACTTTTGTGAAGAAAGCAAATTGAAATAAAGATTACAACCATGCGAAATAAGGCTAAGAACAGGCTGAATTCAAAAATGAAACTTTTATTGAAATAAGAACAACTTACAACTTTGACTTCAAAAGCTTGGAAAATACAACTTGATGCACTCAACAACTTCAGAAATGCAAAGAACAACTTACATTACAAGTGACCCAATCTAGCTCTCCCCCTACTCAACCTTCTTGCCATCTTCTATCACTCACTAACTAACTCTACTTGCTAACTCCCTTCATTCAAGACCAATGCACCCTTTATATAGGGGTTACAAAAAACACTCCATCAATACAAACAAGTATACCCAATTTTAGCCTAAAATGGTAGGCAGGTAGGTTCTGCCCACTTTGCCATTATTTTCAGATTTTTTTGAATTTTTCTGGTATTTTATGGCCTTTTCTTCTCCTTCCTTCTCTCTTTCTCTTTCTTTTCTCTCTCTCTGCGGGCGCGTTGCGCCGACCGGCCGACCGGTTAGGCGGCCGGCGCCGTGGGCCCGCCGTGCGCCGAACACCACCCGCCGTCGCCGCGTGTCGCACGCGGGTGCGTGCGCCCGCGCCTGCCCGCCTCCTGCCGAACCGCCACGACCCCCGCCGCTGCCGCCTCTGCTCGAAGCCACGAGGCGGCGAAGGCGGGAAGGGGGGCGGGGGTTTTAAACTTTTTTTTATTTATTTTATTATATATATAATATATATATAAATATATATATATATATATATCTATCTAATATCATTAGAAAATTCTAAAAAAATATCAAATAATTATATTTTTTTTCTAATTTTTTCTTATCTTTTTGAACAAGTTTCCGGGCTTTTGGCCCAGTTGAACATATATATTGTTATTCTTTTTTTTTCTTTTTCTTGGAGCTTTCCTCGAACTACGTGCCTGCATAAATACATAAAAATTATCATAAAAATTTATTTAATTTCAGATAATTAAACATTTGATACAAAATCAACAATAAGTGTGAGAAGTGTATATTTAATATCAATTAAGCTCATAAAAATGCATATACTCATGAATTAAATGATAAAAATACACACTAATCACACCCCCCAACTTACTCATTGCTAGTCCCTTAGCAATGTAATTAATGAAAAATTCAGGACCAACAAGAGTTAAAAGATATCCATGCCTCATTGCTAGATCATCTTTCATAGAGTTAACTAAAGATCAGGAATTTGGAACAATTACCACAGACTAGCCTTAGGAACATGATCAAGAATTCTAATCAAAATTCAGTAGTACTTGTGCAAGTGAATACTAAATTCACAATAGAGACAATTACATCCTCCAGTTGCTATTCGAACAAATGCCTTTCAATTCTGCACTTCTTACTTAGAGCGTTCATGCACACTAGCTTTTTATCTGCCTTATTGATATGTCCCTTTGGGATCTTTATATATTTTTTTTTCTTTTCTTTTTCTTTTCCTGTTTTTTCTTACACACATGATGCTGCACTACCCTTCACTGTTTTACGCGAACCTCAACACATCTTAGGTGAAGTAGGCCCGGTTCCACAGATCAAGTTCCCTTTTCCTTTTGACGCGAACCTCAACACGTCTTAGGTGAAGTAGGCCCGGTTACTCAGAATCGGAGCATTTTTCATGGTGCTTTATTTTTTTCTCATACTTTTCTATGGCAGAAAGCTTATAACAAATCTCTTGTTCAAAAGTGCAGAATATCAGACAGTATATCGAAAATAGCAGAAGGCTTGTCCTTCTTGTTTCGTTAGCGTGCATCGTGATTTCATTTTTTTTGAAAGTGCATCTGAACTTTAAAGAGATTCTTTAAATCAGTTTTCCATAGCTAGAGTAAATAAATTATCCAGCATCCTTTTCCCAGTTGTTTCTATTCAGAATCACTTTTCATGCGACATGAATCAAGAAATTCAACTCGGGGAAAACTGTTGTTTAACATGATAATTCAAGAAAGTAAGAAAAATTTTTGTTGAAATTTTTAGAAATTTTTGAAATTTTTGAAAATTTTGTTTTTGAAATTTTTGACATTGATCTCCCCTCCCCCCAACTTAAATGACATTGTCCTCAATGGCATAAACAGTAGAAAGATCAGAGGACATGTAAAGAGATAATATAGTTGGGAAGGAAGGATACAACCTGATGGCCTGGACGAAATGACGAGGGCTTCATTGCATTGTGGCCTGACAACTGAAAAAGCAAACATACTACATAAATCAAATCAGAAGCCAGTTATTAACACAAAGAGTGGGACCCAATGTGTCCATGATTTTAAAAGGAATCGACCACTGATGGCAACGTGAGGTACGGAGCCGATTTCCCGCAGAAATGTCCCCCTATTGCGTGTTTTGGCGAAAGGTGGTTACAACGGGACAAGAAACACAGCGAATCTTTGGACCGAAAAGAGAGAGAAAAGTCAATAAAGCACGTCTCCGACTTGACCACTCCACATGGTAGAGTGGGTGCGAGATTAACGGGAGGATGACGTGTCGCAAAGGCTATGGCTAGATGTGATGGTGCGAGATGCAGATCACTCCTCGTCAATTTTTAAATACCCCCCCCTTTCCACTCGACCGAAGAACATCGAAGTTGTGAGAGTAGAGTCGAGTGAAAGGGAAGTAGTGAGTGTTGCTCAAAGTTCAGAATGGAGGGTGAATCAAGCATCAGAGCTGAAGGGGAGTCGTCTCGCTCCTCGAAGAGGAGTAGATCGGGCAGTAGTGCCAGGAGATTCTCTGAAGTTGAAGGACTTTTGAGTGAAAGGACTCTACCACAGCTTGTAAGTGATTCCTTTCATTCCTTTCTTCTTCTCTGTTCTTTCTTTGGAAAGCTTCCCATTTCTCACTTCTGGCGTATGTGCAGAGTGTGATGAAGTCACACATCTCGTGGGAGCTGGTCGTGGCTGCATATCGAGGGCTCCCGGACTTCCAGAAAGCGAGGTTGGACGTGATGGGATTCGGGCCCTTTCTCAGAATTGAGCCACTCAAGATCGACCTTGCCTTGATCCAAGCTCTACGTGAAAGATGGGACCCGGTAAGTAGGGCATTCCTGATGCCGTGGGGGCATATGGTACCCAGCTTGAAGATGTGGTCCGAATCACGGGCCTCAAAGTGGATGGGGAAGCAGTGACTGGTGTCACCTACGCGGATTACCGTGAAGGTGCCCATAATTTGTTGGGGATGGACTTAGATAGTCGGAAGAACATGTCAGTAGCCAGGGCATCGATCATGGAAGCGTTAGGGCTTACTGACATGCGTCCGCGTGATGATGAGTCCATAGAAGAATTTATGGAAAGGGCAGAAAGAGGTGCCCGTACTATGTATTGTATGGATACCAGCAATTGGGAGCGGACCAATATGGATCTGAGGAGGTTCCTCCTCTTTCTATTAGGTAAGTTGTTGCTGGGGTCCAAGGGAGACAGTATCCACTGTCATTTCTTAGAACTGCTTGTAGACTTGGAAAGAGTAGGACAATACGTCTGGGGAGCTGCTGTGCTAGCACATCTGTTTACAAGTCTGTCGCAAAGGACAGACAAAGAGATGACACTAAATGGATTTACGCCTTTAATCCAGGTAATGAAATTTTTTTTTTGTTTTTATTTTCTGCTTTTTGTTTTTGTTTTCATCAATGACACATGATGGTGTAGCTGTGGAGCTACTATTACCTTCCAATGGGGAGGGCTCGACACTGTCGACCACTGACGGTCCCTCTAGCGAGACGGTGGCAACCCATCATGAGCACTGCACCTTTACCCTACCAACTTATGGTGTTAAGACGAGAATTGCAAGAGTTCCCTGCAACGATGGTATGATAAAAAAATTTCTCAAATTTTTTTTTCATTTATTTCATCCTTTTTTTCTAACCAAGAAGATACATATAATCCATTCAAGGTGAATTGGAGGCCTTTCATGAACATGGTCGATGTTGACCAGCCTTGGGTAGTTGGAAGCCGTGCCCGATTCGGACGGGACCTCTGGCTCCATTGCTTAAATGAAATCGAGCCCCTCAGGCTGCGATTAGCTATGCGCACCCTAGGGCTGGCTCAAGAATGGGTGGATATGACCATGTCACCTAGCGTCGGATGGCAGACGCGTGGACCAGCCACCTGTGTTGATTGGAGAGTGCGCTTCCCCGAACAATATGAAGATTGGCAACGGGGAGGCACACTCGTGGAATCTCAAGCACAAGATAGTGATGATTACCTACGCCTCTACAGAGCAATGTATGCAGAAAGGCTCCAGCCTGGAGGGCTTGTAGAGGTAAGGAAACCATGTTTGTATCTTCTACATTTTGTTGTTTTTTAAAAAAAAAATTTCTTTGTTTGTGAACTCAAAAGCCATAACTGTAGGATGTCCGTGATACTATAATAACGAACTTACGAGCTCGTCTGGCGGACACGGAGCAAGAGCTGAGTGATACCAGAGCGGCTCTAGGTTCATCAGTAAGTATTTCAGTACATATTCCGGGTAGGCTTTGAGATTCAGGGCGCTAACCACTTAATGTCACCACATGTGCAGCGTGCTCAGCTTGATGCAGTTTCTTCGGCGATGGGAGCAGATGGTGTTTCTTCCAGTCTATGGATTCCCACATCCGAGCTGGATCAACTCCACGAGCAACTTGCTCATGCCACACAACGGGCTGCAGAGGCAGAGGGGATGCTTTCTGTACAGGTGAGGATTTCACCATTTAACATCCCTTATTCAAGTATTGCTATTTGCCTGAGATGAAATGTGTGGCAGGAGAAAGAAACACAAGAGGCACTTGCAAATGCCACTCAGAAGGAAGCTAGAATAACTGAGCTGGAAGAAGAACTACAGCGTCGTCCAGATGAGGAGTCTTCAAGGGACGCTGTGGAGTTGAGAATCACCCTTCAATTAGAAAGAGAAGATAGAGAGAGAGAACGGGCTGAGAGAGAACAGGACAGAGACAGAGAGAAAGCCAAGAGATCGGCCGAGAAAGAGGAAAAGAGGGCCCTGGAGGCCCAACTTTTTGAATTGAGGACTAGTCTCGGCCTAGCCGAGCAATGGCTGAAGGATGGCGAAGAACGCTATCGAAGAGCACGAGAGCGTGGCTTTCGTGTCAGTAGCTTCTTTGCTGCCCCCTCAGATCGGCGTCCATAGTGCGGTAGTAATACCGCTGCTCTCGGCTTGGGAATACCCTCTAGAGAATCTTGCCCCAGAGAGCGGCAAGACAAGTAATGTGAAGAAAGAAGGTGGATTCCGATGTAATCTCTTTGTTTGCTTTTGTGTGTAATAAAATACTTTTTGCTTGGCTCTCCGTTGTCCTTATCTCTCGAATCCCTAAACACAGCTAATTCCCACAATTACCACAAAAATCACTTAGGTTGCCTCCTAAGAAGCGCTAACTTTTATGTCGTCAGCCAGACACCATGTAGCTCATTAGCTCATTAACCAACGCGTGGCATTCAGAATGAGCCACCACGTGATCTTGTCTTCCTTCAAATTCCAGCCCTTAATCCATTGGAAGACAAGAGTAGACATGTACGGACCGGGGCTAGAAAGAGGCAGGACTCGCACATGATTGTTTGTAACATTAACCCTGTGTGCGATCCAGTTTTCAGCTTTAGATATCAAAAAATGATCTATGGCCAATAATTTGTCAAGATCAAGGTATAACCCTTGCATAATATCAATCCATCGGTCCCCTTCACCTGTATCGTCCCTCCTGATGACCTCTTTATTGACTACTTCCTCCTTGGGAACTTGGTCATCGAACGGGGGCTTAGGGATAAGAGTGTCATTATTAGCCACAGTCTTCCCAGTAACAGCCTCATGTGTTAGAAGGGTACTAATCAACTTGTCTTCCTGATGGGGAGTTAAATCAAAAGTGAATATTGTTGGTCCATCCCCCTCAGGTCCCAGAATGTCATATTGAAGAGGCTCATCTGGCAGGGGTAGCACGAGCCCAGAATCAAATTGATCCAATGATTCAAACATGAGGGGATCGGGCTCAATGGGTAGATCAAATTTGAAAGTTTCTAATAAAACCCCTTTATCACACTCATCATTTAATAGAAAATTGTGAATCAAATTTCCCAATAATGAAGTGGGAAGATCAAATGTAAATTGTTCCAGCTCGGCCCCTTCATCAAAGGTAAGATCAAATGGGAATTTTTCAAAGACGGAGCTTTCATCATACTCATCACTCACCTGAAGATTCTCAATCAAATTTTCCAAAAATGGGGTTGATAGATGAAATATAAACTTTTCGAACAAGGCCCCATCATCAAGTTCTTCCAAGGGAGGAGAATTAAGTTCCACTAAATCAACATGATTATTAATCATAAAGCAATCCTCCTCGACATGTAGATCCTCAATTAAGTTGTTTGGGCCACTAATTTTCTCAGTGATATTCTCAATCTCAAAACATTCATAGAATGGGGTGATGATATCAATAGGATCATTTGTGTTCTTTAATTCATCCCCTAATTCTGTCCCTTCCTTCATCATGGTATGGCTTGCGCACTCCCCCTCACTCCCAATAATGATATCTTGAGCCAAAATGCCAGGCATCGGATCATCATCATCATCATTCACGTATCGAGGGGGTTGGTTGAATATTGACGAAGGGTCATGGTAAGTAGACTGAGAGTACACGCTTTGAGCTTCAAAGTAGTGGCCCGGTGAATCACCCTTAGTATTGACATTGAGTCCGAAATCGGGGTGAGATGAGTTGAGATGAAGTTGAGTATACATGGGCTGCTCGTGAATTGCTTGGGGTAGAGGTGTAGACAAATGGGTTTGGATTGTTGAATCCATCCAAGGCAAATTTGTGTGATTACTCCAGCCAAGATTATCATCATCTGCAACATGCTTGAGCTGAGAGAATCCTAGGGAATTTTGGACCTGTGCTTGGATGACGGGAGAGAGTCGGGCTATAGTAGGGCATTCACTCACATGGTGAGTGAGACTGGCACAGAATTCACACACTTCCATGAAAGTGTGGATTGGGTTTTCCGCCTGTTTGACATGTCCTACAAGTTGTTGATGAGATGAGATGGAGGCACGATTTATTGAATTTTCACTCAAAATCTCAAATAGATCATATGCCTCATCTTCACTTTTGCTTAAAAATGCCCCTCCACAATATATGTCCACCATCTGCCTATCAAAATTGGATAACCCCTCATAAAATGTAAAGATAATTTGCCATCTGGGCAACCCATGATGTGGACATTGACTCACTAGCTCCTTTAATCTCACCCAAGATTCATGAAGTTGCTCTCCCGGACGTTGAGTAAATCCTGTAATCGCCCTTCTCATCATGTTGGTTTGGCCTATGGGGTAAATTTTTTTTAAAATTCTGACTGCATATCTTCCCAAGTCCTGATAATCTTTCGAAAACTCCTTAACCAACATTTTGCTTTATCTTTTAACGAGAATGGAAATAAAATTAATTTAAGGGCATCATCATTAAAATTCTGAATTTTGATCAGTGAGCAAACTTCTAGAAAATCATCTAGATGCCTATAAGGATTTTCATTGAGATTCCCATAAAAAGATGGGAGCATCTGGATGAGACTAGGGCGAATCTCATATTGATCAACGTGAATATCGGGGAGTTGAATACAGGTGGAGGGCTTGTAAGAAGAAGGATAAAAATGCTCCTTCATAGGCGTGGGTTTCCCTCCAAGATGAATGGCCATAAAATGAATTTTTTTTTACATTTTTTTAAGTATTTCAAATTATATATATTTTTTTTCAATTTTTCAAACTTTTTTATGCAAACACAAACAAGTTAACACAAATTATCCTAATGACCTAGATGCGACTCAGACCTACAAATGTGGTTTCACAAAGTGATTAAAATGAACTTAAATTCACCCTCAGTATGTCCACCGGCCAGGTAAGGGGTGGGGAAGTGGGAGGTTCCCCCTACTTTCGTAGGGACCTTATTATACAAAACCACAATCCCGCTTAAGGCGTTTGCCATCCGACCGTCTTGCCTTAGACACCAGTTTTCATAAGAGGATAAACCTAAATATCACAGGAATCACAGTGTGATCCTAGGGCCAACGTCTACTGGCTTTTATTAAGGCCTAGGTAATGCAGAGATGCAAGGAAATTGTGATTTTCGGGCTAAGGGAGGGTGATGAAATCCCCACCTTATCTTGTTAGGGGTGTTGCCCTTAAAGTATTTTGAAATGAAATACACACCACAATTTCAAACAAGGGGTTCTTTATGCAAAAATGAATGCCAGACTGGGATCAGTAGAACGTACCTTGCCCCTCGCTATCTTCAAAATGCAATGCAGAAATTAAACAAAGACAAATTCTAAGCTAAATGATGCATGACCTAGAGCATGAAAGTGTAGTTTCTACTCTTGCAATGAGGTCTTTTATTTGGTACAAATGAAGATTTTTTTATTTTTTTTATTTTTAGTAAATGAACCTAACTAACCAGCATGAAAATTTTCTTTTGTTTTGATTGTTTTTGATTTTTATAGAGTTTTCAAGAAATTTTCAGATTTTTGTAAAAATTTTCAGAAAGTGGAAAGATAGAACCTGTTTCTTGATTTCAGCCCTTTAGCAATGCTTCCGAGCTATTTAACGACGTTTCATATCCTTGGAATTTCAGATTCGATCTTCCTCTTTCTTTATTTTTCAATTTTTTTTTCGTTTTCCTGCACAAGTAAAAAGAGCAAAATTAATATACAAATATACACAAAACACAAGAGTATCCAACTATCATCATAATCTCCATCCCCGGCAACGGCGCCAAAAATTTGGTGTCGCCTCGACAGTCGTTGTTAAAATTACCGTGCCACACAAATTTCAAATATTTATAACCGCACTCACTCACTTATGGATTTGAAAACATGAGTATAATGGTAAGTACGGGTCGATCCCACGGGGAAGGAATTTGGTTATTTTTCTTAGTTGAAAATATTCTTGTGTTTTGAAAAATCAAGTGTTGGGTTTTGAGTGCGATTACAACTAAATGGAATTAAAGTGCAACTTCAAACAACAAAAGGTAAGTGAAAGAAATAAAGAAGAACGTCGTCGTTTCCATGCCGAGCCTTTGATGAAGATCGCTCCGCCTAGGAAGTCGATGACGTGAGAGGATTTACAGAAGAATGATCACCGCTTTGGGTAGATTGAAGAACTTATGAAGACAAGAGTTGGATTTAACAAGTTTGAAAACTTAAGTTTGAAATCATAATAGAATTCAAGTAAAAATAGGGATTGGAAGAAAAAGCATAACTTCAAATCTGGACAGAATTCGAAGAAGTGTAAAACATGAAAGTTGTAGAGAATTGAAAAAGGAAGAACTTTGATTAAGAACACAGAGACAGAAAATAAGAGGAAGGCACTGAAAAAGTAAGATCTATCCCTGCTGGTGAATAGTAACTGACAGAAAAATAGCACTTTGAAAAATTAATTCTAACTCTAAAAATACACAGAATTAGACAAGGTGGTAGAAGAATGAAATGGAGATCTATAAGAGAGGAACAAAGTTGATGAAGAACTCAGATTAAAAAGAGGTCTAGAAAGGCTTCAAAACATAAGAAAACTAGAATGTCTCACCACGGATGAACAGTAAACACCTAAAACAGCACTTAAGAAAACGGACCAGAACTCTATGAAGTAGGAAGAATTTGAAGAAATGATCAACAGAGAAGTTGAAGAGCACTTGAAAATAAACAACTTTTGTGAAGAAAGCAAATTGAAATAAAGATTACAACCATGCGAAATAAGGCTAAGAACAGGCTGAATTCAAAAATGAAACTTTTATTGAAATAAGAACAACTTACAACTTTGACTTCAAAAGCTTGGAAAATACAACTTGATGCACTCAACAACTTCAGAAATGCAAAGAACAACTTACATTACAAGTGACCCAAGCTAGCTCTCCCCCTACTCAACCTTCTTGCCATCTTCTATCACTCACTAACTAACTCTACTTGCTAACTCCCTTCATTCAAGACCAATGCACCCTTTATATAGGGGTTACAAAAAAACACTCCATCAATACAAACAAGTGTACCCAATTTTAGCCTAAAATGGTAGGCAGGTAGGTTCTGCCCACTTTGCCATTTTTTTTCGATTTTTTGAATTTTTTCTGGTATTTTATGGCCTTTCTCTCTCTTTCTCTCATTTTCTTTCATTTTCTTCTCCGTCGGCACGTTGCGCCGACCGGCCGACCGGTTAGGCGGCCGATGCCGTGGGCCCGCCGTGCGCCGACCGCTCCTGCCGCCTCCGCGTGTCGCACGCGGGCGCGTGCGCCGCGTGCCGCCCGCGCCTCCTGCCGGCCCGCCACGACCCCCCGACTTCGCCTGCTGAAGCCTGCCCCGCGTCCGCCTTCCACGAACCGCCACGAGCCCCCGCCTCCCCCTTCGCTGCCTCACCTCGTCGCCCGTGCCAATGGCGCGGGCGGCGAAGGCGGGAAGGGGGGCGGGGGTTTTAAACTTTTTTTATTTATTTTATTATATAATATATATATATATATATATATATATATATATCTAATATCATTAGAAAATTCTAAAAAAATATCAAATAATTATATTTTTTTTCTAATTTTTTTATTATCTTTTTGAACAAGTTTCCGGGCTTTTGGCCCAGTTGAACATATATATTGTTATTCTTTTTTTTCTTTTTCTTGGAGCTTTCCTCGAACTACGTGCCTGCATAAATACATAAAAATTATCATAAAAATTTATTTAATTTCAGATAATTAAACATTTGATACAAAATCAACAATAAGTGTGAGAAGTGTATATTTAATATCAATTAGGCTCATAAAAATGCATATACTCATGAATTAAATGATAAAAATACACACTAATCAACCCCCGAGGCATCCTTTCTTGGCAATTAATCAAGGGTTGTCCTTCTTTGGAAGGACGTAATTAACGTCATCGCCTTTATGATATGACGGACTCTGAGTCCCGACACGAATATCACAGTCGACTAATTGAGTCAACTCGAGCGCACAATAAACTGTCACTCCAGTGACTGGCACGCCTAATAAGCCCAATAAAACAAAGGGTAATTAATAAAAAACATTCCCACAGGGGATAAAGCCCCATATGATTTAGATCCCCTGGATCTCGGGCTATGCCCGGCTCTTATTTTGGTTTCCACTCCGACAGTTCGTGAGTGGATGACCTATAATACCCTTTTGGCATACTCCCAAAATAAGGGGAAGTGCAGTCAAAATTCGTTCAGAAGGTTACTCGGTCACATAGTGCGATGTTTTCACCGAAATTATGCATTTAGCCCCCAACTGTGTGGCGAAGGGCTGAGCTATACCATCTCATGACACCTTGGTCGCCACAGGGGGATATACGTTATAGTTACACGGTCTCCTCGCACCCCTGGTGAATGAATCCACCCTCATCTTCTATCTCACCCAATTATTGCCATGAGATCCCCACTGAATACAGAGGATCCCCTTGAACTCATCAGAACCCCTCATAACATCTGAAGAAAACCAACAAAACTGCCACCGGTGCCACTTCCTCCCGACGCCACTGCCTCTCGGCGCCATCTCCTCCCGCGCCACCCCCTCTCGGCACCAAACTCGCGCCGGGTGAAGGGCGCGCCGGGAACCTTGCCTCGCCGTCTGCCATGCCGTGCCGTTTGCCTTTCTTTCCAACCATGCCGGTTGCCCGCTGTGCCTATAGCACTTTAGCCTCCCGTCGCGCCGACTCCTATCCGCGCCATTTCATCTTATTAATAGCTGCCATCCAAACCTGATGTCTCAACAATCCCATTAAACTCAAATCCAATCCAAACTCAAATGTCCCATTCCTGTCAACCTCCGTGCCAGCCTCCGTCGCCTTACGAGGGAATCATGGTTCTTCACCCAGGTCCACGGGAGATACATTAATGGGGGTTTCTACCCCTACATTATACCGAATACGATGTTTCTTCTGTCACCCCACTGACCCTCGGAGTTCTGCCACTGCACGTCCTCCAATGGTCCTTTGAGGGGAACATCAATAAATGCCATGGTAGCGGACACTGTCCCGTGACATTCAAATCCTTTTGGATCCAGGGCCACGCCCATCTCTCTTTTGGCTTTCATCCCGACATTTCGTGAGTGGATGACCTATATCTCCCTTTGGCATAGCCCAAGACAAGGGGACATGCTGCCGGATTTGCATTGTAACATCATTATCACGTCCCGTATAGTACGTTTTCCATACATGTTTCGCATCCCGCCAGCGGAATCGGCATGATAGTCTTATCTCTTTTCGCCCCCCGAGGGATCCTTTCTTGGCAACTAATCAAGGGTTGTCCTTCCCCGGAAGGACATAATTAACGTGATAGCCTTTATGGTATGACGGACTTTCGGTCCCGACACGAATATCACAATCGACTGACTGTGTCAAATTGAGCACACAATAAATCGTCACCCTGGTGACTGGCACGCCTAATAAACCCAGTAAAATAAACCCAAAAAAAAAACATCCCCACAAGTCTGACAGGCCCGGTGGGACTGTAGTCTCCCTTCATCTCTTTGCCAAGAGAGGATACCTTCGGGGGCTTACCCCAAGAATGCTGATTATTTGTCTGTTTGTCTCAGGCGAACGATGACGTTATCCGGACTCACTGGTGTTGGCTTCGGCCCCGTAATCGTAGCTGACCATGCGGAGCACGGGTACCTGGCGGTGCCCATGGTCTTCGGATATTTCCCACCAGTTGTAGGCTTCCCCAACTTCTTGGGGTTAGCCTTCGTTGACATGTTGCAGACGAAGTCCCTGGAGACCGTCGAAGAAAAGGTTGCTGAAAAGGTCGAGGCCCCGGAGGCTCGACACTGTGACAACTCGTCTGCAAGTCCATTCCAAGTCGCCAGCTGCATGGTGCATCACATTACTCACGGGGCCCGCCCCGTCCCTGCCATGAGCTTCGGGAGACGCCGACACCGGAACCCCCGAAGGAAGACTAATGCTGTTGTAACCGGACGGCTCTCCACATCCGGCAAGTCTATGCTGGTCGGTGGCCTCCGTGTTTTTCTGGACGGGCGCAAGGCTCGAGTGAGCCCGGACCGGGTAATCCCTGCTGTGCCGGTCCACAACTCCTACCAGGCTCTCGCTGGAAGAAGAGCCGAAGAAGAAGAAACCGGTCGTCACGGCCAGAGGATGTTGGCTCCTAAGCCAAGAAGATTCAACTAGGTTTGGGTCCCCAAAAAGGTCCAGCCTGTCCAGCAAGAAGCTCCAGTGTAGTATCACCCCAGATCCACCAGAGCAGAAGAAAATAACAAGAGGAACCTTATCACAACGAAGGAAAAGACAATCGTGGATCCACCACGCCGAGAAAGCTTTAGGGCCTGCGCCCGACAAGCTAATATCCCCATTGTGGGAAGAAGATTACAACAGACTGCCGAGAGGGCCCGGTTTGCTCACATTCCTCCGATGAGAGGTCAACAACTGTCCCCGACCCCGCACTCGGGCCGAGGGCAAGATGAAATGACCAATATGGTCAGAAGCTATTTTAGGGGGTTGGGCAACCCCTCTTTGGGCCAACAACGACTGTTGCAGGCAGCCGCGGCTGAAGAAGACCATTGTCCATTAATGGCAGCGGGAGAAGAAGAAGATAGGAGGATGACGTCATTGGTCGATGACAATAGATATGGAGACGGCTCTGATACTCAAGCCGATGACACTATCCCCCGTCAAGGGGAAAATAAAAGGATCTCTGTGTTCAAAAGGCTTACCTTCCCGGAGAATGCCAAGAGGAAGGTTCGCAGACAGAGATGCAGGATGCAGATCTTCACATGCAATATGGCCGGGATAGATGGCCATTATGTAAAACTGCCCGAAGAGCCTCAAGAGTTGGCCTGGCTAGCCGACAGACCGGGGCCGAGCACTCGAAGAGTGGAGGCCGCGAAATAGATGCTGGCAGTGACCCAGGGAAAGCAAGCCCTGCCTTGCCTCCAACAGCATGACAAGGCCGTTATTCTCACAGCAAATGTGATAACGGCAGATGAAGATGAAGATGTCTTGCTTGACATCCTACCTGAGGGTGCATCTGGCGAGACGACAGAGGCCATCCCCAACACAGCGGCTATGGATCCAGCCATACTAATGATGCTCCAGAGGTATCGCCAGGAGATAGAACAGCTGAAGAAGCAGTTGACGGAAAAGACAGAGCAGTCCTCCGCCTCCAAGCGGCCTGATGTGCAGGCCGAATCATCAAGGGGAGCCGTCAGTGACGGGATCGGCAAGCGGCTTCAACAAAATTATCAAATAGATATTCATGTATTAGTTGTCTCATGTTTATGTTTTAGTTGTCTCATGTTAATTGGGCCATATGTATGGGCCTAATGGGTCATGTTTTATGTTTTGTAGTAATTATGTCTCCAACTATTATGTAAGAGTCTTTTTTTGTTTTGTGTTTTTTAGTCTTCCTAAGAGAGTTATGATGAGTAGGTGTTAGGTGTTAGGTGAGTTGTCTTTTGGTCTTCTTAGTGGAGTCTATATAAGTGTCATGTAACATCTCTTTTAAAAAATAATGAAGTGAATCAAAAATATTTGGAAAACTACCTCCAACGTGAGGTCCCTTACCCTCCTTCTATCTCTCTCTCTTTGGAGTGGATTCTCCAATATTCTCTCTCTAGGAGTGGATTCTCCTGGGTTCTTTCTTTCTCTCTAACTTCTCTCTCTCTCTCTCTAAGGGGTGGATTCCCCCCTCTCTCTCTTTCTCTCTCTCATTATCTCTCTCTTTCTCTAAGGGGTGCGCCCCTTTCTCTCTCATCCCCCTCCCAACCACTTTCTCTCTCTTCCCCTCCCCTAATAACTCTTTCCCTAGTTCCCACACCCTTCCAGTAACTCACCCCAACCCCAAGAGCTCTCCTCACCTCCCAACCCCCAACTACCCCACTCTCCTTCCCCATGCATCCCACCACCTTCCCAAGGTTAAAATAACTCCTCCCAAGGCCCAAATTCGAAATTCCCTCCCCTCTCCCATTCCCCCCACACCCTAGGTTGCCCAACTCCAGCCCCAACCCAGCCAAGGTCGCCCTCCCCTTCCCTCCATCTCATTCCACCACCATTTGCCACCACAAGGTTTCAACTTCATTGCATGTCGCAGGCAGCAAATTTGGTCCTAGAAGCTGCATCATCTCCGGCATTTCCCTGAATCTTCTGGTGGCAAGGCATACATCTCTGGAAAGGTCGTTTAGAGAGCTTTTCAAGCGAGGTGGTTTCGTCTCCATCCAAGCACCGGGCTGATCAGAAGGTCCATTCTCCCTCGACTGCGCAAAACTGCTCGGACAGAAGACCAGAGCCGGAGTGGAAGATCTGCAGTGGCCAACCTCCTGGGAATCTGAGCAGGAGTTCTTCATCAAAAATCTTCTACTCTGAGTCTTATTTCATCCCAAAGAAGCAGAGCTCTGTTTGGCATTCGGATCCAGAAGTTATCAATTTTATCCCACTGGGCATGCAGTTCTGCTTCCACTCTATCGGCATTGACCACCTTCAGTGTTCAAGCTCTACTGGCCATCTCCGACCATATCTGGCAGCCCCGTCAGTTTTGTTGCAAAGATGACTCGTCAACGGAACCAACGTCTTCAGAGGTGCCTGATTCCAAGCTCGGGAGCGGTTGCAGCATCCTCATCTTCCCACTACTGAGAACATGTTACAGTCTGCGCAACAGACCTGCCACTCTGTTCAACCGTCTGCCCCGACCAGAATCGGCATCCACAGAAATCAAGAAAATTATGTTGTCTTCCCGGTCCAACTACGAAGAGTTTTCCACTGGTTTCATCTTCAGCAAAAATCCGGAGTGGCCGCAGTGTCAAGAGAACCGACTGTCTATCGTGAAGCGCAGAGAGTGGACAGCATCGGCATCGGCGGCCTTTTCATCACTTCTAGCTCGAATTCCCCTCCCCGCTTGGTGTCACATCAAAATGGTATCAGATCAAGTCGTCCGATTTTTCCCAACAAGTCAGGGTCCTGTAGTTCGAGATTCGAGAATCAAGGTTCGAGGTCGAACCTTCTCCAAGTGGAGAGGTTTGACGGGATCGGCAAGCGGCTTCAACAAAATTATCAAACAGATCTTCATGTTTTAGTTGTCTCATATTTATGTTTTAGTTGTCTCATGTTAATTGGGCCATATGTATGGGCCAAATGGGTCATGTTTTAGGTTTTGTAGTAATTATGTCTCCAACTATTATGTAAGAGTCTTTTTTTTATTTTGTGTCTTTTAGTCTTCCTAAGAGAGTTATGATGAGTAGGTGTTAGGTGTTAGGTGAGTTGTCTTTTGGTCTTCTTAGTGGAGTCTATATAAGTGTCATGTAACCTCTCTTTTAAAAAATAATGAAATGAATCAAAAATATTTGGAAAACTACCTCCAACATGAGGTCCCTTACCCTCCTTCTATCTCTCTCTCTTTGGAGTGGATTCTCCAATATTTTCTCTCTCTCTAGGAGTGGATTCTCCTGGGTTCTTTCTTTCTCTCTAACTTCTCTCTCTCTCTCTCTAAGGGGTGGATTCCCCTCTCTCTCTCTCTCTCTCTCTCTCTCTCTCTCTCTCTCTTTCTCTCTCTCATTATCCCTCTCTTTCTCTAAGGGGTGCACCCCTTTCTCTCTCCTCCCCCTCCCAATCACTTTCTCTCTCTTCCCCTCCCCTAATAACTCTTTCCCTAGTTCCCACACCCTTCCATTAACTCACCCCAACCCCAAGAGCTCTCCTCCAATCCTCTCCTCACCTCCCAACCCCCAACTACCCCACTCTCCTTGTAATATCCCGGTTTTGAAAATCTGAAATTTAATTGAAATAATTGAATTTTTCACTGAGATAAATGAATTTCGGAATTTAATATTTAATTCCTTAGTAAATAGAACTTGTGAATTTTTTACTACCTTATAAAAATCTGGAAAAATGCTAATTGGGTCAAGGACGATGTAGTTAGCAACTTTATCTTCTGGGTTCAACCCAACAAAAATCCGTAATTAGGTCTAATTAATGGATTAAGCCCAAAAATATACACTAAGTTAACTATGCCTAACCTTAACTTAAAACGCGAAATTGGAGCTTAATGTTCAACCAATGACCCCAAATCCTTTTATAAATTTAATTAGAACTTATTTGAATTATTGTAGAAATTTAGTAGGAATTATTTGAAATTATTTGAATTTATTTGAATTTATTTGAATTAATTAGATTAATTCTTTAATGAATAGTACAAGTCACTTTTCGACTATTTTATAAAAATCCATAAAAATCATATTATTGTGTAATCCATTTCATTTAACATTTTTATCTTCTAGGGCTAAGCCTAATAAAATCGTTAACAAGGCCTAATCAGGGGTTTAAGTCCAATTTCTATATCTACCAACCCGAAATACGTGTTCACTATTCACCCCATCTTAAAACATAAAATTCGACCTTAATACTGAACCATTTGATCTGAAATTGGTGTCAAACTAAAGGCCATGATCTTAACTTCAATAGCCCTCTAAAAATTGCTCGAAATCCTAACCCTAATTCAGGCGGCTGGTCGAGTTTTGACTTGGTCTTGCTTGGCGGCGCCTTGTCCAACACGTCACTTGTGGCGTCGATTCCTCTCACCACAGACCATCCCAGAACGTGTATAAACTATCAAAATAAAGCTCTTCCAATCTATTTTCATTTGGTAGCCGCGACAGTCGCTGAAGTTTTCAGATCTAAGAGATATCTCGCGTTGAGTGCGTGGGTGTCGGCGTCCTTTTTTCTTTCCTCCTTCTTTGTTCTTCCTTGTTCTTCATCAAATTGAGGTAGGTTCTCTCGGGCTAAAATCTTAAATGATATATCAAAATGTTCAGCATGCATTCCTCTTTCTTTTGATATATAAAGCCCCAATTTCTATTAAGTGTAGCATGCGAATTTAGTCATTTAGTGAGCCATGTTAGAATCATGTTAGAACTAGGGTTTAAGTTGTTCTTCCTTAGATTAAGTGATGAATTCGGGCTGTGAATCAAAAAGTAATCCATGCATCTTATATAGTTTTTCATGCTCGTCATTTTGATAGTAAAAGCCCCAAATTATATTCTGTATATTGAGAGTAGTTTACGATTTAGTAATAGCATGTCAAGTTAAGGTTTTTACTGTTCTTTCTTTAATAAATCTCGATTTAAGCATGTTAATCTGAAATTGACCCTGCTATTAGATAGTAGTTTTCATGAGCTTTCCATCGGTACCAAAAGCCCCAATTGTTATTGGGTGTATTCCACGAATTAAATCATTTAGTATAGACAAGTCAAAATTGGGGTTTACTAGTTCCCCTTTGATTTCTGTATTGATTCGGACTTTAAAACATGAAATTGATCCATGTATCTTGTAGAACTTTCTGTGCTCTTTCTTTTGACAGTAAAAGTCCTAATTTTGATCGAGTATATTGTCCGAATTTGTGGTTTTATTGAAACCCTAGAAAATATGAGGAATTAGGCAAAATTTGGAAAAATATATTAAAAATCAGAATCTGCCCGGGATGGGCGGTCTCGCGATAGACCGCCCAACCCCAGCGACCCTGGGATGCGCGGTCGCCCCTGGACCGCCCAACCCCAAACCCTGGGATGCGCGGTCGCTCATGGACCGCCCAACCCCTGTGAAACCCTAAACGGCCCATAACAGACCGTTTAACCCCCAGAGACAGTTTTCGCGCCCGGTTTCATCGTTTAACGTCCCGATTACCCTAGTAAATGCATGTTAAGGCAGTAATTTTATATTTCTGTCCCAGAAACGTATTTTTCATAGAAAATGATTTAAATGTGGGTTTTGATTATTAATTAGTATCTTAATCGCATCTTAATTGCTAATTAGTATCTTAAATTGATAATTAGTGTTTTTAAGTGTTAAATTAGTATCTTAATTACTGTTAAGACAGTAGATTTACATTTCTGTACCAGAAATATATTTTTCACAGAAAATGATTTAGTGTGTAGAAAATTTGTGTTTTTAATTGTTAATTAGTATGTTAATTACAAATTAGTATCTTAAATTGATAATTAGTGTTTTTAAGTGTTAAATTAGTATCTTGATTATTGTTAAGACAGTAGATTTACATTTCTGTACCAGAAATATATTTTTCACAGAAAATGATTTAGTGTGTAGATAATTTGTGTTTTTAATTGTTAATTAGTATGTTAATTGCTAATTAGTATCTTAAATTGATAATTAGTGTTTTTAAGTGTTAAATTAGTATCTTGATTATTGCTAAGACAGTAGATTTACATTTCTGTACCAGAAATATATTTTTCACAGAAAATGATTTAGTGTGTAGATAATTTGTGTTTTTAATTGTTAATTAGTATGTTAATTGCTAATTAGTATCGTAAGTTGATGATTCGTGTTTCTGATTGTTAAATTAGCATCTTAATTGTTGTTTAGACGGTAGTTTATATTTCTGTACCAGTAATATATACTCTTCATAGAAAATGAATTAATGTGGTTCTAAATTGTTAATTGGTATCTTAATTCTTAATTAGCATGTTAAATGGAGTTAATTAGCATCTTAAATTGATAATTAGTAAAAAAACACATATAATAAGTGGTAATTATGCAAGTAAATTCCTGTAAATTGCATGATATCTTTTAAACTTGTTCATTATCACCTTGATCCATCTTGATCCATCTTTTAATGAAAAACCATATATCTAATTAAGCATGTAAAATTAGGAGTTAAAAGGCTTTATTTGGTTTTTCTTAATGCTCTTAGTCAGTCAGTTCGTACTTAGAGCGGCGTACTGTCAGTCGTTGTTCTTGACTTCATGACTCGTGGATCGTGACTCTTGTGAGTACGGCCGGTGTTAGCCGTACAACCCTCGGTGTTTGGGCTTTATCGTGTTTCGTATTCTTGAGTCTAAGGATAAGTTAGTCCTTTAATCTTGAGCTTATGACAGTAACTCCTCTGATTACTTGGCCATTTACTTGACTATCTAGACACGTGGGATCTTGGATCCATTATATGCCAACGCACCATAAGGGCCCGGTCTGGACCTGGGGAGAGCGCCCGAAAGTTAGTGAGCCCATGGGATGTTAATGACAGGGTGAGGCATTACACCCGAGTGCATGACTTGTTAAGTCTAGAAATAAATATCTTGTTACTTGTTACTTGTGACTTGGTGTGCTTGAATCACGTTGACGTCGACCCAAGGAACTTGATAAGTAACGTACTTGAATCTCGTTGAGTGCTTGAGAGGCACTTAAACTACTTGCTTGCTTGGCCAACTCTTGCTATTTCCTGTTGGAAATTCTTGTACTTGCATTTATCTAGTGAATACTCTAGTACTATCTTATGGTAAATTCATTACGTGAAATCTCCTGTAGCAAATTCTTGTATACTTGTTCTTGTTCAATCTCGTACTTGATATCTTGTTCTTACCTGCTATTTCTTGACCTTGCAAGATCTATTTTATTACGTTGTTTCATATCGTCATTTATTTCTCTTATTAGCGTGGCATATGAAACTGTAATTTACTTGTTAATCACTTAAACTATGCCTGATGATAGAGTATAATTCCTACTGAGCTTTTTGCTCACCCCTACTTCCAACCCTTTTCAGGTTATGCGAGTATCGGTACGTGCATTGGGAAACGGATCAGTGTGATCGAGTGGAACCTGGAACCTAGAGTTGGAGTCTGTTCTTTTTATCTTCTCGAGTCTAGCTAGTCTGGTTATTTCTTTTTGTTATTTATTTTGAATCTTTTATTGTAAGTGGTGTCAAAATATATCTTTTTAAATTAATAAGAGTTCGTATTTTCTCAAAATGTGTGTCTGGCCTCTTTGTATTTTATTGTGATTATTTATCTTCTGCTCTTGTTATCGTGACTGTCTCTTGCCACGTTCCGAGCATCGCTTCCGCTGCTATCGGTTCGGGACGTGATAATTTTGGTATCAGAGCCTCCTTGCCTGAGTCCCTTGGATTTAGTCCAAGTGTATAGGTTACCCTAAGTCTTAAGACCCGTGTCATCTCTTGTACCATTGTGAGATTGGGTAGTATTGTGGGTTAAGTAATAAAATATATGCAAGATTGCGTTGCGTTAGGAGTAAGGGTAATGAAGAAGTTAACCATATAATTATCTTGCAGGTTATTAAGCCATCCTTAAAATGAAATCGAGTGGTTCTGGTAAGCTAAGTTTCGGTTCCGCTAGAGGCTGGCGAGTCCGACGTAAGGAAACCCGACGTAATAAGAAGAAGAAGAGTAATATTGCGCAAATGGAATGTAAGTACTGTCACAAACTTGGTCATCTCGCGAAGGAGTGCTGGCGAAGGTGCGGAGCATGTCTGCGTTGCGGAGATCAGGATCATAAAATGGCTAACTGTCCTAAGTTGCTTCCACAAGCAAAACTACAAGAAGAATCGGAACCAACTTCTATCGAATGAAGAACTATATATGGTATCGTTCTCTTTTATCCCTAGCTATAGCTAAATTCTTTCGGCATTAGTTGTATAATTAACATGCTATTTTGATAAATAAGATCATCTTAGTTCAAACATTCACATAATTGGTAATACCCAGTGAATTTGGGGACCAAATTCCTTTAAGTGGGGGAGGGTGTAATACCCCGATTTTGAAAATCTGAAATTTAATTGAAATAATTGAATTTTTCACTGAGATAAATGAATTTCGGAATTTAATATTTAATTCCTTAGTAAATAGAACTAGTGAATTTTTGACTACCTTATAAAAATCTGGAAAAATGCTAATTAGGTCAAGGACAATGTAGTTAGCAACTTTATCTTCTGGGTTCAACCCAACAAAAATCCGTAATTAGGTCTAATTAATGGATTAAGCCCAAAAATATACACTAAGTTAACTGTGCCTAACCTTAACTTAAAACGTGAAATTGGAGCTTAATGTTCAACCAATGACCCCAAATCCTTTTATAAATTTAATTAGAACTTATTTGAATTGTTGTAGAAATTTAGTAGGAATTATTTGAATTTATTTGAATTAATTAGATTAATTCTTTAATGAATAGTACAAGTCACTTTTTGACTATTTTATAAAAATCCATAAAAATCATGTTATTGTGTAATCCATTTCGTTTAACATTTTTGTCTTCTAGGGCTAAGCCTAATAAAATCATTAACAAGGCCTAATCAGGGGTTTAAGTCTAATTTCTATACCAACCAACCCGAAATTCGTGTTCACTATTCACCCCATCTTAAAACATAAAATTCGACCTTAATACTCAACCATTTGATCTGAAATTGATGTCAAACTAAAGGCCATGATCTTAACTTCAATAGCCCTCTAAAAATTGCTCGAAATCCTAACCCTAATTGAGGCGGCTGGTCGAGTTTTGACTTGGTCTTGCTTGGCGGCGCCTTGTCCAACACGTCACTTATGACGTCGATTCCTCTCACCACAGACCATCCCAGAACGTGTATAAACTATCAAAATAAAGCTCTTCCAGTCTATTTTCATTTGGTAGCCGCGACAGTCGCTGAAGTTTTCAGATCTGGGAGATATCTCGCGTTGAGTGCGTGAGTGTCGGCGTCCTTCTTTCTTTCCTCCTTCTTTGTTCTTCCTTGTTCTTCATCAAATTGAGGTAGGTTCTCTCGGGCTAAAACCTTAAATGATATATCAAAATGTTCCGCATGCATTCCTCTTTCTTTTGATATATAAAGCCCCAATTTCTATTAAGTGTAGCATGCGAATTTAGTCATTTAGTGAGCCATGTTAGAATCATGTTAGAACTAGGGTTTAAGTTGTTCTTCCTTAGATTAAGTGATAAATTCGGGCTGTGAATCAAAAAGTAATCCATGCATCTTATATAGTTTTTCATGCTCGTCATTTTGATAGTAAAAGCCCCAAATTATATTCTGTATATTGAGAGTATTTTACGATTTAGTAACAGCATGTCAAGTTAAGGTTTTTACTGTTCTTTCTTTAATAAATCTCGATTAAGCATGTTAATCTAAAATTGACCCTGCTATTAGATAGTAGTTTTCATGAGCTTTCCATCGGTACCAAAAGCCCCAATTTTATTGGGTGTATTCCGCGAATTAAATCATTTAGTATAGACAAGTCAAAATTAGGGTTTACTAGTTCCCCTTTGATTTCTGTATTGATTCGGGCTTTAAAACATGAAATTGATCCATGTATCTTGTAGAACTTTCTGTGCTCTTTCTTTTGACTGTAAAAGCCCTAATTTTGATCTAGTATATTGTCCAAATTTATGGTTTTATTGAAACCCTAGAAAATATGAGGAATTAGGCAAAATTTGGAAAAATATATTAAAAATCGGAATCTGCCCGGGATGGGCGGTCTCGCGATAGACCGCCCAACCCCAGCGACCCTGGGATGCGCGGTCGCCCCTGGACCGCCCAACCCCAAACCCTGGGATGCGCGGTCACTCATGGACCGCCCAACCCCTGTGAAACCCTAAACGGCCCATAACAGACCGTTTAACCCCCAGAGATAGTTTTCGCGCCCGATTTCACCGTTTAACGTCCCGATTACCCTAGTAAATGCATGTTAAGGCAGTAATTTTATATTTCTGTCCCAGAAATGTATTTTTCATAGAAAATGATTTAAATGTGGGTTTTGATTATTAATTAGTATCTTAATCGCATCTTAATTACTAATTAGTATCTTAAATTGATAATTAGTGTTTTTAAGTGTTAAATTAGTATCTTAATTACTGTTAAGACAGTAGATTTACATTTCTGTACCAGAAATATATTTTTAACAGAAAATGATTTAGTGTGTAGAAAATTTGCGTTTTTAATTGTTAATTAGTATGCTAATTGCTAATTAGTATCTTAAATTGATAATTAGTGTTTTTAAGTGTTAAATTAGTATCTTGATTATTGTTAAGACAGTAGATTTACATTTCTGTACCAGAAATATATTTTTCACAGAAAATGATTTAGTGTGTAGATAATTTGTGTTTTTAATTGTTAATTAGTATGTTAATTGCTAATTAGTATCTTAAATTGATAATTAGTGTTTTTAAGTGTTAAATTAGTATCTTGATTATTGCTAAGACAGTAGATTTACATTTCTGTACTCGAAATATATTTTTCACAGAAAATGATTTAGTGTGTAGATAATTTGTGTTTTTAATTGTTAATTACTATGTTAATTGCTAATTAGTATCGTAAGTTGATGATTCGTGTTTCTGATTGTTAAATTAGCATCTTAATTGTTGTTTAGATGGTAGTTTATATTTCTGTACCAGTAATATATACTCTTCATAGAAAATGAATTAATGTGGTTCTAAATTGTTAATTGGTATCTTAATTCTTAATTAGCATGTTAAATGGAGTTAATTAGCATCTTAAATTGATAATTAGTAAAAAAACACATATAATAAGTGGTAATTATGCAAGTAAATTCCTGTAAATTGCATGATATCTTTTGAACTTGTTCATTATCACCTTGATCCATCTTGATCCATCTTTTAATGAAAAACCATATATCTAATTAAGCATGTAAAATTAGGAGTTAAAAGGCTTTATTTGGTTTTTCTTAATGCTCTTAGTCAGTCAGTTCGTACTTAGAGCGGCGTACTGTCAGTCGTTGTTCTTGACTTCATGACTCGTGGATCGTGACTCTTGTGAGTATGGTCGGTGTTAGCCGTACAACCCTCGGTGTTTGGGTTTTATCGTGTTTCGTATTCTTGAGTCTAAGGATAAGTTAGTCCTTTAATCTTGAGCTTATGACAGTAACTCCTCTGATTACTTGGCCATTTACTTGACTATCTAGACACGTGGGATCTTGGATCCATTATATGCCAACGCACCATAAGGGCTCGGTCTGGTCCTGGGGAGAGTGCCCGAAAGTTAGTGAGCCCATGGGATGTTAATGACAGGGTGAGGCATTACACCCGAGTGCATGACTTGTTAAGTCTAGAAATAAATATCTTGTTACTTGTTACTTGTGACTTGGTGTGCTTGAATCACGTTGACGTCGACCCAAGGAACTTGATAAGTAACGTACTTGAATCTCGTTGAGTGCTTGAGAGGCACTTAAACTACTTGCTTGCTTGGCCAACTCTTGCTATTTCCTGTTGGAAATTCTTGTACTTGCAATTATCTAGTGAATACTCTATTACTATCTTATGGTAAATTCATTACGTGAAATCTCCTGTAGCAAATTCTTGTATACTTGTTCTTGTTCAATCTCGTACTTGATATCTTGTTCTTACCTGCTATTTCTTGACCTTGCAAGATCTGTTTTATTACGTTGTTTCATATCGTCATTTATTTCTCTTATTAGCGTGGCATATGAAACTGTAATTTACTTGTTAATCACTTAAACTATGCCTGATGATAGAGTATAATTCCTACTGAGCTTTTTGCTCACCCCTACTTCCAACCCTTTTCAGGTTATGCGAGTATTGGTACGTGCATTGGGAAACGGATCAGTGTGATCGAGTGGAACCTGGAACCTAGAGTTGGAGTCTGTTCTTTTTATCTTCTCGAGTCTAGCTAGTCTGGTTATTTCTTTTTGTTATTTATTTTGAATCTTTTATTGTAAGTGGTGTCAAAAAATATCTTTTTAAATTAATAAGAGTTCGTATTTTCTCAAAATGTGTGTCTGGCCTCTTTGTATTTTATTGTGATTATTTATCTTCCGCTCTTGTTATCGTGACTGTCTCTTGCCACGTTCCGAGCATCGCTTCCCGCTGCTATCGGTTCGGGGCGTGACACTCCTTCCCCATGCATCCCACCACCTTCCCAACGCTAAAATAACTCCTCCCAAGGCCCAAATTCGAAATTCCCTCCCCTCTCCCATTCCCCCCACACCCTAGGTCCCCCAACTCCAGCCCCAACCCAGCCAAGGTCGCCCTCCCCTTCCCTCCATCTCATTCCACCACCATTTGCCACCACAAGGTTTCAACTTCATTGCAGGTCGCAGGCAGCAAATTTGGTCCTAGAAGCTCAATCATCTCCAACATTTCCCTGAATCTTCTGGTGGCAAGGCATACATCTTTGGAAAGGTCGTCCAGAGAGCTTTCCAAGTGAGGTGGTTTCATCTCCATCCGAGCACCGGGCTGATCAGAAGGTCCATTCTCCCTCGACTGCGCAAAACTGCTCAGATACAAGACCAGAGCCGGAGTGGAAGATCTGCAGCGGCCAACCTCCTGGGAATCTGAACAAGAGTTCTGCATCAAAAATCTTCTACTCTGAGTCTTATTTCATCCCAAAGAATCAGAGCTCCGTTTGGCGTCCGGATCCAGAAGTTATCAAATTTCTCCCACCGGGCATGCAGTTCTGCTTCCACTCTATTGGCATTGACCACCTTCAGTGTTCAAGCTCTATCAGCCATCTCCGACCATATCTGGTAGCCCCGTCAGTTTTGTTGCAAAGATGACTCGTCAACGGAACCAACAACTTCAGCGGTGCCTGATTCCGAGCTCGGGAGCGGTCGCAACATCCTCGTCTTCCCACAGTTGAGAACCTGTTATAGTCTGCGCAACAGACCTGCCACTATGTTCAACTGTCTGCCCCGACCAGAATCGGCGTCCACATAAATCAAGAAAATTCTGGTGTCTTTCCGGTCCAGCTACGAAGAGTTTCCCACTAGTTTCATCTTCAGAAAAAAACCGGAGTGGCCGCAGTGTCAAGAGAACCGACTGTCTATCCTGAAGCGTAGAGAGTGGACAGCATCAGCATCGGCGGCCTTTTCATCACTTCTAGCTTGAATTCCCCTCCCAGCTTGGTGTCACATCAGTCAGCAAGAACGACTTCCCTCCACTCTATACCCTGCCTCTGCAGGCGGAGCCAAATTTGGCGACAACTCAATAGCGCCCATCACAATCACTGGCTTCCCCGGTGCTGCCTCAGGTGCACCAGACACCTCCATTGCTGCGTCCTCCTCCACGGGCAACCACCCTGGTCACCCCCTATTTGCAGCCAGCGCATTTCTACCCGGAACCGGTCGACCCAACCACCATGAGCAAGATGATGGTAGAAAGTGTAAGGTTTCGCACAGCACCTACGGGCGACGCAGCGGATAACAAAAATTTAATTTGCCCGATTCCGGTGTTATGGAAAGCTTAATATGTGCTCTAATCGGTGTTTCTAATACCCTAATTACGGGTTGCGTGTTTCACCTTGCGCGGAACGACGCTGTCCGCTAAGCCCGATGCAGAGAAACCGAGCCGCACAGTTGTACGGCCTCTAGAGCAGATCCACACGGACCCTTGCGCAGCGACGGTACCTCCCCGGCACAACTTTCCCTGGCTCTAACACCTTCTGGAGAGAGAGAGAGCAAGGGGAAGAAAGGGGGGAGGCTTAACCTCTCCCTTAAGCTTAATGCTTGGTTAGCTTAAGGGAAGGAAAGGAAAAGCTAAGAGTTTTAATGAACTCACGTAGGAGCCATATATATAGAGTTTAGGCTTATTAGAAAAGAGCTCCAAAAGACCGAAATTGTATATATGTCCTATCCACTATTATACATATGTATTAAGCTCCATTTATACTCCTTTCCAAAAGGAATTAAAAGGAATTAATACATACACTTGCATAATAATAATCCGTCACCCAAGAATTCATTGTGTGTGATCCTCTAGGCCCATAGTCACTCTAGTTTAAGGCCCATTAACTTCTAATTCTCAATTAGAGGTAAATTAAACATATTATTCGCTTCTACTAGAGCTGAATAATAGTTTAATTCATTCCGAACTTTCGATCACGTTGGGTCAAGTAAATCCGCGTGATCCTAGAGGACGTCGGGTTTAAACCAGCCTGTCTGGTACCTGTAAGTCAACAGTTACCGCATCGATATAATCCCTCGCTCATTCTATGAGTCTGGTACGATCGAGGGTACGGTTTCTGTCAAACCCCATGATCGTGCCATTTGACTATGACCTCCTTAAAGTGTATGACGTCCGTCCTAAACGAACTCATACGAACCTGGCCAGGGATTTAACGGAGCATCAATGTCATGACCCATTAACTGTCTGATATATACCTGACAGTGAGCGATCCCTTCTTGACCATTAATGATCTTCACACGTATCCTGGAGTGGTTAATGACTCGGCAACTCATGACTTATGGTTAAAGTCACTTAGCTAAGTAATTAAACCATTCCAGTCCTCGTGTAAGATCCGATCAATGTCTCAGGTCAAAGGACCAACGATGCTACTGTGACCGTTGGATCTTCAGTTGACATTAGGTATAATCAACCTTCTGAAGATCCAATAGCGGATCAGTTCAGTGCACATCCTCCAAGGACATACACCTACACATATGTGATGGTACCCCGCACCAATGACCATGAGACTGGTCACTGACACATCATGTGTACTGGTTTAATAGGTAATCAAAGTCCCCGAGTGATTACCCTCCAACCAGGACCAGTTTAAGGTATGTGTACATGTAAAGTCAATCTCAAGTTTGAGATCCCATCTCGAGCTAACTTTACAACCACATATCCTAGGGACAACGTAAAGTAACACAAACGTATATTTACGCTCAAACACCACTTTATTAATAATGAACAAGATCGTACAACTATTGGGCCTACCCGACCCGAAATTGGCCTGTAGCACACCAACACTAACAATCTCCCACTTGAACTACAGCCAATTGCCCACAACTTTGAGGCCCATCTTATCCCGATGACGCTCAAATACAGTCTGTGTCAAAGGCTTAGTCAGTGGATCTGCTATTTTATCTTCTGACGGTACACGCTCTACCATCACATCTCCACGATCAACAATCTCCCGAATAATGTGAAAGCGCCTGAGAATATGCTTTGACCTTTGGTGAGATCTCGGTTCCTTTGCCTGGGCGATGGCCCCATTATTATCATAAAATAATGGGATGGGAGCTGTTATCTCGGGAACTACGCCAAGTTCCAAGATGAATTTCTTCATCCAGACGGCTTCCTTAGCAGCTTCTGCTGCAGCAATATATTATGCCTCCGTCGTCGAGTCTGCAGTCGTGTCTTGTTTGGAGCTTCTCCAACTGACTGCCCCTCCATTCAACATGAATACAAATCCAGACATGGATTTGCAGTCATCTGGATCTGACTGGAAACTAGAATCTGTGTAAGCTCTAAGCTGTAAGTCCTCTCCTCCATAAAGCAGAAAAAGATCCTTAGCCCTTCGCAGGTACTTAAGGATGCCCTTTACTGCCTTCCAGTACTCTTCGCCTGGATTTGCCTGATATCTACTGACAATGCTCAAAGCATTGGCAACATCAGGCCGTGTACATAGCATTGCATACATGATTGACCCTATCGCCGAAGCATAGGGTACCTTATTCATGTGTGCCACCTCCTCAGAAGTTTTAGGACTCATCCCCTTGGATAGGTAAATTCCATGTCTCATGGGAATGAGACCTCTCTTGGAATTTTCCATCCTAAACCTTTTGAGGATAGTATCTATGTACATTGATTGGGATAATCCTAGCATCCTTTTAGATCTATCTCGATAGATCCTTATGCCCAGCACATAGGATGCTTCTCCCAAATCATTCATGGAGAAAGTCTTGGACAACCAAGACTTAGTTGATGTCAACATCCCTACATCATTCCCAATGAGTAAGATGTCATCAACATAAAGGACCAAGAAGGTCACTGAGCTCCCACTGACCTTCTTGTAAACACAGGGTTCATCTTCATTCCGAATGAAGTTGAAAGATTTGACAGCCTCGTCAAATCTTAAGTTCCAGCTTCTAGATGCCTGCTTTAATCCATAAATGGACCTTTGAAGTTTGCATACCTTATTAGGATGTGGCTTGGAGGTGAATCCCTCAGGCTGTACCATGTACACCTCTTCTGACAGGTTTCCATTAAGAAAAGCTGTCTTCACATCCATTTGCCAGATCTCATAATCCAGGTATGCAGCAATGGCAAAGAGGATTCTGAATGACTTAACCATGGCTACCGGCGAAAACGTCTCGTCATAGTCAATGCCTTGCCTTTGACGATATCCTTTCGCCACTAGTCTAGCCTTGTATGTGTCAATCTGTCCATCTGCACCGATTTTCTTTTTGAAAATCCATTTGCAGCCGATAGGGACCTTCCCTTCGGGTATATCAACCAAGTTCCAAACTTTGTTGGTGTACATGGACTGGATCTCTGAATCCATTGCCTCTTGCCATTTCTCGGAGTCTACACTACGGATCGCCTCCTGGTACGACTGAGGATCATCATCCTCATCGATACATACCTTAGAAGACCCCTCTGAGACATGTCCAACATATCTCTCAGGTTCTCTCGGTAGTCTACCAGATCTCCGTAGTGTCAGTGTTTCACCTTGAATAGGATCAACCGATACAGTTTCATCTAATGAGTGTGTGTCTATGGGTTGTGGTTCTTGGACCTCGTCCAATTCTATCTGGCTCCCACTATTTTTCTGGAGTAGGTATTCTCTTTCCAGAAATACAGCTCTCTTGGCCACTAAGACCCCTTGCTCAGAAGGGTGATAGAAATAATATCCAAACGTCTCCTTTGAATATCCCACAAACCTACACTTATCGGTTCTTGACTCAAGCTTATCACTCTCGTTCTTCTTTACATGAGCAGGACACCCCCAAATTTTAATGTGATTAAAATTTAGTTTCCTGCCCTTCCATATCTCATATGGTATAGAAGGAACTGATTTACTTGATATCATATTCAATAAATAAGCCGCAATCTCTAACGCATAGTCCCAGAGAGACAAGGGTAGTCCTGACACAGACATCATGGATCGGACCATGTCTAGCAAGGTCCTGTTTCTCCTCTCGGATACACCATTGTGCTGTGGTGTATACGGTGGTGTCCACTGAGAAATAATTCCATGGTCTTTAAGATAAGAAGTGAATTCATGGCTTAAGTATTCACCTCCTCGATCCGATCGAAGAGCCTTAATACTTTTGCCAGTCTGTTTCTCTACTTCATTCTTGTATTCCTTAAACTTCTCAAAGGCTTGTGACTTATGTCTCATTAAATACACATAGCCATATCTAGAGAAGTCATCAATAAAAGAAATGAAATAGAGATAACCTCCTTTTGCTTCTATGGACATGGGTCCACACACATCCGAGTGTATGAGCTCGAGAAGGTCAACAGCCCTCTCTCAATGTCCACCAAAGGGAGCCTTAGTCATTTTTCCCATGAGACACGACTCACATGTATCAAATGGCTTGTATTCGAATGAATTCAAATACCCATTTGAGTGTAAGTGAGAGACTCTTTTCTCACCTACATGACCAAGTCTGCAATGCCATAGATATGCAGAATTCACTTCATCAGCATTGGAAATTTGCATAACATTAGAACGTGTATCTAATACATAAAGACCATTGACTAATGAACCATTGGCTATAATCAAACCATTATTCATTATAGAGCACCCAGTGCTATTAAAAGCCAATGTGTATCCAATGTTATACAAGCCAGAGATTGAAATAATGTTCTTAATAATATTAGGAACATAATAACAGTCATTCAGCTCCAGAATGACTCCTGAAGGTAAACTGAGGCGTACAGTCCCGACAGCTTTGGCAGCAACTAAAGCTCCATTGCCCATCCTCAGTTCAATCTCCTTTTTGCTCAATCGCCTTCTATTTGTCAGCACCTGCACAGAATTACAGATATGAGATGCACATCCAGTATCCAATACCCATGATGTAGATTCCATATATGACAAATTAAGGTCTATGACAAAAATACCTTCATTTAGAATTGCCTTGCAATTCCTTTTCCAATGCCCAGTTTCCCCGCATCGAAAACATTTGTCTTCCTTTTCATTCTTCTTGCCCTTCCCTTTGTAAACTTTGGCGAGTTGCTTACCCGTGGCCTTTTTCTTTCCCTTCCATTTGTTACTCGTGGTGGATATTTGAGAGGCCTTCCTTTTCTTGTTGGCCCGGCCAATAACCATTACAGACGAAGATGGTTTATCTTTCTGCATGGTTCCTTCAGCACTCTTTAACATATTGAGCAGCTCTGGGAGAGTTGCTTCAATCCTGTTCATGTTAAAGTTCATGATGAAGGAAGAAAAGGAATCGGGCAATGACTGGAGTATAAGATCAATGCATAGTTCAAGATCCAACTTGAACCCCAATGCATTGAGTCTTTCAATCAACTCCATCATTTTCAGTACATGGGCCTGCACTGATGAACCCTCAGACATCCGTGTCCTGAAAAGCCTTTTTGAGATGTCATACCTCTCAATCCTACCCTGCTCCCCGAAGAGCTGGCGTAGATTGAGAAGTATACTTCTACAATCAGTCTTTTCAAATTGTCTCTGTAGCTCGGGAGCCATAGAGGCCAACATGTAACATTGGGCAAGGGATGAGTCCTCAGACCACTTGGCATAAGCCAGTAACTCGCCCTCGTCGGCATCAGGAGCTGGCTCAGAGTGAACCGTGTCCAACACGTGAGCAATCTTTTCGGCGGTAAGGACTATGCGTAGATTACGCAGCCAATCCGAGTAGTTCGGTCCAGTTAATCTATTTGCATCCAAGATGCCGCGGAGGGGGTTGGATGATGACATTGTAATCTGGATAAGAAATAAAAGACAACTTAGCATGTGTTCAAATTCTAACTTAGATGTGGTTTTCTATCTTAGTTAGTCCCACTATTTTTCGATCGGACTATATAACCCTCAGTATATAGAACGGGAGATCAGCGAGATCTACCTAGTGGGTCGGAATCCCAACGAGACTGATGTACGACCTTGTGGAAAGCACAACAAGCCATACACCATCTCAAGGGCAGTCAACAAGCACTTGCATCTAATGCAATATCTGATATTCGACCCCCGAGAAATCATCCCCTTGTGGAAAGCACAACAAAGGATATTCTCGGTTAGATCTAACCATCATTACTATATAGCAATGAGTTCATGACCCGACCCTTGTGGAAAGCACAACAAGGCCGAGTTCAATTTCTCACCCCATTGAGGCCGAGCCTTGGAGTTTAATCCCGCCCCCAAACTCATGGACCTTGTGGAAAGCACAACAAATCCATGAAATGAAGACGTTCATTCACTCCATAATGATGGAGGGCCACGACGACTCCTACAGCCACGCTTACCAGATCTAAAATTTAAACGCGAGGGAATTTGATTTTATCTTGATCTCACCCTAGGTGGTAATATAAATATATCCAATATATTTACCGTACCTAGTAGTTTGCACAAAATAAATGCATCCAATGTAAAAATAAACGCAAGTGATCATGGACTTTAACCCTAATGTAACTAAGACATCCGGCCCGCTTCCGAAGCAGCTGGATCGTCCTCGTCGGGTGTGCTCCATGCTTTCAATCGTCGACGCCGCATTAATTACAACTTTTACACGGCACGCAGGCCGAAAAAATTAAATTACATGTGACTCAAATTCCAGCAGCCCTTAGGGCGAGTACAACAATGGAGGAAGATAGAAGTACATTGGAATTTTAACAGAGAGAGAAAGGAGGTTCGCAGACCCCAATTAATTACATTAATCCAAGTCCATGATCACTTGCCAACCCATTCAAATAAAATCATTCAAGGGTTATTTTCTGAAAATAATTCTTACTTTTGAATTTAATAATGGGATGTGCAAACAAAAACAGGCTAGCTTTGTTTAATTTTAAAAATCAAAGCATGATTAACTAAAATTAAACATACAAGCAGGCCAATACAAGGTAAATAAAGTAACGCACGTAAAGAACCATCATTTTCTACAGGGGCATCTAATTGAGATAATTAATTAAATTTAAATTTAAATTTAATTATCTAATAATCAAATTTAAATTTAAAATTTAAACATGCCAATAATTTAAATTTAAATTCAAACTAATTATCCAATAATTTTTGTTTGAAAATAAATTTAAAATAATGCAATTATCCTCAATTAGTAATTTTCTAAAATTCAAAATTTGAATTTAATAATTATCTAATAATTAAAAATTTAAATAATTGAAATTTTCACATTTAACTTCAATAAAATTCAAAATTTAAATTTTCTAATTATCTAATAATTAAAAATTCAAAAATTAGAATTTATCGAAGTAACTTCAATTATTACCATTTTATCCCAAGGTAAATAGTAATTATCTCACCTCAGTAAATTCAACACGGTTAAAAAAAATTTAACTTTTGACATTTACCATCGAGATAACACAATTAACCTACTAAATAAAATTCTATTTAATTTACTGAGCATATTAATATATATATATAATATCTATATAATTTTACTGGAGCACAGTAAATTAAACAGGTTAAAATAATTTTTTAAAAAAAAAATAAAAAAAAACTTTTTTTTTAATAGCGCCGGGTCAACCCCGCGCGCGCAGGCGCCGCGCACGCGCGCGGGCGTTGACCCGCGCTGCGGGCGCCCGCAACGCGGGCGACAAGCGTTGCTGGCGCCTGCGGGCGTGCGCCCGCCACGCGGGCGCCCCGCGTGGGCGGCGCCCGCCCACGCGGGTGCGCCCGCCGGCGCACTGCGCCCAGAGGCGCAGTGCGCCCAGCGGGAAGCCCAAATTTAAAAAAAAAAAAATTACTGTTTAGATGTCCAGCATCCAGGAAGAACAGGGATATCTAAATCTCTTTCTACAAATTATAATTGAAGATTTTCAATGCCCCTAAAATATGGTTCTAAACGGCGATAAAAACACCGACCAGAGCGCGAACCTAGCTCTAATACCACTGTAAGTTTTCGCACAGCACCTACGGGCGACGCAGCGGATAACAAAAATTTAATTTACCCGATTCCGGTGTTATGGAAAGCTTAATATGTGCTCTAATCGGTGTTTCTAATACCCTAATTACGGGTTGCGTGTTTCACCTTGCGCGGAACGACGCTGTCCGCTAAGCCCGATGCAGAGAAACCGAGCCGCACAGCTGTACGGCCTCTAGAGCAGATCCACACGGACCCTTGTGCAGCGACGGTACCTCCCCGGCACAACTTTCCCCGACTCTAACACCTTCTGGAGAGAGAGAGAGCAAGGGGGAGAAAGGGGGGAGGCTTAACCTCTCCCTTAAGCTTAATGCTTGGTTAGCTTAAGGGAAGGAAAGGAAAAGCTAAGAGTTTTAATGAACTCACGTAGGAGCCATATATATAGAGTTTAGGCTTATTAGAAAAGGGCTCCAAAAGACCGAAACTGTATATATGTCCTATCCACTATTATACATATGTATTAAGCTCCATTTACACTCCTTTCCAAAAGGAATTAAAAGGAATTAATACATACACTTGTATAATAATAATCCGTCACCCAAGAATCCCTTGTGTGTGATCCTCTAGGCCCATAGTCACTCTAGTTTAAGGCCCATTAACTTCTAATTCTCAATTAGAAGTAAATTAAACATATTATTCGCTTCTACTAGAGCTGAATAATAGTTTAATTCATCCCGAACTTTCGATCACGTTGGGTCAAGAAAATCCGCGTGATCCTAGAGGACGTCGGGTTTAAACCAGCCTGTCTGGTACCTGTAAGTCAACAGTTACCGCATCGATATAATCCCTCGCTCATTCTATGAGTCTGGTACGATCGAGGGTACGGTTTCTGTCAAACCCCATGATCGTGCCATTTGACTATGACCTCCTTAAAGTGTATGACGTCCGTCCTAAACGAACTCATACGAACCTGGCCAGGGATTTAACGGAGCGTCAATGTCATGACCCATTAACTGTCTGATATATACCCGACAGTGAGCGATCCCTTCTTGACCATTAATGATCTTCACACGTATCCTGGAGTGGTTAATGACTCGGCAACTCATGACTTATGGTTAAAGTCACTTAGCTAAGTAATTAAACCAATTCCAGTCCTCGTGTAAGATCCGATCAATGTCTCAGGTCAAAGGACCAACGATGCTACTGTGACCGTTGGATCTTCAGTTGACATTAGGTATAATCAACCATCTGAAGATCCAATAGCGGATCAGTTCAGTGCACATCCTCCAAGGACATACACCTACACATATATGTTGGTGCCCCGCACCAATGACCATGAGACTGGTCACTGACACATCATGTGTACTGGTTTAATAGGTAATCAAAGTCCCCGAGTGATTACCCTCCAACCAGGAACAGTTTAAGGTATGTGTACATGTAAAGTCAATCTCATGTTCGAGATCCCATCTCGAGCTGACTTTACAACCACATATCCTAGGGACAACGTAAAGTAACACAAACGCATATTTACGCTCAAACACCACTTTATTAATAATGAACAAGATCGTACAACTATTAGGCCTATCCGACCCGAAATTGGCCTGTAGCACACCAACACTAACAGAAAGGATGATCGAGATGAAGCTCGTTGAAAGAGCTGAAGGTGACTATGTTATATTCGATGCATATAGGGTGCCATACCCACCGCATCATGCTGCTAAGCGGCTCCCTCCCGAGATCAGCAAGCCGCCGAAGTTCGACAAGTTCAACGAGAAGGGATCCCCGAAGGAACATGTTGCCTACTACATGACCGTCATGGGTGACTTAGCCACCGACGAGTCATATTTACTGAAGTTCTTTGGGTCCTCACTCACAGGGCTCGCCTTTGAATGGTACTCTAGCCTCCCGGACGGGTCGATCAGCGACTGGTCGGACATGCAGAGGAAGTTCAGAGAAAGATTCCATGTTACAGAGAGGGAGGTCACAGTGGCCGAACTCTATTCAACAAGAAAGAGGGCAAATGAGACCGCTCTCGACTACATCAAGAGGTGGAGGAACCTCGGAATGAGATGCAAGCTGCCCCCGCACCAGGAGGACGCTGTACAGATCTGCAAACAGAACCTCAGGAGAGAGGTGTTGGAGAAGATGATTGGCATGGAAATCCGGTCGTTCGATCGTTTGAACAATACTGTTGCCGAAGTGGAGGCTTTCCTAGCAAAACCAACCCCCACACCAAATACTCCTACTGCACAAAAGGGCAAGGCAACAGAACGGCGCCAGGCACCGAAAGAAGCAAATGCCCTTGATATCAAGGCATTTGAACAGCAAAAAGACAAAGGCAAGAAGATAGCTGCTCCTCAGCTGGCCAAGACCGGAGACGGCGAAGAAGGCCCATCCCTCCGGGATAAAATGAAGAAGCCCTACTCTTTCCCAAAGGAGAAGACCAAGATCTTATTCGACTGGGTTACCCAGTATGATAAGGTCACCCTGCCTGAGCCAAGGAGGCCGGAGGACCTGAAGAAAATAGACAGCCCAAGGTTTTGCCCTTACCACCAGATGCTGGGGCATCCAATTGAAGACTGTTATGTTTTCAAGGATATTATCGAAAGCATGGTAAAAAGGGAAGAAATAGAATTGGGGGAGTACAAGGTCGACCCTCCACAACCACATGCGGCGCCCGTAAGAAGAGCCGCCATCAATATGGTCTCTTTGTATCAAGCCTTGCCTGAGGAGACCGCAGAAGCCAGTACTCAGCATACATATGAATCCTGCTTTCTGGCCCCAATAAAAGAACAGGAGGGACGGCAGCAAGTCCCTGCAAGAACCAAGAAAAAGGCCCTACCTCGCCCGACACCAGGAGCACATGTTCGTGGCGTCACACCACAACCCCCTCTACCGGTAACAACACCTGTGTGGACCAATCCACCAGCAGTTATCCGGATACCTACCCTCAATCGGAGCTGGCAAACTCCATTGCCGGTGGTCAAGAAGATCAGCCTAGAAGCTCAGCGGCTGCAGGACTATATAAATGGGCTAGATGAGTATGTGCAGCCCGAGCTAGAACCTTTGCTGGTACGAGATCATCTCCCATGGCGGGAGCTAGAACAGCTTTCACTGAAGTAGGAAGGGGAAGCTGACAAGGCATCAGACAAAGATGGCAGCCTGTTCTGGGGGAAGGCGCCAGTCAAAAAAAAGAAAAGGAGACAAAGAAGGAAGAAAGGGGCCGGCAAGGCTACAACGGGAGTGACCCTTTCTTGCAATACCCTCTCTGCCCTGTTTAATTTGCCCGGTGAAGAGGATGAAGAAGAGATTTGCTTCACGCCCGCCGCTAAGGAAAGCCAGGCCGAAGCCGCAACGGCCGCACATGCGACCCGGTCGGGCCAAAGGTGGGGGCGTCAGCTGCCCGCCAACCATAATATTATCTTCAGAGGGGAGCAACCCTACAAGCCGCCAACCATAATATTATCTTCAGAGGGGAGCAACCCTACAAGATACCCCCTCGGAGGTCAGAGGAATTCAAATCCCCCCTCCGTCAGGCTTATACAACCAAAGCGGGGGCAACACTCCCGCTCCTTCATTTCTGGAGTTCATAAAAATGTCAAAAGGAAAGCAGCCATGCTGGGAGGTTGAACCGGCGACTGGGGGCAATCACCCACAGCTCCAGTAATCTCCCGAATTGTCAGAAGGGGTAGAAACATGCCTGGCAGTAGCCAGTAAGGAGTAGCCAGGAGGTAATCCCGAACAAAAGGGCACAGCCTCTGAGTCTGATGAAGCAGGTCCATCAGGGGCCACAGTCCAAGAATCTTCAAAGCCCAAGTGGGTGGATGAAATGAAGCTGTCCAATGTCCTAGCTGGAAGTCGGGTGGTCAAGCTCTTGAAGAAGCTCCCAGCGAGGTTCACTGTCTTGGAAATCCTCTCTCTCAGTGACGAGACCCGACAGGCAATCATTACTGCTCTCCAGACACCAGCCCAATATGAAGCCTGCCTAGCGGAGGCACTGCCGGAGGCCAGCATGACCTTCACCCAGGAGGACATGTTGCTCCCCACCACCAGTCACAATAGACCTCTGTATATGAGGGGACACCTGAATGGCCGAGAGCTGAACAGAATCCTGGTGGACCCAGGGGCAGCTGTCAACATTCTACCCTACAGGATTTATGAGAGGTACTATTTCAGCGTGCACCTACAAAAGGTCAGGGATATGCATATTGCCAGCTTCAATCAGAAGTGCGAAGTGTTGCTAGGGGTAGCAGAGTTCACGCTTACCCTAGGGGACTTCTTCACGAAGGTGCAGTTTCATGTCATTGATTCCCGCACCTCGTATAAGGCGCTGCTTGGTCGCCCTTGGCTACATGAGAATATGGTGGTACCTTCCACACTTCACCAATGCATCAAATACAGCACGGATGGGAGAGAGGAGAGGGTATTTGCTGATCTCCACCCATTCAAAGTATTTGAATGCCACTTGGCAGACGCCCCTTTATATGCAGAATGGTCGCAGAAGGCCCCTACAGTCAAGACCCCTTCCAGCACAATAAAAGACATTTCCAAAGTAGAATGGTTCCCTCCACCGCCGCGTGGATATGTCGAGCCCAAGGTGGTTTCACACATCACTGTCACCGGGTATGTAGGCCGGATAGCACCTCCCGCCATCTACCCCGAAACTAATGAAGTCAGGGTTGATCAACAGCACGACCACATCGGAGTCTCCGAAGGTCTTACCAAGCCAATTCTCAGCCTCGACAATGCTACTGTCGAGCCTTTCAAAGCATGGGAGGTGCCATAGATAGATGGTCCCAGTAGCCTGTTCTACACAGCTGAAGAGCACCCTACACAAGAAGACACTGATTGTCATCTGCCTGAAGACATAGAGAACCCCTCAATGCCTGTACAGGGGTTGACATTCATGACAAATCAAATGGCCAAGATGTTCTAGAAGCAACACATCCCTTCCGGCCAGCCTCGCAAGAGGAAGAAGCATTCCAGAAGCTATGGTACCCTCCGAGCCTGGACAAAGAAATGAGGCGTGTCACTCAGCATCCGGGGTTGGGCTTCACCCTCGAAGAATACTATTACAGCGGGCGCTATGAAGTAGACACCGTCTCTACTTTTTAACCTGATGGAAGATAACCCATTGGGGGAAGCTATTGATGAACACCCGACGGAAGTTGAGTGCATTCAGCCAGCCCAGTCAAGAAACCCGAAATCCGAGGCTGTGTTCCCCTGCCGCTGCTGGGAACAGGTCTACCCAGAAGATACAGCTCTTCAGGCCAAATTTGACACAGCTAGCAGCAGTGAAGTTGAAGAGGTGGAAGAAGCAGAGTGGCCTCCCGCCGGTGGCCCTCCTTTACTCATGGTGCCGGCACTCCTCGGACCAGTTAGGGAAATTTCCCCCGAGCCTGATCGAGAGATAGATGCTGCTAGAAGAGAAATGGTTGCCTCCACTGAGGGCATGGTAACTCAGGGGACCGAGATCTCTTCACCCTTTGCCAAAGAGCTGCAAGGCCACTCTGACCCAATGACAAATAATCGACAGCCCATGCTGACTGCAATCCCCTCAGTATGGAGTGAGGCAATCAACTCGCCCCTTGAAGCTGCTGGTAAGGTAAACTCATTGGCAGAACAATGCATGCACCCATTGTCAGCCGAAAAAGATATTTCTGGCAGAACTCAAATAAGTCAAGATGAAGGGATCGAGGTCTTCGACCTCGAGGATGATATACTAGACTTTGTCGACCTCCAGCCTGCACCCCCTGAGATAGAAGACGGAGGTCAGGCAACAGTCGATGAACTGATAGAAGTCAACCTGGGAGACGAAGATGACCCCATACCTACCTTCCTCAGTGCCCAACTGTCTGCCGAAGAACAGAGGATGTACATCCAGCTGCTACAAGAATACCGGGATTATTTTGCCTGGACCTACAGAGAAATGCCGGGACTAAGCCCCTCGGTCTCACATCATGAGCTGACCATAAACCCTGGGGTAGAGCAGGTGAAACATCCCCCTAGGCGTATGTGGCCAGAGCTCATCACTCAGATATGCAAAGAGGTCGACAAACTCATTGATGTGGGTTTCGTTGAGGAAAATCAATATACCACGTGGCTGGCTAACATCTTGCCCGTGAAGAAGAAGAATGGACAGATCCGGATATGTGTTGACTTCTGGGATCGGAATAAAGCCTGCCCTAAAGATGACTTTCCAGTGCCGATAACGGAGGTCATGATAAATGCAACCACTGGTCATGAGGCCTTATCGTTCATGGATGGGTCGTCTGGCTACAACCAGATATGGATCGCGGAACGTGACCGGGTCCACACTGCCTTCCGAACACCCAAAGGCATTTATCACTACAAAAGAATGCCGTTCGGATTAAAGAACGCCGACGCAACTTATCAGCGGGCGATGACTAGAATATTTGATGAGCTGCTTTACCATAAGGTCGTGTGCTACATAGATGACCTGGTAGTCAAGACCAAAAAGAAGGAAGACCATCTGCAAGACCTCCGAGTCATTTTCCAGAGGCTGAGGCAGTATGAATTAAAAATGAACCCTATGAAGTGTGCGTTCGGAGTCTCGAGCGAAAAGTTCTTGGGTTTCATTGTCAGGTATCGGGGAATTGAAATAGACCCCGCCAAGATTAAGGCGATTCAGGAGTTACCCTCTCCAAGGAATCTCTCTGAGCTAAGATCTCTTCAGGGCCGCCTGGCATACGTCCGGCGGTTTATATCCAACTTGTCATGGCGGTGCCACCCATTTCACAAGCTGATGATGAAAGACGTTCCCTTCTATTGGGATGAGGAATGCCAGCTAGCCTTCGATAGATTGAAAGATTACCTGAAAACCCCTCCAGTGCTAGGTACGCCAGTGAAAGGACAGCCGATGATCCTCTACATAGCAGCCACACACAATTCTTTGGGGGCAATGCTGGCCCAGAATAATGAAGAAGGAAAAGAACAAGCCCTCTACTATCTCAGCTAAAGAATGGTCAGAACTGAGGAAAGGTACACCTACATCGAGAAGATCTGCCTGGCATTGGTCTTCGCGGTCAAGAAGTTGCGGCACTACATGCTGTCGCACGAAGTTAAGCTGATTTCTAGGGAGGATCCGCTTAGATACATCATGTCTCAGCCTGCCCTCAAAGGCCACTTGGGCAAATGGGTGATGATTCTTATGGAGTATGACATCTCCTATGTACCACGAAGGGCCATCAAGGGCCAAGCTATCACAGACTTCTTTGCTGAACATCCAGTACCCGAAGACTGCCCTCTGCAACCAGAGCTTCCTGAAGATGAGACTTTGGAGGTTAGCCAGGTGCGGCGCTCCCTATGGCAGCTCTATTTTGATGGTGCCTCTAGAATTGACACCATAGCGACAGGATCGGCCAGAGTCCGCGCAGGAGCAGGCGTAGTCTTGAAGTCCCCGGAAGGGGAAGTCATACACACATCCTACTCAATAAATAAGCCTTGCACAAATAATGAAGCAGAATATGAGGCCCTCATAATCGAGCTACATGTTGCTCTATCCATGGGGATTCAAATGCTAGAGGCATTCGGGGACTCCATGCTGGTTATAAAATAATTGGAAGGGGAGTTTGAGGTACGAAAGAAGGAGCTCGTCCCTTACTACCTTCTGGCCCTGCGCCTAATGACAAGATTCTACCTCATTAGCATCAAGCACATCAACCGGGGGCAGAATGCTCAAGCCGATGCCCTCGCAAAGTTGGCAAGTTCCTTGGCGGTCCCGCCTGATACGAGCCTGAATATAACAGTCATCAACCGGCGGCAGGTCCCCAGCATGATAGAAGCTCTAGCCGGTGAACAAGCTGATGAAGTAGCAGTTGCTGAAGCAGTCCAGCAGCCCGACTGGCGGGAATACCTCCTGCATTGGTTCCAACACCAACAGCTTCCGAAGGTGAAAGAACAGAGAATGAAACTCCTGAGAGTCAAAGATTCTTATGAGATGAGGAATGGGACATTGTTCCGAATAATGGCAGATGCCCAAAAGAAGGTATTACTTCGATGCTTATCTCCGGGGGAAGCCAGATAGGTGATGCAAGAAGTCCATGCCGGATCAGCCGGGGCGCACCAGGCCGGTCCGAAAATGAAAATCAAAATAAAGAAATTGTGTTATTATTGGCCCACTATATTTGATGATTGCTGCAAGTTCGCGAAGGCTTGTGAGAAATGTCAAGAGCATGCCAATGTATCAAGAAGACCTCCAGTGCCTCTACATCCTACCTTACCAAGCTGGCCATTTGCCCAATGGGGTATAGATGTGGTGGGGCCACTACCAGCATCTTCATCAGGGTGTAAATACATCTTAGCAGCTACAGATTACTTCTCCAGATGGGCGGAGGCAGTAGCACTAAAAGAAGTCACGGGAGAATTAGTTGCGAGATTCTTCCGATAGAATGTAATATTTCGGTTCAGGATTCCCAGCCAAATCATCTCCGACAACGGCAGCCACTTCAAAAATCAGAAGGTTTATCGGCTAGCTGACAAATACAAGATTGATTGGAGAACATTGTCTCCCTACTACCCTCAGGCCAACGGGCTTGTAGAGGCTTTTAACAAGACGCTATGCACCCTGCTGGCGAAAATTGTCAAGACTGACAGAAGAGATTGGGAAGGAAGAATGTACGAGGCACTGTGGTCTTACCGCACGGTCTACAAGACCCCTACCGGCTGCTCGCCCTACTCCCTCGTATATGGGTCAGAGGCCGTGGTGCCGATCGAGTTGGAGATCCCCTCATTGCGGGTCGCCATCCAGCATGGATTGGTGGGCAATGAGTAGGTCAACGTAGGAAAAAGATTCGAAGAGCTCACCGAGCTTGAAGGAAAGCGCCTCCGGGCGCAACAGAATATTCAACTCTATCAAGCCCGTATGGCCCGTGCTTTTGATAAGCTGGTCAAAGGTCGAGAATTCAAGAAAGGAGACCTGGTGATGGTCAAAAGAAGAGAAGTTATGGCCTCCAACCCCAAGGGGAAGTTGATTGAAAACTGGGTCGGACCATATGTCGTCCACCGAGTATACGAAGGGGGTGCATACATCCTTGCGGATCACAAAGGAGTCATCCAATCCTCTCCCCTCAATGGGAAGCACCTAAATCTATACCACACGGTTCAACCGGTGCTACCCAAATGAGCTATCCTTCCTTGGTCTAGTGGCATTCCGCCCTAGCCAAGCTACCCTTATCTTGGTCTAGTGGCATTCCGCCCTGATCGAGCTACCCCTATCTTGGTTTAGTGGCATTCCGCCCTGATCGAGCTATCCTTCCTCGGCCTAGTGGCATTCCGCCCTAGCCGAGCTACCCTCATCTTGGTCTAGTGGCATTCCGCCCTGATCGAGTTACCCCTATCTTAGTTTAGTGGCATTCCGCCCTGATCGAGCTACATCTATCTTGGTTTAGTGGCATTCCACCCTGATCGAGCTACCCTTATCTTCGTCTAGTGGCATTCCGCCCTGATCGAGCTACCCCTATCTTGGTTTAGTGGCATTCCGCCCTGATCGAGCTATCCTTCCTTGGCCTAGTGGCATTCCGCCCTAGCCAAGCCACCCTTACCTTGGTTTAGTGGCATGTCGCCCTAGCCGAGCTACCCTTATCTTGGTCTAGTGGCATTCCGCCCTAATCGAGCTACCCCTATCTTGGTCTAGTGGCATTCTGCCCTGATCAAACTACCCTCATCTTGGTCTAGTGGCATTCCGCCCTAGCCAAGCTACCCTTATGTTGGTCCAGTGGCATTCCGCCCTAGCCAAGCTACCCTTACCTTGGTCTAGTGGCATTCCGCCCTAGCCAAGCTACCCTTATCTTGGTCTAGTGGCATTCCGCCCTGATCGAGCTACCCCTATCTTGGTCTGGTGACATTCCACCCTAGCCGAGTTACCCTTATCTTGGTCTAGTGACATTCCACCTTGATCGAGATACCCCTATCTTGGTTTAGTGGCATTCCGCCCTGATCGAGCTATCCTTCCTTGGCCTAGTGGCATTCCTCCCTAGCCAAGCTACCCTTACCTTGTTTTAGTGGCATGTCGCCCTAGCCGAGCTACCCTTATCTTGGTCTAGTGGCATTCCGCCCTGATCGAGCTACCCCTATCTTGGTCTAGTGGCATTCCGCCCTGTTCGAGCTACCCTTATCTTGGTCTAGTGGCATTCCGCCCTGATCGAACTACCTTTCCTTGGTCTAGTGGCACTCCGCCTTGGCCGAGCTCTCAAAAGAATGCACCATATTTCCGTTACGGGCCTTACGTCCGAATCAGCGAAAGATTATTCCTTTGCGTTAGCATTTAGCCCCTGCTGACGAATAAATCGCTCTGCTCGGCACAAGGCCTGGTGAGCCGGCCAACAGCCGCCTACTACCAACCAAGGGTCGGACATCACACTTCGACCTACCACCCTTTTCATCAAAAAAAGAGAAAGAGAAAATAAAAGAAACATGGGGTTAAAAATAGAGATACCTCGCCAGACTTGCTCCTATATTAGGACAAGTGCAAAAATGGCCATAACCCAGCTGTGGCAAAAACCCGAAAGGGCGCTACAGGTAAAATCGGGTATCCCGCCACGTGAAAACCCGAGAGGGTGCGTGGGCAAAAGCAAGAGGGGGCTAGCTTCGGCGAAAACCCGAAAGGGCGCTTAAGTCAGTAAAGTGATAATTTAAAAAAGATTCCTCTTTTGTTCTCCACCCGATGAAACTCCAAAAGGGACAATCATCAGACGTCCCACCAGAGATCCTTTAACAAACCCATGTTCGACCCTCGTCATCATCGGTGAGATCAGTCGATCTCTACCCCTGACCTGGACCTTCCGTCCTTGTTAGTAATCCTACCCTTGCTTCGGCACGTGACCCATGCTGATGAACAAACCCATGTTCGACCCTCGTCATCATCGGTGAGATCGGTCGATCTCTACCCCTGACCTGGACCTTCCGTCCTTGTTAGTAATCCTACCCTTGCTTCGGCATGTGACTCATGCTGATGAATAAACCCATGTTCGACCCTCGTCATCATCGGCGAGATCGGTCGATCTCTACCCCTAACTTGGACCTTCCGTTCTTGTTAATAACCCCACCTTTGCTTCGGCATGTGACCCATGCGGATGAACGAACCCATGATTCGACCCTCGTCATCATCGGCGAGATCGGTCAACCTCTACCCTTAACTCGGATCTTACGTCCTTGTTAACAAACCGTGACCTTTGCTCCGGCATTTAACCAGTGTCGACAAACTAAATCAGAGACCAATCCTTGTCATCATCGGCAACGCCAGTCAGCAATCTCGCAGTCTAGTTCTTCTGTACTCCGAATTCAAAAAAAAAGGAAGAAAAGAAAATGGGGTTAAAAATAGAGATATCCCGCTAGACTTGCTTCTATATTGGGACAAGTGCAAAAATGGCTATAACCCAGCTGTGGCGAAAACCCGAAAGGGCGCTACAGGAAAAATCGGGTACCTCGCCACGTGAAAACCCGAGAGGGCGTGTGGGCAAAAGTAAGAGGGGGTTGGCTTCGGTGAAAACTCGAAAGGGCGCTTAGGTCAGTAATGAGAATAAAAATATATATATGAATGATGAATAGTGATGATCCATCCTCCGTCCTGAAGACCCTTTACAGGGTCGAAGCGGAGTCTTCATCCAATGTCCCACTTACATGTATCTATTCTCTACCCTTTCGACCCTTGTCACCATCGGCAAGATCGGTCGCTACCCTTTCTGGTCCTTGTCACCATCGGCAAGACCGTCTACCCTTTCGACCCTTGTCACCATCGGCAAGATCGGTCGCTACCCTTTCCGGTCCTTGTCACCATCGGTAATACCGTCTACCCTTTCGACCCTTGTCACCATCAGCAAGATCGGTCGCTACCCTTTCCGGTCCTTGTCACCATCGGCAAGACCGTCTACCCTTTCGACCCTTGTCACCATCGGCAAGATCAGTCCCTACCCTTTTCGGTCCTTGTCACCATCGGCAAGACCATCTACCCTTTCGACCCTTATCACCATCGGCAATATCGGTCGCTACCCTTTCCGGTCCTTGTCACCATCGGCAAGACCGTCTACCCTTTCGACCCTTGTCACCATCGGCAAGATCGGTCGCTACCCTTTCCGGTCCTTGTCACCATCGACAAGACCGTCTACCCTTTCGACCCTTGTCACCATCGGCAAGATCGGTCGCTACCCTTTCCGGTCCTTGTCACCATCGGCAAGACCATCTACCCTTTCGACCTTTGTCACCATCGGCAAGATCGGTCGCTACCCTTTCCGGTCCTTGTCACCATCGGCAAGACCGTCTACCCTTTCGACCCTTGTCACCATCAGCAAGATCGGTCGCTACCTTTTCGACCCTTTTCACCATCGACAAGGTCGGCCAACATTTCCCCGAACCAGGGGCAGTAATGGGATTACTACAAGGTATATGCTATGCCTCTCAGTCGCACTCCCATCAGTTGCCCTACCAATGATGAAGCCCATCCTGGATGGACCTTTCATTAGCTAGCAGTCACATTTTCGACGTTTCTTGTCGGCAAGACTTACGTCTGCACCAACCTGGCAACCTCTGGAACCCCGTCACGTGGTGGAGCGAGGCCCCCATCCTTTCCTTGAAAGGGTGGATGCTCTCCTGCGGCACAGACATGGGTGCACTTCCAAGCAGGTCGCCAAAATTACCACAAGATGTAACAAAATATGAGTGTAAAGATGGACACCGAAAATAGTGAAGGAAACTTGTATTTCATTGAAAAAAGGAGGGGAATGAATACAAAAGGGGCCCTTCGAAGGGGGTGAATTACAAAGGCAGATCGGCTAAGACAGCCTGAAAATATCTGCAAAATCAATGAGCCCAACATGTGGAGCCGCTCCCAGTTCACGGAGCTGCATTTCTTCCTCCTGAACGTGAGTCACCTCAGTCTCTAGGGATGCGACCCGGCCCTCCAATAAAGAAGTTTCCTTGATGCCTTGGACTTCTGCAGCCTCCAACTGTGGTATCTCAGCTTCAATGGTGGCCAACTCAGCCTGGAGTTCTTCTCATCGGCTGCATAGAATATGTGCCCGAGCAGCGGAAGCTTCAACATGAGCTTTGCCCTTCTGAAGATCAGAAATCAGAGATGTCAGCTCTGCCTGATAGTCAGTTTTCTGCAGTTTGAGGGCCGCTAGTCGGTAGTTCATCACTCTCCCAAGAAAGTCTCGACGGTTTACGAATTTTAACAGGAACAGCACCCGCTGGGTCCAGGTGTCCAAAGGACAGCCTAATGCCTGCAGCCCGATTGTCAATCACTCGGCCACTTCCTTCAGCTGGGGGTAAGATAGGGTCGGCTGAGATTCCACGACCTGGCGCAACATCCCCAAATACTGCCAAACAAACTCCTCCGATGAAGTGAAGCCCAGGGAGGCTGCCGGAGCCACCTCAAAGGTCACCTCCCTGTCTATGGAGGCCCATAAGCCAATATCTGAACCCGAAAGAAGAAGATGGAATGGCCGCCAAGGCTGAAGTAGCAGGCGCCACGGCAGCATGCTCTTGCTCCATCGGGCTCCTTGAAGAACTTTCTTCCATAGATGCTGGAAGAGGCAGAGGTTTCGACTCTATTTCTGGCACGGATGGAGCTATAGAGTCAGGCGCAATGGTCATTATGGCCGTCGGGACAAAGGCAGAACCCCGTGACGGGTCAGCTTCGGCTCTCAACTCTATTGCCGGCACCAGGGCGAGGCTCTCTCCCAGCGGGCTCGGCTCCATTGATGATGCTTCGGCAGCTACGTGTACTCTCACTGGCACAGGGCAAAGTATGGTAACTATCCCTGATGAAGATACAGTGGCCGGCGGTAGCACATCCGAGGCCTCCGACGAAACCACGAAAGCACCAGAAGACGATACCGACAGGTGAATGGCGGTGTCAGGCTCCTGGAACAAGATCCTAGTAAGCACCAGGATGGCAGAAAAGAATGAAAAAATGTGCGGCTCTACGGAGGGGCGGGCAGAACTTACTATGGCTGTAGCATCCATCTCTTCGAGCGCCTGCATGGAAGATTCCAACTCTGTAGATGAAGCAACAAAAAGAGGGGTTATCTCCACCTCCATGTCCAATCCGGCAAATTCCTTCTGCAGCATTCCCTCCGATGAGGTCATTGGCAACCTCAGAGGACTAAAAATCGCAGGACCATTCAACGGCACGAGGGATGCCGCGGCACCTTTGCTGGCTACCGCGGGGGCTTGTTCGTCACTTTCTGAAGAATGATAGTTAATTTCTTCGTCAGAATGGGTGGCGGAGCTACTGGAGAAAATATCTATGCTGATCTCAGGTTGGCCTGCCTCCTCTATCGCCTGGCGGGACGCCGAGCGGGTGACTACACGCCACAATTGGATAACACCTTTCTTCAGCATGGTCTTATGTCCTTCAGGCTGTGGAGGAGCATCCACGGCAGGCACCTCAGCGACTGTTCTAACCACTCCTTCCATTGCAACAAACATATACATAAGGCGGGACAAGAGGATCAATAAAAGAGAAGAGTCAGAAGGATGGCAGTCACGTGGCTCACCCTCAGCTTCACTGGCAGGTGTAGGAGAAGGGAGTCCGACATCCTCATCAGCAACAGGGAGACTCTCCCCTGTGGCCGCAGCTGTTGTGGTCGCCCCTGCCGCGGCTATGGCAGAAGACCCTATCTCTCCCGCCTCCAAGGCACCTTCTTCAGCATGTGGGATGGCGTCAGCCGCTCCTCGAGCTAAGGTCAAATAAGAAAAGGCATCAAAAATGAAGACGTCATGAAATGGACACTCCATTAGACCGCGAGAGAAAATGATGTCACCTTCAGCCGCTTGCTGAGTGGCCTCTTTCTGAGCGGCAAACTGCTCGAACGATGGCACTTCATGTAGAGGAGTCTTAGCCGCACCAGTCGAAGGCTGCTTGGAAGAGGTTTTCTGAGCTTTCTTCACTCGGCCTATTGCAACTTTCATCGCGGAGGCCTCTCTCTTTTTGCCAGGCGGCAATGGAGTGGTGGCCGGTGTCGGTGCAGGAACCTCAAAATATCCCGGCTTCTAGGCCAGAGAAATGATTTTTCTATAAAGCCCTTGCTGCTTTATATCTGGACGGTCTGTCAAATGAAGCGCATACCGTTATAAAAAGCACTGAGCAATGAACCACTCTACATGTCAACTGAAGAGGACTTACCTACTTGGCCGCTGTAAAAAGATGAAAGTGGCCAATACTGATAAGCCACTTCCTTGCTTCGGGATGCAGCCTCCCGAACAAGCCAGCAGATGTCGCCAATCTTCTTGCACTTCTCAGCTAGGTCGGCCAGATCTGCATGACCATGAGAAGCTATGCAATGATATAACCCGAGGTGGTCGAAGCCCCAGACGTCGGCATAATGAAAAGATACAAACAAAGGCTTGTCAAGGACATTCGCTATGGGACTGTCAAGGGTCAGTCCGTGGATGTTCATCAAGATGAACAGCCAAGACGTATGTTGATAATATGTCGGGGTTCTGTCTTCTCTGTTGACAAATGCCCGGTACGGGCAAAAGCGGTCCACCTCGCACTTCCATGAAACTGCTTTGGAGAGTGGCTCCTCAATGGGGAATGGGTACTGCTGAAGCTCCAGGCGGGAACCACCAATCTGACACAGATGTTCTAGATTCTGCGTGAAAGTATCTTCATCTATGTCGGCAAGTACAAGCACCAACGGCTCAGTTGCTTCCTCTTTTGTGGCTTTTCTGCCTGCTATATATACCTCTACCTCCTTCGGATGTTGGGAGAACAGCCTCTTCAAATGGGCTTCTTCAATATCAAAAACTGGCCTAGGCTGATGGCTCAGGAAGGTGCGCTCAGCTACATCCCAGCATGCCACCCTGGCATTACGATAAAAGCCCGTTCGAGCATTCCACCACTTCACATACTCTAGAGTGACCCGGGGAACCCGGTTCGGCATTGGCACTCTGAAGACATTCGCGTCTCGGCGGTGAAAGTAGTCCCACCAGGAGCGACCCTCAGCTACAACAGTCGAGCCGTGCTTCGACCTGCTGTCCAGGGGAAACAGGGCCGCCGAAGGCGAGATATGCTGATCATAGCCAAAATTTTGGCCAAACCTAAAAGGATAGTAAGGTTCTAAATGAACCGCGCCCCCCTTCCTAAACACTAAGACACTGGGCCGAATTGACAAAGCCCAATCAATGAGCTCGGGCTGCAAAATTGGCTGGGTCACTGTGTTGCCTGAAATAAAATGCGTGAAAGTCTCCACTGCCTCGAGCATGCATTCACGTTGGCGGTTCACCAACGGAGAAGAATGTGCGGCCAAATTCCAAAAATGGATGGTCCCTGCTGAATCCATCGGAACCCTTATCAGCTGACCTCGGATGGAGAAAAGCTGATGAGACACTAGACCGGGTTCAGCACTAGCAAACTCCAGCATCCTGGGATATAATTGTAGACACGCCAAAATTGACGCTATGTTGATCAAATCTCATGTCACTATGTTGACGCCCCAAAGTGAACTTCAATATATTCATAATATGAAGTTTTTTCTTATTTTTGTGTGTTTTTTGATTTATTCTTGCATTTTTGTGATTCGCGACCTGAGGAGGGGCGTGTTTTTAATAGCGACCTAACATGGGGCGTGTTCAAAAGAAAGGACGACCAAATGTCAGGGCGTCAATTCCTGGTATTATCCGGTTTCAAAATAAATTCAAAATAAATTCAAAATAAATTCAAATTATTGATTAATGTCCTTCCTCAGGGCATGGTTTCAATTAACGCCTTTATCTCAGGCGTGTTCTCACAATTTTCAAATAAAGTAAGTTTTATTATCAAAATTTAATCCAAGAAGTGACGCCCTTGGTCATGGTCGTGTTGTGAGTAACGTCTTGATGTAGGTCGTCAATTTGTCATTTGACGCCCTTCCGAAGGTCATGTTTCACCTTTCGTGTTCTGCTTAAACTCGTCTTTCCTGAGTAGTTCCCTGCCTCCGTTGGTCTCTTGCTCGAATTGGAGTTAGAATCCTGCCTTCTTTGATCATTGCCTATCCTTATCTTCCCGAATTTGAGGTTATCTTCGATTGAAATCCTATAAAAGGATGCTCTGGTCGATCTAGGCAGAAGTTGACGGGTCAGAGAGTTTACAGGTTTACGATTAGAGGTTTACGAGTTACAGAGCTTCATCTTCCTCCTGTGCGATCGTTTAAAGGCTCTGCTTCCTCTGCTTCCTCTGCCTCCGATCAACCGCGTCCATCTTGTTTCCCTTTACTGTCGTCAGGGACAGCATGGTTCTTTTATTCTGTTATTGCTTTGTCTTCATAAACCGTTCATCATCACTGTGTCATTTTTTGCATTAGCTTCATCACGTCCACCGTGTTTTTTCTTTTCTTTTACGTTTGCATTAGCTGCATCACATCTCCTCCCTCCCTATTTTCTTTAGGGGTTTTAAAACAAATTAAGGTGCGCATGTTCGGTTCTGCTCTCAGCTTCATACCATCTTTGGGATTGATACTACGTGCACTTGGCTGATCCACTTCTCTTGGCTTGTTTTATTGTCTTTTTTGTAAGGTAATCAATAAAGGAAAACCCCCTTCATCAGCCGGCCGGTTGAAGGAGGAGGAGGAATTCATAATCCGTCCCGCGTTCTATTTTTCATCAGGTATTTGCGATCTTCTTTGTTTCTTCTTGAGGTAACCCCTCTGGCGATCACCCTCCTTAGTAGCACCACGTGCTTCTTTCTCTTATTATTATATCATCTCCCCCTTTATTTTTATTATGCTTTCTCATATTTAAATCTCTTCTTCATGTGTGGACTTATCACGATCTACAAATTGGCGATCACAGTGGGACATCCACTGTTTTTCTTTTGATTACCATCTCCTATTGGCACCCACGTGTGCCCTTTCCTATTGGCACCCACGTGTGCCCTTTCCCCTTCGGCACCCACGTGTGCCCTTTCCCCTCGGTACCCTCGGTACCCCTCCTTTTGTGCCCCACGGGCACCCTCCATCGTGCACGCTGCACACTCCCGGGATCAGCCAGTTTGTGATTGTTTGATTATTTTCCTGAATTAACGCCTCACCCAGAGGCGCTTTTTCTTTTCACGCCTTAGTTTAGGGCGTATATTTTCTGTATTACGTCTTCCCATAAGGCGTCTTTTATCATATCTGTTGTCTTCTCGTTCTGTTTGATAATTCACGCCCTAACTTTGGGCGTCTTTTTATTTGCCAACGCCTCACACCAAGGCGCGTGTTTCCTCGACCGTGTGCACCACTGGTATTTGACGCCTTTTCGTAGAGGCGCCCTTTCATATTACGCGCCTCACACCAAGGCGCGTGTTTCGCACTATCTGTGGGCCACCACAGTGATTCACGACAGCGACCCTGTCGTCTCTTTGGTTTATAGCGACCTGCCCCAGGTCGTCTCTTTCCTGCGTTTTACAGAAACCTGCTTCCTGTTGCTGCCTGTGATTGTTGGATTGATTATTACATTGCTTGCCTATATTGCTGTGATCTTATCATCTTATTTTGCATATTGTGGCATTTGGTTGAGAGACCTCCTCTCTCTACACTAGGATCCCACACACCTCTCTTGGAATCGGGACGACCCTCCATTGAGCATTCCGTCTCTTTGGACTGGAAATCCCTTTTCCAAGACCTCCGTAAGTCCCCGCACCCGTGGATTCCCTCACGGACGCCGGGCTGGTTGTACCCTTGAAGTACCCGGAGTATAGAGAACCTATCGTTAGTGAGGAGAGAGAAAGAATCTAGTTGACCCGGAGGTTACACTTGGATCAACTAGGTTTCACATTGCAAACGGAAGTGAACTATTCAACAATTTAATCCATTCTAATCTCAAGCATAACACTAAAACCTTGCGTTCATCTCAACTTGGTTGCATACACTTGCTTGGATTGATTTGTTTAGACTTGTTTGGATTGAGTGGTTGTTTGTTTGATACTGCCTTTATAAAGCCGTCTCTCCTCTTAAACATGCAACTCCGTTCAGGAAAAATCATCAACATGGCAGGCTACGGGTATTCTTATGATGATGAGGATGAGAATGTTGTTGGTCAATATGAGACCCCCCTCCAGGATTCCATCTATTATGAGGGAAATTACCCTCCTCCTCAGTCCCATCATCCTCAAATCCATGTGGTCGATACCACTCCTCAAGAGGCTGTGCCCTCTTCCCAAACTTTACCCTCCAACACCTCGGGGAATTCTTCTCCATCCCTCAATGTCACGGATTTAATTAATGCTTTATCTCAGTTAGACGATTCCCAACGGCAGGCTATTCAGGCCGCTTTGAAAGGGAAGTTTGTTCCCTCTTCATCCTCCAATCCCCCTCCAGTCGAGAGTGGCCATCACCTCACTAATGACCAGGCGGTCTTGCACAAACCCCCTCTCGTCCACCAACGCCCGGTACGGCCATGCCGGCCCAACAGGCGAGCTATTCAGCGGTTAGGCCTCAGTTCCAACCTCCCCGAATTCTGCGGACACCTATACCATGTTCTTTTACTCAAAATCCGGCCCCAGCCGAGTCTGACACTAATATGCTATTACTCCAGAAATTGGCCAGCATGGAGGAGCAACTAAAGAAGGTCACCACGGCTAAGAATGCCCCGGAAATTTTGCTCCCTACATTGCCCGTCTTCCACTTACCACCATCTGAAATGCCGAACTTCCGGCGATATAATGGGACTGGTAATCCTTTTATTCATTTGAAGGACTTCAGGTACGAGACCTCCTTCTGGCAAGACAACAAGGCCTCTTTGGCCTACTTATTCAGGAGATCTCTGGAGGGGCCAGCCCTTGAATGGTTTTATTCACTGGATTCCGCTGATGCCGGCGACTTCGATATTGTTCAAAGTAAGTTCTTGCAAAAATACAGAGACCGGGTCGGACCATCCCTTTCGCTCACAGATCTGGTCGCGAAAAAGATGAAGCCCGAGGAGGACTTCATAATGTTTGCTGATAGATGGCGGGCTATGGCCGAAAAGTTGAAAGATACAGTGTCTGAACCGGAACAAGTCAAGATGATAATTTCCAATGCCACTCCTCAGTTCCGGCACATACTGGCCATGAACCGGTTAACCACCATGGAGGAGCTCTATGAGAGAGCTCGTTATATCCAGACACAGATGAAGGATTCGCCCATTATGGGCATGTTTGAGCCGAAGTCACGGCTATTCAAGAAAACCACAACTGTCAACAACAGCGGGCCCACGACGGAGGGCACTATTGCAAATGAGCAGGTTGGCGTAGTTGGCCACCCCCATCAAGCTAACCCACGTCCTAACCCACCTCCACCACAAAGCCCCCATTTCAACTCCACCCCACAACGCCAATTCGCACCCCAACATTCCTTTGCTTCACCACCAAACCAAGCGCCCCGCGCTAACCCTCCAGCTCCGCAACAGTACCACCAGGTACCACCACCTACCAACTATGGCCAACAACAACAACGGAGACCACCACTTGGCCCCAAAAGGGACCACTACCCTCCATTACCAGAAAGTCTCCCGGATATTTTCAATGCCTTAATGGCCGCCAATTTGCTCATATTGCCAAGGGAAAGAACAGCGTGGCCCGCTAATGTTGACACATCCCGTTACTGCGCTTTCCATCGTGCACCTGGTCATAACCTGGATCGTTGCTTCCACTTCAGAGATTACATTTATGACCTAAATGACCAAGGTGACATCAATTGGGATGAGATGAGACAATTCATCGCCACCATGAAAGAAAGAAGGTCTCCTCGACAGCAACAAGCTCAGCAGCCACAACAACCAGCTCCACAGCAGCAACAACAAGCTCCAGCGCCTCAGCACGATATGGGGATTGCCCACAATCCACTGCCGGAGCACCCGCCAAACCAGCACGTAAACCCTGTCACGTCTCTCTATGAGGTGGAGAGAGGGCAGGGATGGCATGAAGAAGACGCCTCTGTAGGGGCACTTTATCATAATCAAAATCAACCTCCGCGCCTCTTGCGCACCCCTTCTTCTTCTCCTACCCCTCAAGTGGGCCGATCTCTTCTGCGCCCCGTTAATTCACCTCCTACCGCCAATTCTCCAACCCTGCCGTTTCGCCCCCTTCTTACACGCTTACCACCTCCATAGCCTACGCCACAACAGAACCCGTCCGCCACCAACCCTTCGCCACTGCCATCTAGGCCACTCCTCATCCGCCCATCACCAACGCCCACTGCACCCGCCACCACTACTCCTTCACCGGCAAGGATCCCCCCACCATCGGTTCCGCCACCTTTCGTACCCAGAACCCTCCTCATTCCACCCCCCACCAATTCCCCCCGCATTCGGGTATCCCTTTCTACCTCTACGCCTCCTACCAGGACACCAGCACCCTCTCCAGGGATTCCCTCTGCGGGAACTCCCACTCCACCACTTCTTAACACCAACACACCTTCTTCTTCTTCTAATCCCCCTCCCACACTTGTCCCGACAGAGGCACGTCAAGGCGTGGCGCCGCTCCGCAGTGGACGGATGTTCCACCGTATTTTTCCACAGAGAGAGCTAGAGCCCGTGTAGGGGCCGCACGAACAAGAACAAGAACAAGAGTCAGTGCCAGGAACTCAGTATGATTTGCTAAAGCACTTGGACCGAACACCAGCAAGGATTTCAATCCTGGAACTAATTAAAAGGTCCACCACTCATCAGCTAGCTTTGAAAGAATATCTGCAAAAGGTGATGGTCAATGAGGACATTCCAGTTGAGCAGATAATCACGGTTTTAACGCCCGCTAGCAGTCAGCCGGCAATTACTTTTCATGAACATGAACTGGCGCCACTCCCAGCAAGAAAGTACGCTCTATGCATCACAGTTGACATTAACAAGGTGGCTGTTAAGCAATGTCTAGTGGACACTGGGGCATCCATCAATGTCTTTCCACCTAGCACCTTGAAGTTGTGTGGCATTCCGGAAAGCCAAATTCGACCGTCTACTATCACAGTCACTGCATATGATAACACGAAGAAACCTCCTCTAGGCATGATTACGTTAAAAGTAAGTTTGGGTCCTGCCTCCACCACAGCAGATTTCCATATTTTGGATATGGATCCGACATTTAATGGCATTCTGGGGCGCCCTTACATTCAGCAACTCGATGCGGTGCCCTCTACAAATCACCAATGCCTTAAATTCCCACACAAGGGCCGCATTATTAAAGTTACCAGTATGTCGATTCTGCCAGAGGAAGATATTCATGTGGCTTCATCAGTTCCATCCATGTGGCCGGCCAACAAGCCACTATTATCTGTGCTGGACGTCCCTTGTCCACGACCAATGCCAGAAAAAGTCACAACAGTTGCTATGACACCCCTGCCTCCCAAGGGAAAAAAGAAGAAAACAATGATGAATACCTCTGGCTGGAACATCTTAATGAAAATGGGGTATCAAAATGGCAAAGGTCTGGGTGCCAATTGTCAAGGCAGGATTAGGCCTGTTAAACCTCAGAAACTGATTACGCGAGGTGGCCTAGGTTACAAAGGGCCAGGCAAAAACAAAGATGAACCATGGGCATTTATGACCTCCACATTAAAAACAGATCGCCAACCGCTCACTTGGACATTGAAGACACATTTTGTCACGGGTGGCTTTCAAAATAATGAGCAAACTACCATAATCACTTCCATATTAGACTGTCAGGATGTTCATGCTAGACAGTTTGCTCGTCATATTGCCCCGTTGGCCACATACAAAGCCCTGGAATCCTTAAGGCCTGACAAAAGAAGAAAAATGGATGATCCAGAATGTGACTGGTACAGGTGGTTCGATATGCATGATATTACTATGTCGTTGAGCCGCCTCTTCATGCCGACTGACCCGGAATGGCCGCCACTTATTCATGAATTGATTGAGATGCCAGCTGCAATTACAGATAAAAGGCAGCTGCTGAGTGACTACACTGATACTGGAGAGCCAGATGTTCCGTTTGAAGAAGGCTTCACCGTGGACAGGCTGTGGGCCGGCCTCTTTTCTCTCACTTCTATGCATCCATCGGTGCTTGCTTCTCTATATTCTCATCGGTTTGGTCGCGTGCCAAGACCACCTCCGATTATAATCAATTTATCTCCAGATTCAATCCAAGTTTCTCACACAATTCCTTCTTCGCTCCTCAAGCGATTTTCTAAATTCTCCATCACGCCCCCTCGCGGGCCATCACTGATTCAATCTTTCTCTAATCTGGCAATTTGCATTCCTCCTGTTATCCTCCCTTCACACTGCTTTCTTCTCAAAACAGAAAATAAAAATGAAGAAAAAGACAAAAATGAAAAAAAAACACCAAATTCCCAAATTTCTAATCCTCCATTTCTGTTGAGGAGACCTCCTATTTCTCTTCTGAGTGCGTCCCGACCCAGGGGCCGCTCCTTCAAGATTCATTGCTAAATCTTTTCTCCCCCTCTGGTGAGGGGACTTCCTCTGTATTACCTCCTGTATCCACTTTTTTCACCTCCTTCCCTTCCTTTTTCCGATCAAGCTAGTTGCTCCTCCTCTTCTTCTAATAAAATTCAAGGGGTAGACTCACATAAGAAATCCAAGGGTAAGCAGATTCCCCGTAGGTTTCTATTGGAGTTAGCTATCAGATGCCAGGCTTATTTAGCCCTTCCTGAATTTATAGAGAATCCAATCATCCTACCAGAGTCAGAATATGAGAATGCTGATGTGTCTTATGAGGGTTTGGGTGTCTATGAAATTATGAATGACGAAGACCCTATTGAAGAGGGGGATGAAAGTTATGAAGAATATGAGGACGAGGCTGATGCTTTTGCTAGTGGCATTAGACGATTTGACGAACCATCAGCCTCCGTAGAAGAACCTACCAAAGTAATTAATTTGGGTACCGAGGAAGACCCTAGGATTGTCCTCATAAGCAAAAATTTGCCGCCCTCCGAAGAGGAGGCGCTCATTTTGGTCCTGCAAGAATACAAGGACACGTTCACATGGAGTTATGAAGATATGCCTGGTTTAGACCCTGTGCTCGTTGAACATCGCCTTACACTTAAGCCAGGGTCTGTGCCGGTCAAGCAACGGTTGAGGCGTTTCCACCCTAATATGGCTTTAAAGATGAAAGAAGAGGTCGACAAGTTCCATAAGGTTAGATTTGTTAGAGTTGTCCTCTATCCCAATTGGGTGGCTAACATCGTCCCGATTATGAAGAAAGATGGAAAAGTTCGGATTTGCATAGACTTCCAGGATCTCAACCGCGCGTATCCTAAAGATGACTTCCCCCTCCCTCATATTGATGTTTTGATTGATAACACGGCAGGATTTGAAACTCTCTCTTTTATGGATGGCTTCTCGGGTTACAATCAAATTCGCCTGGCTGAAGAAGATCAAGAGAAGACATCATTCACTACACCATGGGATACTTATTTCTATGTGGTCATGCCTTTCGGACTTAAGAATGCTGGAGCCACCTATCAGAGGGCTATGATGGCGATTTTTCACGACATGATTCATATCTATATCGAGGTGTATGTGGACGACCTGGTTGTGAAATCAAGGACGAGGATTGAACATCCTGGGGTTCTAGCTAAAGTCTTGCAAAGATCACGAGAGTATCAGTTGAAGATGAACCCCAAGAAGTGTGTGTTTGGCATTTCTTCAGGGAAGTTGCTCGGTTTCATTGTTAGCAAGAGGGGAATTGAAGTTGATCCCAACAAGGCAAAGGCCATTAGAGATATGCCTCCTCCCAAGAATTTGAAGGAAGTTCGAGGATTGATCGGGAGGTTGCAATTCATTCGCCGCTTCGTCTCCCAGCATTCACAAAGATGTAGGCCGTTTTACGAGCTTACTAAGCCGGGAGTGAAGTTTAATTGGGATGACAAGTGTCAGGCAGCCTTTGACGGATTGAAGGATTATTTGGCCAATCCTCCTGTCCTGAGGCCGCCGATTCCAGGCAAACCACTTATTCTCTATGTTTCTGTTCTGGATGACTCTGTAGGTGCTGTCTTAGCTCAAGTGGACGAAGAAGGTAAGGAGAGGGCAGCATACTATTTGTCTAAACTTCTTAACCCCTGTGAACAGAGGTATTCAGCCATGAAGAAAACTTGCGCTGCTTTAGTCTGGGTAGTTCAGAAGTTAAAACATTATTTCCTAGCTCACGAGGTTCACCTCATTGCTCGCATGAATCCGATTAAATTCCTCCTTGAAAAATCTATCCTCACTGATCGATTAGCACGCTGGCAAAGCTTCCTCACTCAGTTTGATATCACTTACATTCAACAGAAAGCTATCAAAGGTTACGCCATTGCCGAACATCTTGCTCACCACCCTCTACCTCGTTTTGATCCTGTCAATTCGGAGTTTCCAGATGAAGAACTAATGTCCATTAATCAACCCCACGACCCTATGTGGACATTACATTTTGATGGAGCTCTAAATTCACAAGGAAGAGGGATCGGCATGGTTCTTTTAACACCAGAAGGGGTCACCATCCCATTTGCTGCTCGGCTCACTTTTCCCGCCACCAATAATATAGCTGAGTATGAAGCTCTTTGGCCGGTCTTCAAACCGCTCATCGATATGGTGTCACCCATTTGAGGATTGTAGGTGACAGTCAGCTCATTCTGCGCCAGGTGTTGGTCAAATGCCGCACTATCAATCCTAAGCTCAAACCCTACCAGGAACTTGCTTCAGCTTATGCCAAGCTCTTCACCAAATTGATCTTCGTCCATGTTCCTCGTAGCCAAAATATCTTGGCCGACGCCCTTGATTCTTTGGCCTCTGCTTTAGTCTTCCCTCCTGAGCGTGATTTTCATGTTCCTCTAATTCATCAGCGTGACATGCCAGCTATCAAGGATCGTGCATTCGTCGATATTAGGGATAAGGTGCTTGAAAGGATTAAGCAAAAGGAATCCCTTAAAGGCAAAGAGGTCATGCTTTTAGACTGGGAAGAAGAATTGGCTGACGAAGAGAAGCCTTGGTATTATGAGATTGCCAGATATTGCAATGATCAGTCCTATCCCGAGGAAGCCACTGCAGAAGAAAAGAAAACAATTAGAAGAGTGGCTCATCGTTATGTTTTGATTGGAGGTGTGCTCTATAGGAGAGGGCTCACCGGTGTTTTATTAAGATGCCTCGACGATGATGAATCATGAAAAGTTATGGAAGAGACGCATTCTGGAGTGTGTGGTGGTCATGTGAATAGCCAGATGCTAGCTAAGAAGATCCTTAGGCTAGGTTTCTATTGGCCAACTCTAGAAGAGGATTGTTCCATCTATGTTCGAAGGTGTGTTAAGTGTCAACTGCACGCCGACAAGATTCATTCTCCTACTTCTTCACTCCACCCTACATCCTCCCCATGGCCTTTCTCCATGTGGGCTTTTGATATCGTTGGACCTCTTGGTGATTCGAACCTCCTGACCAAGCAAAAATCATTCATCCTCACGGCAACGGAGTACTTCACCAAGTGGGCGGAAGCAGAAGCTTACGTGGAGATCAAAGCGTCAACCGTCTGCAAGTTTATAATGAAGAACATCATCACGAGGTTCGGCATCCCAAGCACCATCGTCACCGACAATAGACCGTAATTCATCTCTCAAGAAATCAAGGATCTCTGCAACAGGTATAACATTGCATTGCATCATTCTTCTCCCTATTATCCGCAGGGCAATGGCCAAGCAGAGGCAACTAACAAAACTTTGATAAAAATTGTCAAAAAGACGTGTGAGGCTAATAAATTTTCGGATTGGCCAGACAAGCTAATTGAAGCTCTCTGGGCCTACCGAACTTCCATTCGAACCCCCACTGGGCAAACCCCTTTCGCCCTTACTTATGGGATGGAGGCAGTAGTCCCTTATGAGATTCTCATTACCTCTCTACGAGTACAATTGGATAAGGAATTTTCTATGGATGAACGTCGTGATTCACTCCTCGCCCAATTGGAACTCCTAGATGAGAAGCGTCTGGTCGCCGCTGAGCATGCGCACGTTTATCAAAACAGGCTCTCGCGTTTTTATCAAAAGAAAGTAATTGAGAGAAAATTCAAAATCGGCGAGATGGTAATTAAGAAGATTTTCGTAAAGCCGGGTGGCCCTCGCTCAAAACTCCAACCCAATTGGGAAGGACCGTTTATTATAAAAGACGTTTTTCCAAGCAATGCTTATAAATTGATTAATGCTGAAGGAGAAGAGTTAACTCACCCTTGGAACGGTTTGTATCTTAAGAAATACTACCCTTGATTCAAAATCCAAACAAAATAAAAATTGTTTCAAAAATCCAAAACAAAGTGGAATATTTCCAAAAACCAAACAAAAAATAAATTAAAATTCCAAAAAGCAAACAAAAAAATAATAGAAGAGATCAAAATTGGTGCCATGGCACACGAAGGATCAAGGTCCAAAAGGTCAAATTTCAGAATTCATTCATCAGTCTTGCTAACTTAAAAGGGGGTTGACTCCCGCACACACTACACGCTTTATTCTTGAACTCAAGCAGTGCAAAATCCAATAGAAAGTCAAAACCTGACTAAAAGTGAAAGGCAATACCCGTTCTTTTCTTCTTCGGCCCATAAGGGAGGAAGGGAGACCTCGAGGTAGACACGCCAAGCCTATCCGCCGCCCTAGTAGGTGGAAGTCAGGGCCCAAAAGGGAGCAAATGCCATGAAAGCCCAAGTACAATTATGTTTTTATTCATCAATGCAAATCAATTCCAAAGTGAAAGTCAAGTTGTGAAAAGAAAAGCATGTCAAGAGGGCAAAGTCCCCGCAAGGAAAACCTTGGGCGTATGTGTGCAATATAAAAGGGGCAAAAGGCAACAAATTTTCCTACGCCAAAGATCGAACCCCAACAGGCATAGGGTAGGGGAGGTAACTTTGCCTTGAGCATCTCAGAATCCCTTATGGGCTTCCCTTATATTTTCTTCCATCCTTTCTATGTGGTAAGTCACGAACTGGCAGGATGGTCAAGATGGACAAAAGAAATTGCACTGTGCGAAATCTCGAATACAAGTCAATTATGACCACGTCCACTCCCTTTTAATTACTCAAGAAAGGTTAATGAATTTTAGATGGTGACCGTGTAGGACCCGTGGTCTTGATAGCCTTGACAACCTTTTTGCAGAATAATTAAATTAACGCCTTTGGCTAAGGCACTTTTTATAGAATTAACGTCCTAGATTAGGTCGTCTCTTTCTGAATAACGTCTCTGATCTGGTCGTTACTTTTTCAAAAATCAGGTTTCCTTTTCAAATTCACGTCGTCTTATAGGGCGTCTTTATGCGAATCACGACCTACTCTAAGGCGCATTTTTCAGGAAAAATAACAAAAAAAATATAAATGAGTGAAAAAAAGAAAAAAAATGCATTTCTTCACGATGTATGCTTGCATGGGCATCTTTTATTTATGGTTTGCATATGCGTACTTTGCATAAGGCATCTCCCCGCTATCAGCTATTTTATTTTTGCCTTATTTGATTAAAGGCTTGGCTCCTTGACCCCTCATTAAGGTCAAAATATTGCTATCTCTTGCTTATTGGGCAAGGGGCCAAGTCGAACAGATGAATTAACCTGTTTGTTCAAAGTGTGGATTACAGTTGCAGAAACAGGGCACAGTAAAGCAAACACGAAGAACGTGGAAAGAGGAAAGTACACAAACACAAGACCACGACTACACAAAGTGCTTAGTTAACAAAGAAATCTCAATCATATATGTATATACACCATGAATGTCTATCATGTACAAGTGTGAGGGTGGAGGAGTACAAGTAAGTCGCTCAGCTCTCGCCTCCACCCTCCTCTCTCCTACTCTCAACCTCCTCCTCGCCGTCCCGAGCTGGCGCTGGTGGAGGAGGCATGGGCCCCCGTGAAGAAGCTGGAACCCGAACCTGACCCCCTGCCTCGCTCCTCTCTCGGAGGGAAGAGCCCGCCACAAAAGTGGAGCTGGTGAAGGAGTATCCCGCAGCCCGTGCTCGCTCGCGCCCTCGCTGGAGACGCTCATCGGACACTCGTAGCCGCTCCTGAGAAAGGATCAACTGGGTCCTCGAGTCTGCCAGCTCTCGCTCGCGTGCTGCTACCTACTCCTGGTACCGAGCACGCTCCGCCTGGTACTCCTCCCGCTCACGAGCACGCTCCTCGCGCTCCCGGGCACGCTCCCGTCGCTCCAGCTCAAGAGCTACCCACAGCTCGGCCACGTCCTGAGGAAGCTCCTCTCGTCGCCTCAGGGACCTCTCAAGCTCTGAGATCCGCTGATCGCGGATCGCCAACTCGGTACGTGCCGCCCGTAGCTGTGTGCTCTGCAAATAGGTAACAAATCATCAACAATTCAACTTTTTTGAAATAAAGCAACACATGACTAAATAAAAACTCACCTGGGCAGTCATCGCCTGCTGTCCCTCGCAGACGCAAGTGAGAGCGGCTCGAAGCTCCTCAGTCTGTAAAATGAATTTCATCAGTGCACAATTATATAATCAATATTTGAATTTCATCAGTGCATAGTTATATAATCAATATTTGAATGAGGATCTGTGTTTTGGAATTTACCCGTGAAGCGAGATCGCGCTCTGCTGCCTCGGCTCATGCGATCGCTCCGGCTAGCTGCCCTGCCAGTGCAGTCACCTCTGCACTGGGCCCTCTCGAGCTAGAGGCCTCTCCTGGGTCTCTCCTCACTGCTCCCTGCTGGGCACGCTGCATTCATTGAGATCGTTAGTGGCTAATCATCAATAACTCAACAAAAAAAAGAGATATACATGTGCATATAGGAATAATTTAAACACTCACCAGGGTCTCTAGGTCGGCCCGTGTGGCGGCCAGCTGGTCCTCCAGGCTGTGTAGGTGGGCCTGGGCATCCATCGCCGCTATGTCCCGCGCATCCTGCATTCATTACATATTAGTCACATGATAGAAACATAAGCATTTGCATTTAATTTAGAAATAATTACATTCATACATACCCCTAAGACCCTCATCTGGGGTCGGCCGGCGTAAACCTCCCAGTAACGCCGGAGGTACTCGGAGCTGTCAGTCGCCCGGGAGGTGACTCTGGTCCCGCCTCGCTGCCAGTCGGCGTACTGCTCCTCGAACCGCACCCTCCAGTCGGTCGCCTTCGTATGACCGCGCGTCTTCTTCCCGATGCCCCGCGGCTCGCCTACCTCTACCCACTCCTGGTGGAGGCCTAGTGTCCTCATCACCAACCTAAGCCGTAACGGCTCGATCTCGCTCAGGCAGTGAACCCAAAGCTCACGCTCAAAACGAGGACGGCCCGCTACGACCCACGGCTGGCCCTCGTCCGTCATCCCCTCATAGGGTCTCCACTGAACCTGCATTCATAAACATACATGTAGTCATTTCATCATCATCATCATAGTAAATTCAAAATAAACGCAAAAGAAAGATACATAACATTCATTCATACCAGCGAGGGAGAGAAGTCGCGGAACTCTCTCTGCAGCACCCACAACTCGTAGCCGAGTGGGGCTCCAAACACTATCGGCAGCCAGCGCCGTGCTAGAGGGAAAGCTCCCTCACCTCCAGGCCGTGGGTCAGCATGCCCCATCGGCATGTATAGATGGCTCCAAACCTGCATCCATGCATCATATTAGTGAAGCATTCACCAGCATGATAAAAATAAAAGAAAAGAAAAATGAAAAATGCATACCTGAAGAAAAGGTGAGAAGCCACTGACGGTCGTCTCTCGACCTGTCCCCGTGGATCTAGGTCGGCCATCATGTGCGCCAGCAGCGCCGCTCCCCAGGCGTAGCTGCCAACTGCCTCCAGGTCCTCGAGTATCCCCAGGAATCGGCAGTTGATGACGTCGCCCTTTGTACCGAGCAATAGCCTCCCCAGCAGCAGCAACAGGAACCTCCTCAAGTCTCGGTCTGCTCTCTCCCTGTCAGCCAGGTCCTGGCAGTAGACCGCCCTAGCCCCATCTATCAACCTCTGCGAGAACTGCTCTAAGGTCTCCCCGGACCTGTGCCTAGCATTCCCTAAGCCCATCACTGTAGTAAGGTCGGTGCGGAAGATAGTCCTACACTCGCTGGGTGTCTCGTAGACCATCTCTAGCCCTAGCAGCCTCTGGGCGAACTCAGTGTAGTCAGGGTAGGTGATCCCGCTCACAGCCTCACCGTCTACCCTCAACCCGGTGATCCTAGCCACATCCTCTAGGGTGGGAATCATGTGCCCCCATGGCATCAAGAATGCCCGGCTAGTCCTGTCCCATCTCTCCCGTAGAACCTGGATAAGTGGTAGGTCTGGCCTAACTGGCTCTATGCTAAGGAAGGCCCCAAACCCCATAGCATCTACCCTCGCTCTCTGAAACTCGGGGAGGCCGTAGTATGCTGCCCGGACCATAACCCAAGAGATCCGTGTCCTCATCAATCCCTGCATGTAAAGAAAAGAATTTTCACTTAATTATGTTGATTATTCATGCTGAATCTCATTTTGATTGCCTTGGATTATATTGGTGTTTGATTTAATTAACGACCATCCTCAGGTCGTGGTTTGTTAAATTAGCGCCCCTGCAGAGGGCGTGGTTCTAAATGTGCTTTGAATTTGCGACCTATCCTAGGTCGCTGTTCATTTAAGAAACGCCTCTGTGTTGGGCGTGGTTTTATGGTTAAATTCTGAATTCCTAAAAAATATTTCAAATCACGCCCTTGGGTGGGGCGTTTTCCAAAATGGGTCCGTTAATTTTTTCAGGAATTAATGAATGGACGACCTCTGTTTTGGTCATCTATTGTTGAAGTAACGCCCTAGTGGGGGGCGTTGTTTTCAAGTTTTTCAGAAAATAAAATAAAAATAATGGCATGCGAAACAAATTCATGGAAAAATAATTAAAGCATGGGAATTAACGGAAATTAACAGCATGATATCAAAAATGATAAATTTAAATGGGTGACATGCTTTAGGGCGTGTTCTCATGGGGTTAATTATTCTTCAGGAAAATAATTTAATTAACGCCCTTGGGTCGGGCGTGTCATGTTTGAAACGTGACGCCCCTGAGGGCGCCTTCTTTCTGGGTTGCAGGGTTTATACCCGAGGGCTATGGAAATTGCATAGAAATGAAATTAAAATAAAAAAAATGGAATTAGGGTCAGGGGCCTACCTTCTTGTGCTTGGGTTCCTGTGGCTGAGGCCGTGGTTGGCGTGGTCGTCGGAGCTAGCCGGCACAAGGAGGAGCCGCCGCCGTGGGCGGTGGCTCATCGCCATCTTCTTCTTCTCTTTCTTCACCGTCCTCGCCTTCTTCTCCCTCTTCATTTTCTCCCTCTTCTCCGGCATCTTCTTCACCTCCGTCGTTGGCCTCTTGGCCTCCTTCAGCCTCGTCGCCGGCCACCACCGCCGGTGCGTCTTCAACCGCCGCCACGGCGTCGTCTTCCTCGCCGTGGGCATCATCGCCCAAGTCCACCACCTCGGGGGCGGCCACCCTCTGCCGTTTCAAGCCTCCGCCGGCCATAGCTTAGGGTGTAGAAGGGTGTAGAAGGGAGAGAGATAGAGAGAGAGATTGAGAGAGAGAGGGAGGGGGTTCTCGGTTAGGGTTGCAGAAGAAAGAGAGAAAGAGGGGAAATGGACGGAGGAAGAAGAAGAAAGGAGGGAAAGTTAAGTCGAACGGTCAAAAAGAATTAACGACTTAAGCAAGGCCGCGTCTTGTGGAATCAACGACTGACATTAAGGCGTTTCTTAATAATTGACGACATTTCTTAAGGCGTTATTTTTGTTTGCATGGGGAATGATAACCGTCGTCAGACGCATTTAATGGCAATTGATTGATTTGATGGGAATAATCATTACTGTTTTTGAGTAACGACTACGATTGAGGCGTTATTTATATTAAACGTGGCAGTCCTGAGGGCGTTACTTTTGGAATTTCAACGAATATATTTTGGAATATGAATCGTATTAACGCCTTGCCCTAGGACATTTTTTAGTTAACGCCCATTGGTTAAGGCGTCAAATTGTGAACTGGAATGTTGAAGACGACCTGTGATGAAGGCGTTCTTTTATGAATTCACGGCGTTGCTTGAGGCGTTATTTGCAACAGAATCAGAACGTTGGAAGAGTTGATCAGAACACAATAAGATGGCTCAATAAAGGAAATATCATTGAGTTATTGGAAGAAAAGATTACAATGCTTAATGAGTCATTTTGGGCCTCAATTTTCTAAGAGCTATTACATAAGATTTCCATTCATCTCTGTCTTCGTTCAAGCTCTCTACAGGTTGATGAGCCTTGTTGATTTTCCATAAAGCTTGAATAGTTGTGCATTCTTCACCATCTTCGTTGCTGCCAAGGTCCCGTCTCTTGATAGGAGGGAGGTGTGATGGGTCCTCGAATACTCGCCGTGGAAGCCCGAGTTGAAGGAGGCACCGATATGAATTGTACAAGACGAATTCTGAAGCGCCTATGAGACGAAGGTCCGTCCCGGGAGAAAATCTTGCACGGAGCTCTTGAGTCTTGAGTATTCCCGGGGCGCAAGTGAAGAGATTCTTTGGCATTACTTTGAGGTGCTCTCTCCATTCCGCTCTCTTCTTGATTTGGGGAATCCGGTTCGTCACTCTATTGCTTATCCCAAGTGAACCGGTCATATAAGAGAGTGGGCTTTTTGAGAAGATTCTCGAGGATTGTTGGGCTTCGTTACATGGATCGAACTTGAAGTGGAAATCTACCCAACTAGAGAGTGCTAGCATGCATCCGTAGATGGGCCTTCCCATCGCCGCCGAGGTAAGCCCGCTATAGAGATAGGCTAGAATCGCCGGTCCCACTCTATCTCCTTCCCATAGGCTCACTACGGCGCTTAACTGTGCCTCTTCTAGAAAGTCCTCCGTGGATGGGAATAGGAGTGCTCCCGCCAAGCACACCACGAAAGCCTTTGCTACCCGCTCTATCTCTTCATCTTCTTTAGCTTGATCCGCTCTCTTGTACACCCATGAGGCGAGCTTTAGAAGATTGATTCCTTTAGTGGCTTTGATTTGATTCACTAGGTTGGGGCTAGATATCAAGCTTGTTAGTAGCTCATGAGAGGCAATTGGTTTTGGCATGATGGCCACCTTTTCCTCATCTCCTTGCTTCGTTCTCTTTAAGCCTAAGACTATCTCCAATTCTTCTAATAAGATCGTGGCTTCAAAAGTAGAGAAGAGAAAGGTATGGGTGGAAGGATGCCATATCTCTACAAGAGCCCCTATAGCTGCCCAGTCAAGATGAATCTGATCATAATGTTTGGCATGGGTGACTAGACCCAGAAGATGCCATCTTGTTAAGTACACTCTCATATCTGAAGAAAATTTGGAGAGTATGAGAGGAAGCCACTTGATTTTTGTGAATCTCCTTGCTCCTGGGACATTTGGGAAGTCCTGTGGAAGAAAGAAAGGAAGAACAATTCAGGAAGCAGAATGAATATGCATACAGAAGAGAGTACAATGTTTCAGTAAAGACAAGAGAGAAGACAAGAACAGAAGGTTTTTCTCTTACCTGGTTCATAGAAATTCTACTGCTAATATGCCCGTTAATCTCGGTCAACCTGGGAGTGAAGGATTTGGACCTCTTAATCGCCCTCTCCATCTTCTGTTGCAGGAAGAAGCTCGGACGATTGCGATGCCTGCAGAAGAACAGACAGAAGAAGTAGCAGAACAGAGCTCGAAGATTGCTTTGATTGATTGAGGAATTGTCTTTCCTTTATAGGAGTCTGGGGAGTCTCGAGGCTGTTCGGAGTTAGCAAGTTGACTGCCATTAGGACTGGGGTTTAGTTTGCGAATCGGAAACGGAAGTTCGTGCTTAATTAACGCCTTCTGTTAGGGCGTCAATTGTTGAATTGACGACCTGACGGTGACCGTGTTTTGTGTAACGCCCTTTCCAGGGTCGTTTTCTTCTTGAACCCTTGGTGAATTTAACGCCTCAGTGAAAGGCGTGTTCATCGTTTTGACGCCTTCTTTATAAGGCGCCTTCCATGTTTTGACGACGTTCGTGCAGGCGTGAATTTGTGAACTTACGAATTTCCTTCCTTCCGTGCTTTGATGAACTTAAGTGCTATTATTTCGTTAGGATTTTATCTTATTAAGCACTTATGATCATGTCATGCTTTGAATTGAGGATTATTTATATTGAAATTTTGAGAGAACTAATGAACTTTTGAGTGCAGAAGATTGCAGGTTTCGAAATGTCCGGACTAATGTGGAGGTAACATCATCTTGTTGTAAGCATTATTACTATATGGTATCTACGCTATTATAGCATATCAAGGACCTTGTGGTTCTGATGAACCTGGAATTTGAGTTCCCCTTCATCAAAAACAGTGATAGTTCCAGGAGAGTCTTGATCACACGGATAGGCCGTTGAGTCATTAAAGGTCTGGGACGATGGTTCCACTTTTCTGAGTTGGTGCGTGGACAAACAGGCTTCGGCTTAGTGTCAGCTTAGAGATCTGGATTCTTGACCAAATCTATATGGCTTAGCAATATTATCCTTGGTTATTTTCTATCTGTTATTTTATTTTATCTTTCCTTTTAGCCCAGCATGCATCATGTAGGACTTTGAATTTCATGTTGAAAATCTTCATATTATGGTTGTAATGAAGGTCACTCGCTTTTGATTGAGTTGACATGAGATATTCCATTCCAAATTGAGTACTTTATTCTCTTTGAAGCCGCTCAGGCTGATTACTTGAAAATGTCCCTTTGTTGGGTCTCCATCTCAATTCCCTTTATTTTTCTACAAATCCACCTTGGTTGTAGCACGTCCACGTTGGCTGGTAACCGCTCTCCAATGGTGTCTCCTTATCGTGCCATGCGCATATTTTTTTCACTTGTTTAGTTTAATCTCCTTTATCCAGCAAATCGATACTTCCTTGGAATCACTCGGAGTTGTTTCGCTCAGAATCTTGGAAAGATTTCTTAATGCTTAGTGTCTGAGGCGTGTCACATCACACCTTGGCATCTACTTATCAGTTCGCTCTACTTCATTCCGTTTGTTGCACTCTCGCTCCATTTCGTCTCACTCCCTTGCAAAGCAGACGCTAAGGCGGGGCAGCTGTAGACACGCCAAAATTGACGGTATGTTGATCAAATCTCATGTCACTATGTTGACGCCCCAAAGTGAACTTCAATATATTCATAATATGAAGTTTTTTCTTATTTTTGTGTGTTTTTTTATTTATTCTTGTATTTTTGTGATTCGCGACCTGAGGAGGGGCGTGTTTTTAATAGCGACCTAACATGGGGCGTGTTCAAAAGAAAGGACGACCAAATGTCAGGGCGTCAATTCCTGGTATTATCCGGTTTCAAAATAAATTCAAAATAAATTCAAATTATTGATTAACGTCCTTCCTCAGGGCGTGGTTTCAATTAACACCTTTATCTCAGGCGTGTTCTCACAATTTTCAAATAAAGTAAGTTTTATTGCCAAAATTTAATCCAAGAAGTGACGCCCTTGGTCATGGTCGTGTTGTGAGTAACGTCTTGATGTAGGTCGTCAATTTGTGATTTGACGCCCTTCCGAAGGTCGTGTTTCACCTTTCGTGTTCTGCTTAAACTCGTCTTTCCTGAGTAGTTCCCTGCCTCCGTTGGTCTCCTTGCTCGAATTGGAGTTAGAATCCTGCCTTCTTTGATCATTGCCTATCCTTATCTTCCCGAATTTGAGGTTATCTTCGATTGAAATCCTATAAAAGGATGCTCTGGTCGATCTAAGCAGAGGTTGACGGGTCAGAGAGTTTACAGGTTTACGATTAGAGGTTTACGAGTTACAGAGCTTCATCTTCCTCCTGTGCGATCGTTTAAAGGCTCTGCCTCCTCTGCTTCCTCTGCCTCCGATCAACCGCGTCCATCTTGTTTCCCTTTACTGTCGTCAGGGACAGCAGGGTTCTTTTATTCTGTTATTGCTTTGTCTTCATAAACCGTTCATCATCACTGTGTCATTTTTTGCATTAGCTTCATCACGTCCACCGTGTTTTTCTTTTCTTTTACGTTTGCATTAGCTGCATCACATCTCCTCCCTCCCTATTTTCTTTAGGGGTTTTAAAACAAAATAAGGTGCGCATGTTTGGTTCTGCTCTCAGCTTCATACCATCTTTGGGATTGATACTACGTGCACTTGGCTGATCCACTTCTCTTGGCTTGTTTTATTGTCTTTTTTGCAAGGTAATCAATAAAGGAAAACCCCCTTCATCGGCCGGCCGGTTGAATTTTGGAGGAGGAATTCACAATCCGTCCCGCGTTCTATTTTTCATCAGGTATTCGCGATCTTCTTTGTTTCTTCTTGAGGTAACCCCTCTGGCGATCACCCTCCTTAGTAGCACCACGTGCTTCTTTCCCTTATTATTATATCATCTCCCCCTTTATTTTTATTATGCTTTCTCATATTTAAATCTCTTCTTCATGTGTGGACTTATCACGATCTACAATAATGTTACTGTCTGCAGAGTCCTGGGAGCCAGCTCTGGGAACAAATTGCACACCCATGCATTGAAGAAATGAAACGGCCCCACTGTTCTGAAAGAGAGTGGGACCCGATGCCTATGAATATCTCCAAGAGATTTGTAGATCAGGCAGAGTGCTGCTGGGCATAGTGCAAGTCGCATGCCCCAAGCCATCTGACAAGCCGGGTATATTGCCTCCGGCCTAATAACTGTCTCATCTCCCTGTGGGAGAGCAAAAGTGCACAACCAGAAGGTGAGGTAAGCCGCACAATGCGTAAGGGGATCCGCCCCAGGGGGATTCGGTCCTCCGCGACTAATCCGTCGAAGGGAAGAGGGCAGCACCGACTTGAACTTGGGCGGTCTACTGGGCTTACCCGCACCAGGAGCTACATTAGGGAACTCACTGTACTTCAGAGGGCCGCTGTTGACGCCTGAAAAATGAGCAAAGGCGGAAGCAGAATTGAAAAGAAGATTAGACAAGCAACGGAAGATTACTGATGAAACTCGACAACCATCTTCCCGGCTGAAGCCTTGTTCGGCCAAGCTGATGACCGGTGTCGTCGTCAGCCAGATGGTAGCACTGATGAATTAGCAGTCACCTGACTGATGAGACCTCCTACCATATTTTAATAAGAGCTGTATTGCTGCCTGCCCAAGAATCTACAGATGACATGCCAGAGTGAGTCAGATGTTGACTTATTGATAGATGAGGCAGGAGCAAACATAAAGATGAAGCCAGAACCAGCAAATGAAGATTGTAAAGGCTTTTGCAAAGTCAAAACGAAAGAGGAACCATCTCCATGGGCGATATACCGGGCTGAAGTCTTCTCAGAAAGCTGATGTCCGGTCTTGTCACCGTTCGGGTGACGATGCTAATGAAATGATGTCCGGCTTTGTCATCATTCAGGTGGCGATGTCGATGAAACCTGAGTCTACAGACTGATGAAGATCTATGAATTATCTCAATAGAAGCTATGTCACCAGTAGAGGGCCTTCCTCGGTTCTGGAAGATATATTTGAAGAACTAAGAGAGGTCGAGGTGCATATGAAGTTTAAAAGCCCTGAATGGGCCTGCCGAATGAGCTCCAGAGAATGGCGCCGAGAGACCCTCACCAAAGCCCAAAAGCCCATACGAGGGGGGGGGGGGGGGGCGCGCCGGGAAGCCATGCCCTTTGGCGCCGGGAGGCCTCCCCGATTGAAAGAGGCGCGCCGGGAAGCTGCCTTCTTCACGCCGAGAAAGATCATGCCGAGAAGAGGGAGGGTTCTGCTATAAAAAGCCCTTTTCTCTCGAAAGGGGGGGGGGCAAAAAAAAAAGAGAAAGGAAAGTGATAGAAAAGAAACAGAGGGGCTTCGAGAGAGACTCCTCCACTGAAAAAAAGAAGAGACCAACAGAGAGAGAGAGAGCCACCTCCGCTGAGAAAAGAAAGAAGGAGAAGAAGCTCGAGGTGGGCAGTCGGGGAGGGAGAGGAGTCAATGCTCCGCCCTCCCCCATGGTTTTATTTTCTTCTTCATGTAATCTTGTCGAGTTTATCTCGATTTTCCTCTGGATGTAACCGGGATGTCCCGATGTCTATTCATCTCCCTTTCCCTCATTCCCTCCGTGTGATTGGTATGAGTTCTGGGGTGATCTATTGAAATGATATGAAATGCTTCAATGACCCGTTTGGGCGTTGGGTGATTGAAACATCTGCCAGCTATCTCTCCGTATGCTGCTATATATTTCCTTTACATGTTTTCATCTTTAGCTCAACTGAAGTGCATCTAATTCTCTTATGGGTCTTAGGGATCAGTTGTCATCCGTAGAATAAATATAGCTCTAAATATACCGATATCCCTCGCAGTTAGTAGTCGTTTGCATAAAGCCTCCCAGGCTTGCCCCAGGGCCAGCGACAGACCATCTCTTGGCTTCTGGGACAGTCTGCTACGGATATTGGCAATAGCTCGGATCTCCTGTTCGAGATTTCCTTGCTACAGGAATAAGTAAGCTATCTCGATGGCTTGATACTGAGAGTTTCTAATCCGATTCCAATATGGATAGTTCCATCAGGGTCGTCCCTGGGGCCTGAGATGACCATCTCTTGGCTCCCAGGCGACCAAAGATGCCAGCAAATGATCCCATGAGGGTCAACAGCACATGACGACTTAAAGCCCATCCGGGCGATTGGATTTTCCGATCCTCTTCCATTCAACCCCTCATTGATGAGATTAAACCCCTGCCTAATCAAACCTCAGCATCCATGAAATCCCCCTCCTGCACTTCAAATCCGGCTTCAATCGCAGCCAGAAAGCTCAGGAATCCCAAAAACAGAGTATCGTTTTAGCTCTGTAAACCTTGAATTCTTTCCGCAACTCCACCTTCTCGGCGTGCAAAATTCACCGCCGAGAACTGTCCCGCCGAGAGGCCTTCCTCTCCTTTCCCCTTTGGCTAAAAGACAAAACCTGTTCAGCCCCCTCATGCAAGCCTCCCCAGCCCTTAGCTTCCCGGCGCCACCTTCCCGGCGCGGTAATGGGCGCGCCGGGAAGTCCCACGCCGAGACCCCCCTATAAGCCAACTCCACCCATGCCGAGAACCCATCCGCCGAAAGCCCCACGGCCGGGAGCCCCCCCATTTTGCCTCCCAGCCGCTCCGAGAACCCATCCGCCGAGACCCCCTTTTGGCCGACTAAACCCCTGGCCGAGACCCCCCCTTGGCCACTAAAACCCGCGCCGAGAGCCCCGCTAAAGCCACGCCAGGAACCAGCGCGCCGAGAGGGTTCCGCACCGGGAACCCCCTTGATCTCCCGGTTGTGCCGAGAACCCAATGCCAATCCTCTGTCCACCCCTTTGGCCGCTTCCTCCACCTATCCTGAGACATCCTTGAGTCATCATGTGCACCCTAGGAGATAAATTAATTAGGGGATTGATCTCCCCTAGATTCCTATGTCCCGAATCGGATTCACATGCAACCCCACGGGTCCGGCGGACCTTGTCTTTACAAGGGTTTCGTCGGTCTCCGAGAAGGGGAATAGCGACCGATGCTAGAGACATACATAGTCTCCCTGAGCCTTAGTGCTCTCTCACTTTCTGGTTTTCATCCCGGCATTCCGTGGATGTCAGCCTATATCTCCCCCTGGCAAATGCTCAGTCTAGGGGAGGTGCTGCCAAAATTCTCCCAGGATGATGAAAGTCTACATTAAGCTATCCCCGGGAACCTATGCATGCCGTAACTGCACCGATAATCTAACCAAATTTTACTACTGAGTCTTCAATCCAAATTTTGTTCCAGGGGCGCTCCCGATAATCTAACCAGGTCGATCCGCGTGCGAGGGCGCAACATTGAGCGTTCACTTACATTCCGTCGTCCCGCATCGGGTCCATGGATAACCCTTTTAGCTCGGGAGGGCTCTGCCACTGCATGAGTTCCGCCGACTTCCACAAGGGGAAAATCAAACACTGCCCTATGGCAGATATATATAGGTCGGGAGGGTTGGCCTCTCTCTTTCTCTCGGCTTTCATCCCGGCACTCCGTGGGTGATAGCCTATTTCCCCCTGGGCATAATCTAGATAAAGGGGAAATGCTGTCGAAATATAGATCGATGCTTTAAACCTCCATCATGGCCATGGCTCAGTCTGCCTGTGACTGAAATCCTCCTTCTCCCCTTTAACTCGGTCTTTGAACCGCCGACTTAACGATATTGTCTGCTTCTACAGTTGATGTTGCTATCTTGCCCGCCTTCCTGGCTCTGGTATGAAGTTCAATTTGCACACACGAATATGTGATAGCCTCTCGAGGCCTCCTATTTTGGCGTTTAATCAAGGGTCGTCCTTCCTTGGAAGGGCGTAATTAACGTCATAGCCTTTATGGTATGACGGACTTCTGGTCCCGACTCGGACTTCACAATCGACTGATCAAGTCAGATCGAGCGCACAATGAAATCGTCACTCCGGTGACTGGCACGCCAACAAATAAATAAAATAAATAAAAAAGAATAATAAAGCGCGTCCACAGCCGCCGAAGAAATACTGAATCCAATGTCCTACTAGGACTCTCAATTTGCTGCTTTTCTCTCGAGGCCGATACCCCTTTGAGGACCCCCTATTCAGCGCCAAGCAGAGGGAGCGGTACGCTTTCATTAAGTACCGATATGAGTAGCCGAAATAATATTCACCTTCACCATCTGTCTCATCCTTGATGAAGTCATAAAGTCAGACCTCCTCATAGGGCTCTCCGTTGATCGGCAGACCCGACAGCAATGACAGGCTCCAGAGGTCCAGAGAAGTTTCACCCTCTGCTGTGTAGAAAGTATTGAACTGCGGGCAGAACACTTCGGACATACCGCAGCACAACCCTTTCGAGATAGGATACCTGAAACGAGATGCATACACACTGTGATACACCCCGGCCCTGACCAGCAACGGCGCATACTCCTTTAGAACATATTCTGTGAATTCTACCGCTCCTACACGGAAGAGATGGGCATCGGTCACTTTCGTGTCGGCAAACCACCCAGTAGCCAACTGGAATTTGAACTGGACAGCCAAGCAGTTCAGGACGAATGGCTCGTCTCTATAGCCCCATTTGATGGGCACCAAGAATAAACCATAGCCGGGCTTTTCTCTGTTGACCCGACCTGCAGTGGTATCCCACCTAGCTGGTGTGAATTCTGGAGCCCGTGTCAGCATTTTCTGCTCTGCCTCCAGCTCTGTCACTGATGGGGACATCACCTCCCATGCCCACGTTCACAGCTCGTCTCCTCGCCCTGGTTGCATCCGGCATAGTCTAGTTATTTAATTTTGAGTCCTATGTAATTTTTATTTGAGTCATTTGATGTATTTTCCCTTTTATTTGAGTCATGTTCCCAGGTCTTGTGTTTATTTCCCTAAGTTTGAGTGTCATTAGGTTGTCTAGTTAGCTATTGGGCCCAATTCATTGGGCTTGGCCCAAGGGCTCCCCCTACCCCCTCGGTTATTTATCATTGAGTCAATTGTCAGGGTCTTATTGTAAAATGTAGGTTGCCTATATATAGGGACCCATTCCCCCCATTTCAAGGTAATGAATCAATGAATGAAAAACTAGCCATTTTGAGAGTTTACACTTCTTATCTAGTGGAGAGATTCCATTTTTTGGGTGAGAGACCCTAGGGGAGAGATTCCCCACCCATCCCTCTCTTAATCTCTTTTTTTCATTCCCCTTTCTCTCTCCTCCACACCCAATTTCAAAAGTTTTCACTCTCCTCCCTTCCCAACCACCACTCTCCCACCTACCCCCATTAAAGGCCACTCCCCTTCCCCACACACCCCATTACTCCACCCCCTAGTCCCAAGAGAGCTTCCACCAATCCTAGCTCCACCTCCCAACCCCCAACTACCCCACCCACTTCCCCAAGCACCCTTCCCACTACCCAAAGCAGCCCTCCACCTTCCCAAGGCACCTCTTCCCATCCCCAAGACCACTGTTGATCACCCCACATTAAAGGAAATTCAAACTCACATTCCCTCCACCCACTTGTGCCCCCCTCACCTTCCCCCTTCTCCCTCCAAGCCCAAATTCGTAGCTCCTCCTCCCACCACCTGTTAGACCCCCTTCCAGACCCTATTCTTCCCCTCCCATACCTTGGAACACCCCCTCCTAGACCCCCTCACAGCCAGGGTTCTCCCCACACTCATCCACCTCCATTTCCCCTCCCATATACCCCATTTCCCCCCATCATCTTCAACCTCCAGTTTTTAGTTCACAGGCAGCAGAAGAGTAGCAGATTGCAGAGGCGACCCCGACCACATCCCAGAGAATCTGAAGGCCCAAGTGGTATCCACGGAAGCGTCTACCGGTCTTCTTTGCAACGGCGGTAGTTTCATCTCATCCGAGCTCCGTGCTGCCCGGGAGATCCGTTCTCCCACAACTGCGCAGAGCTGCCCCTGCTGAGCACATGAACCGGAGTAGAAGATTTACCACGACTAACCTTGGAAGAATCAGGCCAAGAGTTCATCTGCAAAGTTGTTCCTCGTCTTGTCTAATTTCAGAATCAAGAAGCGGAACTTTGATCGACATCCGTGGGCCAGAGTTATCAATTTTCTCCCTCGGGTATACGGTTCTGCTACCCACAGTCTGCACCGACCTGTCACCATTGTTCAGAGTCCACTGGTCTTCTCTGGCATCGTTTGGCTTCCCTGCCAGTTCTTCTGCAAAGAGGACTCATCCACGGTTCCAACAACTCTGGCGGTTCTTGATTCTGAGTCCGAGAGCTATCGGGGCATCCTCTTCTTCCTACTGTTGGAAACCTAAAGTTGTCAGTCGTAGAATCTGCCACCTTGTTCGAGCCTCCACCGAGACCAGCATCGACGCCAGAAGAAATCAAAAAATTTGTGAAGCATTCCATTTCTAGTTACAAAGAGTTCCCCACTGGTCCCGTCTTCAGAAAAATTCTCGATAAAGTTCTGCGGCTTCAAATCTGTCTGCCTGTCTCCTATCGCAGAGAGCAGGTAGATTCGGCTTCGCCATCTTTTCATTACTTTTAGTCCAAGTTCCCCTCCCTGCTTGGCTGGCTAAAGGCCCCTCCCTGTGTGGAGGTAGTTTTGGATGTAATATCAGTTAACCCCCACCCCTAGATCCCCCCCTTGCATGAGGTGTAGTGTTGTAACAATTTGGGCAGGTCAAGCTACCTCGGCGCGGCGTGTGGGGAACACTCGCCTCCCCGCTCGCCCTCGTCTCCGAGCGGGACCGGTTTCTTCAAACCGGTTGAGTAAGTGCTCCAACCTAGTTCCATTTTGTGCTTGTTCTTTCCAATATTAGTTCATAAACTCCGCTGGCCGTGAGAGTGAGAGCCCGATCCTTGAGCTCCTTGCTTCAAGAGATCACCGTGGGGTGAGGAGTGTAACCCGTGCCTTGGCACCTCGCCGGCTCCCTTGAATTGGACAGCCATACCCTTGGGGAAATAAACCTTGGCCTTGCTGGCCCTCTACCAGCAAGGGCCCAGCCCACACAACCTCCACTTGGCATTGCCAAGTTACCCCGGGTCTTGGTGAGCATCGGGTGAGCGGTCACCAATATCGGTCCGTTTGATTGCAAATTGTGCTTGTTCATTTTGGTCCAAGGTTGTGTCACATCAAATTGGTATCAGAGCAAGTCATTGACTTGTCTCTACAAGTCAAGTCCTAGGGCATGCTTGCATTCTTGTCCGAACCGTGCATTGTCAAACCCATCATTGTTAACGTTGAGTCTTGGGTCACATGGCCCCTCTCCTAATCATATCCCATGCATGCTTACCTAATGGAGATCCCGTAGAAATTGATTTCATTGACCTAGAATCTGAAAATTGGGTGTCCCCCGATATCATTACCTCTCTTTATAGGACCAGACAAATTGTGCACAATGGAGACCAAGTCTTTATTGAATTCCATAAATGGTTCGGGAAGACTGAGTATTTGGATGGGGCTTGGTGTCAAAAGGGAACATTGGCGGGTCCATGTATAATCCTAGGTAAGAAATGGTTAGATGAAAGGAATGTCGACATCGACCCAACACGTCGGACTTGCCTAGTACATCCGCCACACCTTTCGGGAACCTTTAAATTCAACAATCTTGTATTCTCCCACCCGTGGGAATCCCGCCCTTGTTCACCACCCCGGGTGCACCATACTCCAGCCATCATCACCCCACCATCAAAGAACCTTCCCACTCCATTAGCTTTGGAAGAAGTAGTCCACCCACTTTACCACATGAAGACAAATACCTCTCGGGAACCTATCCCCTCCATGGAGAGCACCCATGTCCCAATTGAAGAGGAAGCCTCGCACGAGGATCTTCACCCTCCACCACCCCCTCTAGATAAGGTCGAATTCATCTTGGAAGAGTCCCTTATTAGTTGGCTAAAGAAGATCCCAATTAGAGAGATCCCGGCCCATGTTTTCCCTCCCATAGAACAAGACCTTCACTTAGTGCCCTTCTTCTCCTATCACACCACAATCCAAGCATCCTATCAAGTGGAGACCTTAGAGGACCTTCTCAAGGGCATAGCGGATAGGTCCAGAGGGGGGTGAATGGACCTTTACCCGTTAAAAATTAAGGATTAAAAATTAAGTTTAGATCTCAAATAGGAGTTTCCGAATTAGAGCACAATGGTCAAACACTAACCGCAGAACGAACTGCTTGGAGGATAGGGAAGGATCGGCCTAAACAAGCATCTACCGAATAACCAAGCCCAGAAGAGAAAAACAAGCACACGGCACGGGGATTTTTAGGTGGTTCGGTCCTCCAGACCTACATCCACCCCACACTCAAACTGAGTGTAGCTTTACTAATAGCTGGGCAACACAGCTTGCCAACAAACGCTGATACACAGCTTACCCAGGGGAACAACCTCCCCTCTTCCTCCTACTCGGAGGGAACCACTAGCAACCCACGGTCACTAGAAACCAGAGACTCACGTCTCTCTTCCTCTATACCAAGAGGGAACCCCATTGGTAGCAGTCCCACTACCAGTGAACCAGCCAGTAGCAACCTACTGCCGGCAACCCACCAGAGGCCTAGCCTCTCTTCCTCCAGACCAGGAGGGAACCCACCAGTGACTCCCCGTCACTAGCAAACCAGAGGTCTAAGACCTCTCTTCCTCCAACCGGAGGGACCCCTTGACTTGCAAGCCACAAGCCAAGGACCAGAGGACAAGCCTCCCTTCTCCTGTACCACCAGGAGAAACCCGATCCCCAACAGGGCAATCGGAAGAACAAGACTAAACAAGGTAGCAAAAGGAAAAATAAGAAAACATGAAAATGACAGCGACAGAAGCTGAAAATAAAACGCAAGATATATAGCTCTCAATGAGCATAGTCGTTCTGGATTTGATCCACGAACAGACTGATCAGATCCTCAGTAAAGCTCTCTCTCCTCTTCTTTTCTTCTTCTTCTTTCTCCTTCAGTTTCTGCTCTCTCTTTTTCTTCTATTCTTTCTCTCATTTTTCTGGATCGAAGGACTCTCTGCTTTTCTGATCTTTCTTCTATATCTTTCTTTTTTTCGATCATCCTCCATCTGAAAATGAAGGTTTCTATTTATATCAGCAGCAGCAGCAGATCCGGTTCAGAATGCGTGTGCCTCCCACGCTTGATCCAGAACCTTCTTGCCACGTGTCTTTATCGGATTGGTTCCTCTAGCATTGGATCACGTGCTGCCCAGACACTGAGGAGTAATCTTCCTCGGATCCCTGCAAGCAGATTAATTACATTAATGCTCAGGGTTCGCTATATGTAGCTGAGATAAGTTGGTTGGCCATAAGAACAAAGAACTGCACGAGATATATGATAACAAAACGAGGTGCACTATACTGTGACTGACACGAGGTACGTTAGATGAGTTTAGCACGAGATAATACGAGAACGACACGAAGTACACGAGAACACAGCTAACATAACAACGAAGATGACACGAAGTCAGATGAAGACAGCATGAGGTGAGAAGAAGATAACACAGAGTGAAGCAATAGAAGGACACGCGATCAGAAGAGACCAGGACGAAAATAGAAGGAAGCAACACGGAGATACAAATACAAAAGAAACACGAAGACACGAATACAAAGACAATACGAAGACACGAATATAAAGACAACACGAAGACACGAATACAAAAACAACACGAAGACACGAATACAAAAGACAACACGAAGACACGTAGTGAAACAACACTTGAAAAGACAAGAAAAACAACTCGAGCACACAATAGCTCGAATGAACGACTCGAAGACGAGGCGACACGGGCTGACCACGACACGAAGACAAATAACAGAAACCGTCACGAGTTGAAGACAACACGAAGATGAAAACAGAAACCGACACGAGTTGAAAACAACACGAAGATGAAAACAGAAACCGACACGAGGTGAGGTCACAAAGTGACAAAGACACGAGGTCTAGGAAACACGACACGAAGACATGAGATAGACACGTCTTCAACAACACGTGATGAAACGGTGGAAGCAGAAGAACAACTCGAGGAACTACAGTAATTGACACGAAGACACAAGAGCAAACATAGAGGACTGACTCAAGATGAGCAACTAAGTGCTAACGACACGAGGTTCATACAGAAGCAACTCGAAGTTCATCAGAACCATTCGAGCTGCTTCAGAAGAATCAGCACGAAGTTAATCAGCACACAACTTAACACAACACGAGGTACGAAAGGATGACACGGCGTGTTGAAAACACAAACAGTACTAAAACTAAAATGACACGAAGGCAAACAGTACAACACGAGGTGTTATACACAAACATGATGAAGTTCCAACCAACACGAAGACAGTCCCTGAAAATACCTGAAGTGAAATGAAGGTTTATTCTTCACAGAAAAATATTCTTTGTTCACTTTCACAGAAAAATATTTTTGTTAATTTTTCACAGAGAAATATTTTTGAACACCACTAAGACTTATAGTGTTGTCATCATCAAAATATGTAAAGATTCAACAAGACTCAACAATCTCCCCCTTTTTTATGGATGGCAACACTATGAGTCTTGAGTCTTTGCAGAAAAAAAATTTCAGCCTTTCCAAGGCTAAACAAACATTAGCACCATTATTAAACATTTTTAAAGTGTCAAATAAACATTCTCAATGAATAACAAACATTCTCAACGAGCTAGCAAAGGCCTGATTTCTCCCCCTTTGTCATCATCAAAAAGAAGGAAACAATAAGGATGCAACAATGCAAATGATATGAAATTTAATTAATAAGTCCAAGAGTGTGAGAGAGAAAGCCTCAAAATGGGCAACAAGATACAGAGCATTGTCTTTTCAAGAAAAATGTCTGGCATGTCTGCTAGAAGGGCCACGCGGCCTGCCATGTGGTGGTCTCCCCCTTGGAGAAGCAGAGGTATATTCTTGAGGTGGAGTTCTGCTAGAAGAAGCTTGACCAGGTGCTGAACCCAAGATAGACTGAAATTCCTTTAGGTCATTTGACAGTTCAGCTAGCCAATACACCACAGCGCTTCTGACATGTGCCACTTCAGAAATGATGTCATCTTGGCGAATATTAACAGTTTCATATCTGTCAGTCAGAATTGTCATTTCTGTTAAGAAGGCGACCAATTTATCATAGATCTGCTGAACACCTGGACCTAGGGCACTCGATGACTTCTTCAAAACTTCTAAAGATGTTCTGATCTCAAAGCAGTGATCTATAATGTTGGTAGATAGTTTGAAGGAGGAAATTTGAACATCTTGTAACTCACGCAGTGCTTTTGCTATCTTTGAACAAACCTCCTGCAAGCCTTGTATCAAGGATCTGTTGGCATCATCTGAAGCCTTTTTGTTGAGTAGGAACCTTTTCCATTCAGTGAGGAGAGATATCTCAAGCTTCAGTAGCCTGGAATGTACTTGATTGATGTTGAGAGTGACATATTTGAGCAGATCATCTAATTTCTTATCTTGTTTCTGCATCTGCTGAGTCAAGTTTATGAGGAGTTCTTCAATGTTGGGTGCCCGAGCAGATTCAATGTTGGGCGCCTGTGCAGATAGAAGTCTAGGTGGACCTAGAGGTGTACCAAAAAATTCTTGCACTGGCGGTTGGTTGTCTACTGCTGGAGCCTGATCTTCAACTTCAGCTTGTGTGTCTTTGTCAGGAACTACAATTTCAGGTTCCTCTTCCTCATTTGAAGATTCTATATCCAATTCTATGATAGGAACTTTTTCTTGACTGTTATCCCCTCTATCTTCCATGAGATCATGATCTGTAGGGTGTAGATTTGATTTAAAATCCACTTAAGGAAAATATTAAGAATAAGCAATAATCAATAATGGAGAGAAAAATGTGCACGAGGTGCACAAGAGGAGTTTGTGATCGCCAGAGACGCGAACGCCTCAAAAGATATAACAATTAATGAAGGGGAGAGATCGCGAAGAATACCTTGAAAGTGCGGGGATGTGAGTACTCCTTTTCTCTTCAAGATCGGCCGGCCGATGAAGAGAGTTCTTGCTTTTATTACCCTTGCAAAACAAACAAATACCACCAAAAGAATTGAATTAAAAACAAGGTGGGTGTAGCATCAATTCAATAAAAATATATAAGCATGAAAGCATGTACAAGAACATACCTTAAGGGTGGTTGCCCTTAAACCCCTATGCAAAGAGGGTATGGGAAATATGAATGAATGATGTGAAAAATAATGAAGTGTGCAAGAGTTGCACTAGAGGAGAGTCTCAACGTGGTTGAGAAGGGAAGAATATAACAGCCCAAAGGCTAAGATGAATGCATGCGATAGAAACTAATGCAATAAAACACAAGAAGAAATTGAAAAGAAGTAAAAGAGCCTGTTTCTCTCGGCTTTGATGCTCAATAGGGGGAGAGCCTCCTTCAAGAGATGAAACGTTAGATGTAGAAAGCCCCTCCTTCAGCCATAGCAACAGCCTGCGTGAAAGAAAGAAAGAGGAAGAAAAACAATAGAAAACACAACAGCAGAAGAATAACGTCGGGAGGAAGAAGAAAAGGAAGAATCCAACCGATTAACAGAGCGATCGGCAGCTCTATTAATAAGATAGAAAAGGGATAAGAAGGAAAGAGTCCAAAGGAGGAAGAGATAAGAATGGGCAAGAGCCCAAAGAAGGAAGGATTAAGCTGGGCAAGAGCCCAAACGAAGCAGGAGTCTCTCTGGGAAAGGCTGCGTTCGTTCGGAGCACAAAAGTGAAACACGATCAATTGTTGAATTGACGACCTTCGCAGAGGGCGTTTCTTAAAAACACGTCTTATATCAGGGCGTTAATTCAAAAATCAAATTTTGGAATTTATTTGAAAAGTTGAAAACACGTCTGTGTCAAAGGCGTTAATTAAAAAACGCCCTAACAAAATACGTTAATTCAAAATATTCAAAATAGGGCTATTTTTCATTTCTCAATATTATTTTCTCATTTTTTAGGTGGAAGTGCATCTCGTCGCCCTGATTCCAACGACTATTTTTGCGAATTTTTCTGACACCTGGAAGGCCACCAAATCACCTCTGGAAGGGGTTATAAAAATAATAATAAAAAATTCAATTTGAAAGACACGCCCCTGCTTGAGGCGTGAATTAATTTTTTTAATTTTTTTATTCAAAATAACGTCTTATGCTAAGTCGTTAATTCCCGAAAAATTCCGAAAAATTCCCAGAAAAATCCAGAAAAATAGGAATTTGATAGAAATGACGCCCTGACAATATGTCGTTGATTTTTTTATAAACGCCCAAGCCTAAGTCGTTATTTAAAAGACGCCCCAAGCCAAGTCGTTAATTTAGAAAAATAGGAAAAAATGCCCAGAAAATCCAGAAAAATCTAAAAAATCTAAAAAATCCAGAAAAATAGGAGAAAATAAAAAAAAAAGGAAAGGGTGAAAAAAGGAAGAAACCCAAGAAAAGTGAGAAAAACCACTCAAATAGAACTAATTTGAGGGTCAAATTGGGGCATTACAAGGTAATATGAGATGTACTCACAGTAACGTCAATTTTGGCGTGTCTACAGCTGCCCCACCTTGGCGTCTGCTTTGCAAGGGAGCAGAGCAAACTGAAAAGTAGATGCCAAGGTGTGATGAGACACGCAATCAACATTACTTGATGAGAATGAAATCAAAAGCTCGAGATGAGGCAAATCTCGGGAGATCCAACGAAATCAACGATGTTTGGATAAAACGGGGAGTGTGCACGCGGTACACGAAGGAGATAAAAAGAATGATCAACTTCCAGCGCGGTGGAAGTACCCCAGGTCACAAACCTGTAGATTTCACCATTGGGGAGCGGTTACCAGCCAGTGGACGTGCTGCAGCCAAGGTGGATCAAGGGAAAGGAGATAAAAATAAGATGATAAAAATCCAAACAAGGAGCTTTCGAGAAAATGACCCAAAACAGCGACAAAACGAACTGAAGACACAATTCGGCATGGAATATCTCATATCAAAGATCAAGATCAATTTGGCTCCCAAACAGCTCATCAGAATGATTTTTCAACAGTTGATTCAAAGTCCTACATGAATGCATGCTGGGTTTAAAGGGAAAATTAAAACAAATGAAAATATCATATAATCAAGGATAATATTGTTAAACTGCCAAGACTGGGTCAAGAAACCGATTTCGCGAGCTGATACTAAGCCGAAGCCCGTTTATCCGCGCACCAACTCGCAAAAGGGAACCATCGTCCCCAGTCTTGGACGGCTCGACGGCCTATCCGTATGACTAAGACTCCTCTGAATCATCATTGTTTTTGATGAAGGGGAACTCAAATTCCAGATTTACCAAAGCCACAAGGTCCTTGATATAATCTAATAGCGTATTAACATATAGTAAAATGCATACAGGGAGATTGTGATAGCAATGAGCATAGGGGAACTGAGAAATGAGGTGTCAGCACCGTGGGACTTGGGATGATGATGCCCAGTCGGCGGGACCATGAGCTTCTTATCCTGCGCTCAAAATTTCATTAGCCAAGATGTAAAAGATATAACAAGCAATGAATAAGGCCTTTAAGCATAGCATAGCAAACATAACATCAAAGCAAAGCATCAATAGCCATGAATAACACATAGTAGGGCAAAGCATGGATAACATGAATAGCAAGGCATTGCAAAGCATCATTATTTGTTATGTTGTCATGAGGAGACAATCTGGCGAATCAAAATTGGAGCTGAATGATTGAAAATCAAGAAAATGCCTAGTGGCAAATGATCAGGAAAATTAGCAGGAGTTGATTGAATGATAATGAGATGAATAATCAAGATGATAACCGGGAGATGTAACAATCAAAATGCCCAGGGAGATATGAGGAATTGATAATCAAATGCCCAGCGTCAAGTCATGAAAAATGTCGGGAAGAATCAATGGATTGATAACAATGAGTGAAAGGGGACTCATCCCGTGCTCCTGGTCCTTGCAAAGTTTGTTGTTTCTGCAAAAGGCACCATCAGAAAATACAATGCAAAATTTTTTGGAGTTTTGAAATATGCAAATTTTTATGAGTTTTGAAAAAGATATTCAAATTTTTATGAGTTTTGATCAATATGCAAATTTTTGTGGGTTTTGGAAAATATTCAAATTTTTATGAAGTTTTGAGAAAGGTATTCAAATTTTTATGGATTTTGGACAAGAAATATTCAATTTTTTTGTTTGATTTTGGTTAGACATTGCTAAAGCAGCATCAAAGAGTGTTTTAAACCACTGGCTAGGGGTCCTCGTTCCTTCCCTTTTTGCTTAAAACTGCCCAAAGCTGGGCGTGCATTGCAAGGTGGCGCCCTATAACCGACCGTCTTTGATCAACGGTGCCCCTACCAAGGCCATACCCGAGAAACATTCAGTCTTGGAGGGAGAAGAGAAGAATAATTGGAGATAAGCTTTATGCAGGATGAGAGATATCAAGACTTGAATTCCTTCCAAGGTGTTTCCCCTCAAAGAGGTAGTCTGTTGCGCCGGGGCTTTGTGCCTTTGCTTTTCAGACCCTTGACATGCATACGACCAGGGTTTTCCCTGCGGGGACTTTGCCACTCTTGTCATGCCATGATTCATAATTCAATTATCGAAAGTTGACTTAATTCTTAATTGCCCTTTGTGGCGAGATGTATCATGAAATTCATATTGATTTTGGGTCAAGACTGCCCCTATTTGAGACTCCTCTCGTATTGGGATTTACCAAAGTTGGTTATCTTATCCGTCAACCTCTTGCCCCTGCATGCGGCCGAGTGAAGAAGAGAAAAAGACTTTCAGATACACTCATGGCATGGCCAAAGTAGCAACGGTGTTTTACCAAAGGAGCCGGCTAAGGACGCCGTGAAGTGTGTGGAATGCCCAACCGAGGGTTACTTTTAAACAAGCGGGGAGAGAATGTTGAATTCCCAATGCTGGGTTCTTTATCAACCAAAGGTGCTGCATAGCAAGCCTAAAGACTCTTTTGAGAGTGATTTAATTAAACAAAAGCCTAAGATAAAGGTTTAAAACACCACTCTTAATCTCGTTAAGAAGCACTTGATTTTGAAAATCATGCGTGAAGTAATGAGAAAATGATATCATTAAAATGCATACTTACGCCAATATGTTACCTTGCGACCTTTGTAGAAGCAGCTGCCGCGAGAAGCGATCTTGATCATCATGGGATTTGTCCTCTTTGGCAGTCAAAAGGATTGGAAGCAAAAGATTTTGGGAGTGGCTTAACAAGAATGAGTGGTGTTCAAACCAGACTCAGACGAATAAGGAGAAAAGGAAGAGAGGCGAGGGCTAGAACTCCCTCACTAAGGTGTGGAGACCCTGATCACATGAAAGGTCTACAGAAGGAGAGGAGAATTAGAAGGAGGAGTGAGGACTAAAGCCTCGAAAGCAATGGGAGAAAGGGCAGATGCCCAAGGCAGTGGATGCGGAAGAAGTTGGGCCGGACCCGAATTAGGAGGAATCAGAAGGAGAAATTGGTAGATAGAAAGAGGCGGATCTAGAGGGTCCGGAGGCGGTGGAGGAGAATCCTGATAAGAGGAATCATCGGAGGCTCCGGAGGGATGACAAAAGAAGGGACGCGATGCCCTGGGGAGAAATAGGGAAAAAGATGATGAAAAAGGTGACGGAACAGGAAGAAGAGAATAAAAGATATGAAGTCCCGGAGGAGCAAGAAGATGAATCGAAAGAAATATAGAAGGTCCGGAGGTTCCGGAGGAATGAAATCAGGAGGGTCGCGATGCCCTGGGAGATGATAGAGAGAATAAGACGGAGAATCCGGAGGTTCCGGAGGAAGCAAATGGAAAGGGGCGCGATGCCCGAGGAAAAGATGGAGAGAATCCGGAGGTTCCGGAGGAGTGAAACCAGGAAGGAGAAGGTGGAAAGGGGCGCGATGCCCGAGGGGAAAGTCCGGAGGTTCCGGAGGAAGCAAATAAAGAAGGTGGAGAGGGGCGTCGTGCCCAAAGGGAAAATCCGGAGGTTCCGGAGGAATAAGGTGGAAAGGGGCGCGATGCCCTGGGAGAAAGTCCGGAGGTTCCGGAGGAATAGAATCAGAAAGGGCGAGATGCCCAAAGAGGAGGGATAAAATTCCTGGAGGTTCCAGGGAAATGGCAGGAAGGGGGACGCGATGCCCCAAGGGGAGTGGATAAAAGGATGAATATGAATGAGATGGGAAATGTGGAATATCCGGCGGTGCCGGAAGGTGAGGAAGATACGGGTTTGGAAACCCGGGAAGCAGGAGGTGCAAATGCATGTAATGGGATGGATGCGATGAATGCATGAAATGCAAAGAATATGAAGAATGTGAAGGGCGAGAGGATGAGATCCTCCTCCTATCCCTGGGAATGGCCCATGAAGAAGAAGTGATAGAGATGGATGAATAGAAAGTGGAACAAATAAGGGATGGTCCCTTAGCATCAAGGTAACTGCCCCTCCATGGCGGTGAACATGTACGAGAAATAGCCCCTGCCGAGACTTCAATGGTGAATGTCAACTCCCTTGGAGAGTGCAAAGTAATGGTGTGAGGGAGTTGTAAAGTTGAGCTCAGAAGCATCATGTTGCCCATTGATGGTGATGAATATGGAATGTTGAATAAAATGGGCATTCGCCCCTTGTAAGGAATAATGAATTCGGAATTCAGAAATTGGAACAAGGGGTGCCCTGCCCGGCCCTTAGACGGCATCAACGCCCGGCATGGTGGCGACTTGGCTTCTTCGGCCGTGATTGGCACAATAACCCGGATTGGCATCCGGCAAATGAATTCTTGCATCTTGAATGGCACAGTCGTGGCCAAAGTCTTCTTGCCCGGCTCTTGCTTATCTTCGGCACAAGTAGCTGCAGAAGCACGCCCCTTCCGAGTAACAAAGGGAGGTGAGGCGGAGGCGGAAGGCTCCGTGGATGGTGGAGTTATAATGGAAGGTGTTGGCGTAAGTGGAGGCGGAGGTTCAAACACATCGAGTTTCTCCCTTTGCTTGCAAGCGGTCGGGATTGGCTCGGGTGCAAAAAGTGGTGGATCCTGCTCAGAATTAACCATAGGTAAAGGCGAAAGGCTATGTGATGGAGGTATGGGTTTTGGGGTTAAAGGCATAATGGAGGGTAATGGTGGTGAAATTGGGTAAGTGGAGGCCGAGGTGGAGGCTAATGGGAGGCTGATTAGGGAAGGTTTAATGATGGGTTCGACGGAGGCTAATGGTGTGGAGGTAGATGGCTTAACGGGTGGAGGTTTAATGGTGGAAGGCTTGGGGGAGGCCAGTGTTGCGGGGGTTAATGGTGTAATAGGAGGAGGTGTAATGTATGCGGTGTCAAGGATAGGAGGAGACTTACAATGTGCCGGTGTGGGTGATTGAAGTATCGACCCATCATCGTAACACCAACTAGTCTCATAAATAGGGATTGGATCGGGGATGGTTTCATCCTGAGCAGGAGGTTCATCGAATGAAAGTGGAGGGAGCGGGAAATTAAGGAAACTCGGAAGGGGTGCCTGCGGAGCTTCATCATCATCGTACGCTGCCTCAGATTTTTCAATTGCCGGCTCTTCCTCGCTTGGAATGCCGAAGTCATAATCATCCATCCTGTCTTTCCATTCATTCTCCATCTTTGTAATTTCGTCTAAAGCGGCATGGAGAGGATTGACTGGAGTAGGAGGAGCCGTGACCCTCTTTATTTGTTCCTCCATCAAAGTAATCTTATCGAGCAGAGTTTGCTGGAGGGGTGTAACATGAACAACAGGAGGTTGGCAGGGCCTTGAAGGAGGAGGGGCCGCATAAGAAGGCCGTGGAGGGGAGTTGACGGGATGACCCGTAAAAGAACCCGGACGGGCCGGATTGCAAGGAGTAAAAGGGCCTCGGGGCCGTGATGGAGGAGGAATAGAAGGAGGCGGGTGTCGGACCACCCGAGTAGAATGAATAGGGGGAGATGGGTAATGGGCTACCCGAATATGATTGGAAGGAGGAGGTGGGTGATGGGCCACCCGTGTAGAATTGGAGGGAGATGGGTGATGGGTCACCCGAATAGAATTGGAAGGAGGTAGGTGATGGGCCACCCGTATAGAATTGGAAAGAGGGGGAGATGCACGAGATGTACCCTCAACGGCAGCCTTAAGGGCTTGGATCTGTTGAGGGGTAAGATGATCTAATGCATGGATGATTCGAGAGACCTTCTCGTCATTGGGAGGAGACGGTCCCGAGGGAATAGTGGCCTGAAATTGAGTAGGTGGACCATGAGAATGGACATTGCCCATGGGTTGGGTATGACCATGAGAATAAGGACGTGGTCCCTTGAAAGAATGGTGAGAATGCTGATTAACATGTTGAAATTGAGGATATGAAGTGCTAGGTTGTGCATCCTCATGAATTGAATTGAACATGTTTCTATCATGGTAAGCCATTATATAATCAAAAATTCTCAATAATTATGCAAATAAGCACACAAGTTGGAATGGTTACCGTGATTTTTGATTGTTTTAAACCTTGGTGAATTAATGATTTTTAGCAAAGTTTTGAATGATTCACACAAGGGGGGGTGAGCCTAGTTTCAAATGAGATTTGAACTCCAATGCCAACTAAGAACCCTCTCTCACCACGTATAGGCCGACTAACTCGGGACTTCAAAAGGGTACAACCTGCCCGGCGTCCGTGAGGGAATCCACGGGTGCGGGGACTTATGGAGGCTTGGTTTAGGAATTTCCAATCCAAAGAGACGGAATGCTCAATGGAGGGTCGTTCCTTCACCAAGGAGGTGTGTGGCTCCTAGTATGTGGAGAGAGGAGGTCTCCCAAACCAAAGCAAAATGAATGAATGAATGAATGCAAGATATAAGCAAAAATATGATACAGTGATAAACAAAGGGGTTCGGTGAAAACACAGGAATAAGACGCCCTGGGGCAGGGCGCTACCAATCAAAAGACGCCCTTTGGCAGGGCGTGAATCACTGTGGGAGGCCCACAGGCAAGGTAAAACACGCCTTGATGAGAGGCGCTACCAATAAAAGAGACGCCCTGGGGCAGGGCGTTAATTATCAACGATGCACAACCAAATAAAGAGACGCCCATGGGTGGGGGCGTCAAATCATGAAAACGCGCCCTGATGAGAGGCGCTACTAAATAAAGAAACGCCCTGTGGGAGGGCGTGAATTATTTCAAACTCCCACGGCCAGCAGAGTGGAAACACTCACAGTCACAGAGGCAATCATCACATATGATTATCAAGATAAAAACATGCTCATCAAAATTTTAACTAAGTGGAGATTTTAAAACAAATCTATTCAATTGACAAATCACTTAGGGGAAAGTGCAAAGCACAATGGAGGGTGCCCGAGGGGCACAAAGGAAAGGGTACCGAGGGTACCAATGGGAAAGGGCACACTTGGGTGCCAAAGGGAAAGGGGTAATCAAATGAAAAACAAAAAGGGTCCCACCGTGATCGCCAATTTGTAGATTTGATTTAAAATCCACTTAAGGAAAATATTAAGAATAAGCAATAATCAATAATGGAGAGAAAAACGTGCACGAGGTGCACAAGAGGAGTTTGTGATCGCCAGAGACGCGAACGCCTCAAAAGATATAACAATTAATGAAGGGGAGAGATCGCGAAGAATACCTTGAAAGTGCGGGGATGTGAGTACTCCTTTTCTCTTCAAGATCGGCCGGCCGATGAAGAGAGTTCTTGCTTTTATTACCCTTGCAAAACAAACAAATACCACCAAAAGAATTGAATTAGAAACAAGGTGGGTGTAGCATCAATTCAATAAAAATATATAAGCATGAAAGCATGTACAAGAACATACCTTAAGGGTGGTTGCCCTTAAACCCCTATGCAAAGAGGGTATGGGAAATATGAATGAATGATGTGAAAAATAATGAAGTGTGCAAGAGTTGCACTAGAGGAGAGTCTCAACGTGGTTGAGAAGGGAAGAATATAACAGCCCAAAGGCTAAGATGAATGCATGCGATAGAAACTAATGCAATAAAACACAAGAAGAAATTGAAAAGAAGTAAAAGAGCCTGTTTCTCTCGGCTTTGATGCTCAATAGGGGGAGAGCCTCCTTCAAGAGATGAAACGTTAGATGTAGAAAGCCCCTCCTTCAGCCATAGCAACAGCCTGCGTGAAAGAAAGAAAGAGGAAGAAAAACAATAGAAAACACAACAGCAGAAGAATAACGTCGGGAGGAAGAAGAAAAGGAAGAATCCAACCGATTAACAGAGCGATCGGCAGCTCTATTAATAAGATAGAAAAGGGATAAGAAGGAAAGAGTCCAAAGGAGGAAGAGATAAGAATGGGCAAGAGCCCAAAGAGGGAAGGATTAAGCTGGGCAAGAGCCCAAACGAAGCAGGAGTCTCTCTGGGAAAGGCTGCGTTCGTTCGGAGCACAAAAGTGAAACACGATCAATTGTTGAATTGACGACCTTCGCAGAGGGCGTTTCTTAAAAACACGTCTTATATCAGGGCGTTAATTCAAAAATCAAATTTTGGAATTTATTTGAAAAGTTGAAAACACGTCTGTGTCAAAGGCGTTAATTAAAAAACGCCCTAACAAAATACGTTAATTCAAAATATTCAAAATAGGGCTATTTTTCATTTCTCAATATTATTTTCTCATTTTTTAGGTGGAAGTGCATCTCGTCGCCCTGATTCCAACGACTATTTTTGCGAATTTTTCTGACACCTGGAAGGCCACCAAATCACCTCTGGAAGGGGTTATAAAAATAATAATAAAAAATTCAATTTGAAAGACACGCCCCCACTTGAGGCGTGAATTCATTTTTTTAATTTTTTTTATTCAAAATAACGTCTTATGCTAAGTCGTTAATTCCTGAAAAATTCCGAAAAATTCTCAGAAAAATCCAGAAAAATAGGAATTTGATAGAAATGACGCCCTGACAATATGTCGTTGATTTTTTTATAAACGCCCAAGCCTAAGTCGTTATTTAAAAGACGCCCCAAGCCAAGTCGTTAATTCAGAAAAATAGGAAAAAATGCCCAGAAAATCCAGAAAAATCTAAAAAAAATCTAGAAAAATCCAGAAAAATAGGAGAAAATAAAAAAAAAAGGAAAGGGTGAAAAAAGGAAGAAACCCAAGAAAAGTGAGAAAAACCACTCAAATAGAACTAATTTGAGGGTCAAATTGGGGCATTACAAGGTAATATGAGATGTACTCACAGTAACGTCAATTTTGGCGTGTCTACATAGGGCTGTCAACAGGTGCCTGTTCAAGACTTTCAGATGAAACCAAGTTGGTGGCCTCTTCCATGCTTTTCTCTACAGTCTCTCTTAGAATCACATTAACAAAATCAGCAAGTTCTTGATCAGTACTTTCTTGCTCTTTAGCTGGCTGTTCCACGTGCAATATCACCTCTTCAGATGTCTTCCCAAAAGAATCAAGCAGACCATCAATATTTGCATCTAGATCAGTCTGAATACTTTCTTCAGACAACCTGATTTCTTCAGATGCAACCTCAACTAGCCTCTGAAAGGAAAAAGATACTTCAGTGAGTGCAGCAGATGTAATAGACTGTGGTTGTTCAGCTGGTGTATCCTGTACAGCAATCTCAGAAACTAATTGCACACCAGTTTGAGCTAAGTCTTGAGATTGTTCCAGATGCTCCCCCTGAGTTTGTGATTCCTTGACTTTCTGGGCCTTAACTTGCCCCACCATTGAAGAGCCCTCCAAGCCCAAAAACACTGAAACAAAATTCATATTAAATATGTTTCGGGCCTTAACTTCAGATGCAGCCTCTCCATCCAAGCAAATCTCTGAATACTTGAAGATGTCTGTCAGATGGGCGGCATAGGGAAGGTGTCTCTTGGATCCAATACATCCCTTCATGACAGTAAAAATGATTTCTGGCAAACATATCTTTACATTCTGAATCAGACAAAACAGTAGAAACCTCTGTGTGTCTGTGATTCTACCCCTAGCTCCAGTCTGTGATGTGACTATAGAAGCAATTATGTTTTGAAGGAGCTTGTGAAGAGGAGGAAATGACGAGGTTTGGAAAGCTTTCAGCTTCACTTGCCCCTTGTCAAGAATGTTACTGGGTTTACCAGTAATAACTGAAAACGCCTCATGCAGACTGTATCTGTACCCTCTCTCCACCTCTCCCTTTTCTGGAATACTTAGAGCTTCATGGAGAGAGTTGCATGTCACTGTTATCTCAACCCCTTTAACAGTCGAAATCAATGCAGACTTATCTCGGCTCAACAACAAGTTGTTGTAAAATTCCATCACCAGGCTAGGGTAGAATACCCTGTGATCTTCCAAAATTTTCCTCCATTCCTGAAACTCGAAGATCTTCAAGAGTTCTGGAAACTTCAGGACCATGGATTCATCACCGAAATCAACTATCCTCGGAGGAATGATTTTACCACTCTCTAAAAATACGGTAGACTGGGAAGGCCTGGTACCTTGCTCTGAAGACATTCCCGCAGCAGCTTCTGATTCTAGACAATGTTGCTGCTTGGACGGAGGCTCCTCAGCAGTTTCCTTTCCTTTCCTCTTCCTTTCAACCTGAGCAGTGGATGCTTGCTGATCCATTTGCCAAGACTTCTAGAGTATCAACTCTCTCTTACCGGTTGCTACTGGAAGTGAAGCTAGACCCAAGAGAGGAAGAGATCTCTGTGGGGAAAGGAAGTGAGCGGGAAAAGATAGAGATGAGTTTGAAGGAACACTCAAGGTGGAGCGGCACGAAGATGAATAGGAAGCGGCAAGGGGAAATGAGGGTTTGTGGATGAAGGCGTGTGAAACAAGAAGGGTTTTGTCCGGTTGCTTTTCACTCTTATCAAACTTTTTCTGGAAATACCCAAACTACCCTCAGTCATGATGTAACACAGCCATTGCCTGTTAAAGTTTGCCCTTCAATATATGGACTAGTTATATTCTTCCAAATTCCATGGTCAGTTACCTCAAGATATTAAATCAACATGATCACAAAATTAGCTGTTAAAGTTGCTTAACCTAGAGAGAGTCACGATTAAATTACTCCTTATGTTTGTCAAGCAAAGAAATAACACATCGATGTCAAGCAGATTTCATTTCTTCATTTAATGGACAAGAGAAGGCATACATGGTCAACCAATTTGTTGAGCACAAGGTAGAATAGTCCCTTTTTACACAAGGAGACATGTTTATCAGACACCAGAAACCCTGGTTACTCAGGACGGACTACCTTTATGCCAATCAAAGCCAATGAAATTTTTCTTTGTTGACTTTTCCCTTTTTTTTTTATTATTTTAACATTTCTATACAGAGATAGCTAGTTGTATCATGACAGAAACTCTGGACTTCTCTGATCTAGAGTGTCTATTTCTCCACAAAAGCCATTGCTCTGCCACAAAGAATGGCGTATTCCCTGGTGGCACTTCTCATGATTTTAGACAAAAGACAGATATCTTACTTAACACAATTTTTATCTCACAGCTCACTTCACATAAGTTTCAGTTAAATCGAGATCCTCAACAAGTTTTTCTCATTTAACATGAAGTTTTATAATATGTTGACCAACACTTGAGAGGATAACTTAGAAGAATCAAGGACCAAATATAACCCCCATACATTGAAGTTCTTTATTAACAGGTGTAAGTTGTTACACTAGATATTGGGTGGTTTAAGGTATACAGATCACATCTGATAAGAGCAAGAAGACTGTAAGAAAAAAAATTTCTTTGAGAGAATTTATAAACCAAAAGTGATAGGAGAGAGATAAGAAGGTGGCAGACCGAATGGAGAGAGATGAGATGAGCAGCACTCCTATCAGCAAGCCAACAAGTGAGAGATCACTCAAGACATTAAGCACCAAGGACGCTTACAAATATAATATTCTTGAAGAAGTTCTGTCTCACATCCAGAGAAGCTCTTGGGCAATAAACTGCAACCTCATGAGATGACAGATCTTAACACCACATTAACTGCATCGGCTGACAAAATTCTTCAGAAACCAAATGGCCTGTCAAACTCTGTTTCAGCCCACTCAAGGACATCTCACACACGACTCTTGGAAGTATTAATTATTTATTGAATGCAGTGTTTGCCATGAAAATTAAACATGTGAGTTTGTGAATCATGCACATACAGGCTCCCCTGATCAGCAGAATGACCCATGGTACTAGGCGGAGCACTTGGTCTGAAAGACCACCTCACACATAGTAAGCACCTCAGGACAGATTTCCATGCCTTTTGATAGCTTACTATTTGATATATCATAGTGGTCAAACATGATAATCAACGGGTATGGCAGACTAGAGAGGTTGTTCTAATCATGATAATTCTGTCTAGTCCAAAATAGGCAGTTTATATGAACAACAACAAACATCATTCTGATGGATTGGAGATTGAATTCAGATTAGGAGGGAAGCAGTAAATTTACCTGGAGCATTCAGACATGGGGTCCTTTTATGTGCCTTGGTTTATTACCCCTTTATTCCATCCAAGGCACACCTGCAAAGTAAAGTTATTTTGCACAAACAGGTACCCAAGAAGTCTTGGGTCCTGACATGACAGTATTACTTCTAGCAAGTTTCCTCAGCACATTTTTAACTTGATAGCCAGGAGCAGCAGCTTTTAGTACTGATTTATGCATATCCTTGTTAGCATGAATCCTATATGCATAAACATGAGACTCCTTGTTAACAGAATAAACATTCTGTTTGCCAAAACCAGTTTGGTTTTGATATCCTGCCAGCCAACAGGTTGCAATCCTGTGACCTGGCTTCCCACATTTGAAGCACTCATTGTGCTTGCCTCTAAAGACATTTCTACCAAATGTATTTTTATTCGCAGAGAGATTAACAGTTTTAGAATTGAGTTTTCTACCCTTAGCATGCCAGTAGTCCTTGACTGCATGGCCATGCTTCCCACAATGGGAGCAGAAAGGAGACGCTCTTCTATAAGATCTTGCCCAACATTCAGTGACCTTATGCCCAAGCTTGTTACAATTAAAACATCTAACATGCTGGTTCGGAGAAGCAGTTTTGTTGATATTAAGAGCATGTTGGTTAGCATAAAATTTACCATGATGTGGGAGTGGTTTTTTCTTTCCATTAGCAAACCAACATTGAGCAAGGGTGTGGCCTAATCTACCACAATGCGAACATTCCCTTTTCTTTGAATGAACATCAGGATTTCTATCACGATATTTCCTAGCATCCATATCATCCTTTTCCATCAATCTACATTCATGCATCAAATGGCCAATTCTATGGCAGTAGTAACATGACATTTTCTTTTTCTGAACTTCATGATTTCTGTCATGAGTTTTCCTAACATGCATTTTACTAGTATTCATGTCATCTTTTCCTTTCAGTTTGCATTCATGCATTTGATGACCAGCTTTATGACAATTAAGGCATGACATAGGTTTCTTGTTAGCATGGGATTTAAAGTCAGGATGCATGTATGTAGTAGAATCCACTTTGTTCTTCCCTTTTTGTTCTACAGTTGTCTTCAGACTTCTTTGAGCAGTGAATTGAAATACAGAAGGACTGGCTAGGCTAGCAGATGCAACATCTGAAACAGCAGAAGTTTGAATCTTATTTTCAAAACTCTTTTTCTTTGTTGAGTTATAGCCCAACCCTTCTTTTTGAAAATTGACTTTAACACCTAACAATCTGTCCAGATTTTCTTGTCCTTCCATAAATTTTGACAAGGATTTCTTCAAGTCTTCTATTTCATTTTCCAGAGAAACAATGTGTATTTCATAACTGGCAATCTCTTGTTCATTGCAGTTTACACATTCACTTAGCACCTTGTTTGTGATTTTATAGTCCTCAATTTCATTTTCCAGATTGCTCAGTTTATCAGAATCTTCAATGCAAACAGTTTTTCCTTTTTCTAAGGTTAGAAGTCTCTCAGACATACTACTGTTCAACATTTTCAATTTTTCAATTTCTCCCTTGAGCTTGTCATTCTGGACCAATTCATTTATTAAAATCTGATCTTTACACGGTGGTTCAAATTGTTGATTAGATTCAGATTTTTCCGTTAGCAGTTTGTTTTCTTGTTCAAGGTTTTTAATTTTCTGAACATTTTCTTCAATGATTTTCCTGAGAGAGTCATTTTCAGATTTAAGTTCATTCAGTTCTGAATTAACAGATTCTTGATTCTTTTTCTTTAACAATTTAATTTGACTCTCAAGCTTACGAATCTCAGCTATGGAAGCATCATTTGTTTGTTCCAATTTTAAACAGTTTTGACATGAAGAGGAATTTGCACTGGTTAACCTAGTACCCTTTCTCAGTTTCTTATGTTCTCTTTTTAAATTTTCATATAGCCCCAACAAGTCAGCATAGCTATTTTCCCAATCATCCATAGTATAATGTTGAAAAGGGTTTACCTGATCATCATTGTCCTCTTCATTACTTTGATTGTTGCTGTGATCAGTCCCATTGGCCATCATGCAGGCGTCCTTCTTTGACTCGAAGGTTATTTTCAGTTGGTCCAAAATTTCAGTGGCTGACCTGCAATGATAAAAACATGAATGTAAAGCTTTGTCAGTGGCAGCCTTCAGAATTTCCATAGCCTTCTCGTTTTGATCACACATGTATCTATCATTGTCAGTCCATTTGGACATTTTCTTTGGCAGTTTGTGTGGACCATGTGAAATCAACTTCCACATATCCGGATCACGTTGTTTAACATAGGTACGCAGACTTCTAAGCCACAACTTAAATCCAGAACCACTAAAGATCGGTGGGTGCTTCATTGAAAACAGTTCAGGAGTAAAACCAAGCAGTAAGACCAAAACAGAAATGCACCTATCAGACCAGCAGGATCCCCTACAGATCGTTGAATCTGGAGATATAGGGAACCGCTCCGATACCAATTGATAGGTCCAGAGGGGGGTGAATGGACCTTTACCCGTTAAAAATTAAGGATTAAAAATTAAGTTTAGATCTCAAACAGGAGTTTCTAAATTAGAGCACAATGGTCAAACACTAACCGCAGAACGAACTGCTTGGAGGATAGGGAAGGATCGGCCTAAACAAGCATCTACCGAATAACCAAGCCCAGAAGAGAAAAATAAGCACATGGCACGGGGATTTTTAGGTGGTTCGGTCCTCCAGACCTACATCCACCCCACACTCAAACTGAGTGTGGCTTCACTAACAGCTGGGTAACACAGCTTGCCAACAAACGCTGATACACAGCTTACCCAGGGGAACAACCTCCCCTCTTCCTCCTACTCGCAGGGAACCACTAGCAACCCACGGTCACTAGAAACCAAAGACTCACGTCTCTCTTCCTCTATACCAAGAGGGAACCCCACTGGTAGCAGTCCCACTACCAGTGAACCAGCCAGTAGCAACCTACTGCCGGCAACCCACCAGAGGCCTAGCCTCTCTTCCTCCAGACCAGGAGGGAACCCACCAGTGACTCCCCGTCACTAGCAAACCAGAGGTCTAAGACCTCTCTTCCTCCAACCGGAGGGACCCCTTGACTTGCAAGCCACAAGCCAAGGACCGGAGGACAAGCCTCCCTTCTTCTGTACCACCAGGAGAAACCCGATCCCCAACAGGGCAATCGGAAGAACAAGACTAAACAAGGTAGCAAAAGGAAAAATAAGAAAACATGAAAATGACAGCGACAGAAGCTGGAAATAAAACACAAGATATATAGCTCTCAATGAGCATAGTCGTTCTGGATTTGATCCACGAATAGACTTATTAGATCCTCAGTAAAGCTCTCTCTCCTCTTCTTTTCTTCTTCTTCTTTCTCCTTCAGTTTCTGCTCTCTCTTTTTCTTCTTTTCTTTCTCTCATTTTCTGGATCGAAGGACTCTCTGCTTTTCTGCTCTTTCTTCTATATCTTTCTTTTTTTCGATCATCCTCCATCTGAAGATGAAGGTTTCTATTTATATCAGCAGCAGCAGTAGATCCGGTTCAGAATGCGTGTGCCTCCCACGCTTGATCCAGAACCTTCTTGCCACGTGTCCTTATCGGATTGGTTCCTCTAGCATTGGATCACGTGCTGCCCAGACACTGAGGAGTAATCTTCCTTGGATCCCTGCAAGCAGATTAATTACATTAATGCTCAGGGTTCGCTATATGTAGCTGAGATAAGTTGGTTGGCCATAAGAACAAAGAACTGCACGAGATATATGATAACAAAACGAGGTGCACTATACTGTGACTGACACGAGGTACGTTAGATGAGTTTAGCACGAGATAATACAAAAACGACACGAAGTACATGAGAACATAGCTAACACAACAACGAAGATGACACGAAGTCAGATGAAGACAGCATGAGGTGAGAAGAAGATAACACAGAGTGAAGCAATAGAAAGACACGCGATCCGAAGAGACCAGGACGAAAATAGAAGGAAGCAACACGGAGATACAAATACAAAAGAAACACGAAGACACGAATACAAAGATAATACGAAGACACGAATACAAAGACAACACGAAGACACGAATACAAAAACAACACGAAGACACGAATACAAAAGACAACACGAAGACACGTAGTGAAACAACACTTGAAAACATAAGAAAAAAAACTCGAGCACACAATAGCTCGAATGAACGACTCGAAGATGCGGCGACACGGGCTAACCACGACACGAAGACAAATAACAGAAACCGTCACGAGTTGAAGACAACACGAAGATGAAAATAGAAACCGACACGAGTTGAAAATAACACGAAGATGAAAACAGAAACCGACATGAGGTGAGGTCACAAAGCGACAAAGACACGAGGTCTAGGAAACACGACACGAAGACATGAGATAGACACGTCTTCAACAACACGTGATGAAACGGTAGAAGCAGAAGAACAACTCGAGGAACTACAGTAATTGACACGAAGACACAAGAGCAAACATAGAGGACTGACTCGAGATGAGCAACTAAGTGCTAACGACACGAGGTTCATACAGAAGCAACTCGAAGTTCATCAGAACCATTCGAGCTGCTTCAGAAGAATCAGCACGAAGTCAATCAGCACATAACTTAACACAACACGAGGTAAGAAAGGACGACACGGCGTGTTGAAAACACAAACACTACTAAAACTAAAACGACACGAAGGCAAACAGTACAACACGAGGTGTTATACACAAACATGACGAAGTTCTAACTAACACGAAGACAGTCCCTGAAAATACCTGAAGTGAAATGAAGGTTTATTCTTCACAGAAAAATATTCTTTGTTCACTTTCACAGAAAAATATTTTTGTTAATTTTTCACAGAGAAATATTTTTGAACACCACTAAGACTTATAGTGTTGTCATCATCAAAATATGTAAAGATTCAACAAGACTCAATAATAGCATGGCAATTAGAGATGACTAGCATGTTGACCCCTATGGTCGAACAACCTAGGAGCCTTAGCCTCCTACACCTATGCATAAGGTCTATCATCTCGGTTTGCACCATTGGTTGCTACACTAGCGACCTCCTTCTATTCCTCCCTACACCCGATGAGCCCAACCTTCTCCTCGATTTAGAGCTTCTTATCTCGGGTAGAAAGCCAAGCCCTCCACTCATGGCCGACCCACTTGCCAAGAACATTGGCCCAACTATCATGGAGAAGGATGACTTAGCACCTTTTGAGGATCTTAAGGACATGAAGTTCCTCCCCCTAGGTGACCTATTCTATGATCCATATGATCCATTCCAATGGGAGTCAAGAGACTCGTGTGACCCAAACACTTTATCCACCACCCACATTTCCCTACACCAACTCACCATGTTTGACCCAATCCACTCCATCTTAGACCCGGGTTACACCTTTGGAGCCATAACCTTGGGCCACATATCCCTAGGTAATAAGGTTGTCCTCCACCCCATGATGATCACCTTCTTAGATCCATTCGACCCTTTCCAATGGGAGTTCAAAGTTTGTCCCACACCTATACACATGGAAGTCACCCATAGGAAAAACATGCATGTGTCTAGGCTTACCACACCACTTGGCATGAACACTATGTTGGGTCCATTCATTCATATCACCCACATGTCAAGTAGAAAGCATGAGTGGTCCAAATTCGGATGTAATGGTCCACCTTCACTCATCATGAGTCTTAAGCATGATAGGAGCATTCTTGGATGTCCGGGTCCCCCGGCATTTGTCACCCCCATAGATGACTGGATCACCTACGGATGCCCCGGCCCTCCAACCTTTGTTAGAAAGTCCATACTTGATAGGGCCACTTTTGGTTGCCCCGGCCCACCAAGGTTCATCAAGGTCTATATGGCATCATGGCATGATAGGTCCATCTATGGTTGTCTAGGTCCACCCATCACCCCTAGAATGTCAACATTCACAAAATTGCATGAAAACCTTCGCAAGCACATTAGTAAGGAAAATGAGATCTATAAAAGGCAGGCTGACTCCCTTCGGCGTCATCAAGAATCCCATGTGGGTGACTTTGTGATGGTGAGGAAGGAGAGGCTCTCCCCGGGAGTCATCTCCAACTTGAGGCCACGTGGGGCTGGTCCCTTCCAGGTCCTGAGGCGCATTGGTGCTAATGCCGATGAGTTAGATCTCCCCAAGGAGTATGGAGTGAGTCACACATTCAATGCAGCTGACCTAGTGTCATATAAGGGACCCACGGTGGTACCTAGTGAGGATATTGAGCCTATTCCCTCCGTTGAGAGAGCACCCACCCGTGAGGAGAGTCCACCAACCAAGAGAGCCCTGGCGTCAGCGCATTGAACGAATATTGGATGAACATGTCACTACTACTAGGAGCAAGGTATACGAGCGCTATCCCGACAGGTGGATGGATCGGTCTCGTTCGGAAGACTTGAGGGCAGTACCACTTCTACACCCTCCAAGGAGGGAAGGACACTTACTCGACGGAGTCGAGTTCTCCGCACCCCGGGAGTATGATGGGGACATCACCTCCCATGCCCACGTTCACAGCTCATCTCCTCGCCCCGGTTGCATCCGGCATGGTCTAGTTATTTAATTTTGAGTCCTATGTAATTTTTATTTGAGTCATTTGATGTATTTTCCCTTTTATTTGAGTCATGTTCCTAGGTCTTGTGTTTATTTCCCTAAGTTTGAGTGTCATTAGGTTGTCTAGTTAGCTATTGGGCCCAATTCATTGGGCTTGGCCCAAGGGCTCCCCCCTACCCCCTCGGTTATTTGTCATTGAGTCAATTGTCAGGGTCTTATTGTAAAATGTGGGTTGCCTATATATAGGGCCCCATTCCCCCCATTTCAAGGTAATGAATCAATGAATGAAAAACTTGCCATTTTGAGAGTTTACACTTCTTATCTAGTGGAGAGATTCCATTTTTTGGGTGAGAGACCCTAGGGGAGAGATTCCCCACTCATCCCTCTCTTAATCTCTCTTTTTCATTCCCCTTTCTCTCTCCTCCACACCCAATTTCAAAAATTTTCGCTCTCCTCCCTTCCCAACCACCACTCTCCCACCTACCCCCATTAAATGCCACTCCCCTTCCCCACACACCCCATTACTCCACCCCCTAGTCCCAAGAGAGCTTCCACCAATCCTAGCTCCACCTCCCAACCACCACTCTTTTTGATACTGGTGCAACACATTCCTTTATTTCTCGGAGTTTTGCTAAGTCATTAGCTATGGAACCGGTTATGATGGATACTCCGTTAGAGATTTCAACCCCTATTGGTACTAGATCGGCAATCCAGCATTTCTATCCTTCTAGTAAGGTTTTGATTGGTGAGCAGAACTTTCCAGCTGATTTGATTTGCATGGACATGAAGGGTTATGACATAATTCTAGGAGCAGATTGGTTGGTCAGATATGAGGCCAATGTTCATTGTAGTTCTGGCTCGGTGTCTTTTACTACGCACCCGAGGCTTTCTTTTGTGGGTGTTAAGCACCATAACTCTGTATCGCTTATTTCGGCTCTTCGAGCTGATAAGCTGATGAGGCGAGGATGTGGGGCTTTTCTAGCCTTTATCTATGCAACCCCTGAGCAGCAGATTGAGATCAAGGACATTCCTATTGTCCAAGATTTTTCTGATGTCTTTCCAGAGGAATTACCAGGACTTCCTCCTGAGCGGGAAGTTATCTTCTCTATTGACCTCTTTCCGGGCACATCTCCTATTTCCAAGGCTCCTTACCGTATGTCTCCTGCGGAACTGAGGGAGTTGAAGCAACAGTTGATGGAGTTACTCGAGAAGGGCTTTATTCGTCCTAGTACGTCTCCGTGGGGAGCCCCTGTATTGTTTGTTCAGAAGAAAGATGGTTCGATGAGATTATGCATCGATTATCGGCAGTTAAACCAGTTGACTGTCAAGAACAAATATCCACTACCGAGGATTGATGAGTTATTTGACCAGATAGCGGGAGCTCAATATTTCTCTAAGATCGATCTTCGATCTGGATATCACCAGTTGCAGATTAAGGAGGAGGATATCTATAAATCGGCTTTTCGCAGCAGGTATGGTCATTTTGAATTTGTCGTTATGCCTTTTGGTCTAACGAATGCTCCGGCAGCCTTCATGCAGTTGATGAATAATGTATTTCGGCCCTATCTTGATCAATGGGTCGTGGTATTTATTGATGACATCTTGATCTATTCCAAGAGTGAAGTGGAGCATGCTGAACATCTGAGGATGGCATTACAATTATGGAGAGATCATCAACTTTATGCCAAGTTTAGTAAGTGTGAATTCTGGCTGCAAGAAGTGTCCTTTCTCGGGAAGGTATTTCTGTGGATCCTTCGAAGGTTGAGGCAGTGAAGAATTGGGAGCAGCCTACCAGTGTGACGGAAGTTAGAAGTTTTCTTGGCCTGGCAGGTTATTATCGAAGGTTTATCCAGGATTTCTCTAAGATTGCGGTACCTATGACAAGGTTAACCCGCAAGGAGAACAAGTTTGATTGGTCAGGCGATTGCCAGCAAAGCTTTCAGACTCTAAAGGATTGTTTGACTACTGCACCTATATTGGCTTTACCTTCTGGTGAAGGAGGATTTGTCGTTTATACTGATGCTTCAGGAATTGGCTTAGGCTGTGTACTCATGCAGCATGGGAAGGTGATTGCCTATTCTTCTAGGCAGTTGAGGAAGCACGAGGAGAATTATCCTGTTCATGATTTGGAACTTGCAGCAGTCGTTTTTGCTTTGAAAATTTGGAGGCATTACCTGTATGGAGAATCTTTCACGGTATTTTCAGACCACAAGAGCTTGAAGTATTTATTCTCTCAGAAGGAACTCAATATGCGGCAGCGCAGATGGTTGGAGTATTTGAAGGACTTCGACTTTTCTATTGAGTATCATCCTGGCAAGGGCAATGTTGTGGCAGACGCATTGAGCCGGAGGCCAGTAGCTAGATTGGCAAGTCTCATGTTGCAAGAGTGGAAGTTACTGGAACAATTATCTAGTCTGGATCTTAATATTGACAATGATCGGGTTTTGATTGCTCAGATTCAACTTAAACCTGAATTATTGATGGAGATCAAGTCCTTGCAAGATAATGATCCCGAGCTGGTACAGATCAAGGGAAGCTTGAGCAGCAGACCTGATTTCGGGTTGGCTGATGATGGTAGATTATTATTTAAAGGCAGAACTTGTGTACCGGATGAAGCTACAGTAAAGAACAAGATTCTTGTGGAAGCTCATAGATCCAGATACACCATTCATCCCGGAGGCACTAAGATGTACAAAGATTTAGAGCGATCCTTTTGGTGGATGAATATGAAGAGGGAAATCGCTGACTTCGTAAGTAAATGCTTGGTTTGCCAACAAGTTAAAGCTGAGCATTTCAGACCGGCAGGGAAATTGAAACCACTCGACATACCCCAATGGAAGTGGGAGAGCATTGGCATGGATTTCATTATGGGTTTGCCTAGAACTCGTGGTGGATTTGATGTAATTTGGGTGATTGTTGACCGATTGACAAAATCAGCTCATTTCTTATCCATTAAGTCTAAGTGGACAGTCGATGTATTAGCTGCTTTGTATTTGAAGGAAGTGGTGAGATTACATGGTATTCCAGTGAATATAGTATCTGATCGAGACCCTAGATTCACTTCTCATTTCTGAAAGGGACTGCAAGAGTCTCTTGGTACTCGTCTGAATTTCAGTACTACTTTTCATCCACAGACAGATGGACAGACGGAGAGAACCAATCAGATAGTGGAAGATATGCTGCGGGCATGTATGATTGACTTTGGTGGTACTTGGAATGAGCATTTGGCACTAATTGAATTCGCCTACAATAACAGCTATCAGTCTAGTATTCAGATGGCTCCATTTGAAGCCTTGTATGGGAGAAGCTGTCGATCCCCGTTGTGTTGGGATGAGGTAGGTGAGAAACAGTGGCTTGGACCGGATCTTGTCTCGGAATCTTCACAGAACATCCGTGTTATCCGAGACCGATTACAAGTAGCCCAGTCAAGACAGAAGAGTTATGCCGACAACAGGAGAAGAGCATTGGAATTTCAGGTTGGCGAGCATGTGTTCATAAAGGTCTCTCCGACGAGAGGGATCCGAAAGATTTGGCATTCATGGCAAGCTGAGTCCGAGGTACATTGGTCCATTCGAGATTCTAGATAGAGTGGGAGAGGTGGCATACAGGCTGGCCTTACCACCTCAATTGTCTGGCGTGCACAATGTCTTCCATATTTCTATGTTACGGAAGTATGTGTACGACCCCACCCATGTTATACAGCATGTGGATTTCGAGCTGAAGGAGGATTTGACCTATGAGGAAAGACCGATAAAGGTTCTGGACCGGAAGCAACAGCAACTCCGGAATCGTTCAATACCGATGGTCAAGATTCAGTGGAGTCGGCGTGGGACCGAAGAAGCCACGTGGGAGTCTGAAGAGACTATGCGGAAGCGGTATCCCGACTTATTCTAGGTAAGCGATCTCTTTCCCTACTCTCAGTCTTAGTGCAGTGAATTTGGAGGACCAAATTCCTTTAAGTAGGGGAGGGTGTAAGACCCCGAATTATTTTATTGGATTTAATATATTTATTTAGCTCTTGTTAATTAAGAATTGAATTTCTATTGATTTAATAATTGAATTTCGGATTTATTAATAGTTAATTCCTTAGAATTAGAATAGTGATAATTTCGACCACCTTATAAAAATCCAGAAAAATGGTAAACAGATTAAGGTCGAGGTAGATAACAACTTTTCCTTCTGGCATTAGGCCATTGTAAATCCGTGGGAAGATCTATTTAGAGTTTAAACCCAAAAGTGCACACTTTTGACCCATACCTAACCCTTGGATTAAAACACGAAATTCGACCTCAATACTCAACCAAATGATCTGAAATCAGTGGCAAATGGAAGGCCACAATGTAAGGAACATTTACCCTCAATCAATTTGAGGTAAACCTAGCCCCAACACGTGCTGCCGACATAGTTTGGTCAAGTCAAAGATTTCGGCGCCGTTTCTAAACACGTAGCTTGCAGCAGCGAATACTCCCAACTCCGAAGGCTCCAAAAGCTCTATGAGCTATCAAAATGAAGCCCTACGAGTCTTCTTTCATTTGGCTGCTGTGGGGTTCACTGAAGTTTCAGATCTGGGGAGATCTAGCTCGAATTGTGGAGGTGGGTCAGCAGGCCGTTGGCTTCCCTTCATCCTTCTTTGATCCATCGATTGAGGTAGGAATTCTCAACCAAATTTTGATCATGAGTATAGCAAATTGTTTCTCTCATCGAGCTCTATCCATTGGTGGCAAAAGCCCCAATTTTCATTAGGTATCCGTGGAGAAATCGAGCTTTTTGTGAGGTGCTGTCCAAGTGTTCTTCATCCTAGGGTTTGAGTTTTCTCTCTCCGATTTGAGGTAGGTGTAACAGAGCAAACTCTAATTAATTTATATGATGTAATAAGCATGATATTAACTTTCATTTCACGTAGAAAGCCCTAAGTTTCATGAAGCATACTTATAGAATTTCTGTTTAAAGTAATAGCATGTTTTAGACCTAGTTCGATGTGTTCATCCGAAGTGATTTATGATTTCGAAGTATTAATCTTAATCCTCATGAACCATATCTTATATGGTTGGATTCACCATCGAAGTAGCTTTCATTTGAGCCAAGAAGCCCCAAATTCCATTCTGTATGTAGAGAGAATTTAACGTTTTAGTCACAGCATGTCAGAATTAGGGTTTCATGTGTTCTTGACTTAATAGATCTCGATTCCAGAAATTGATCATGCAATTGACCTTGTAGACAGGTAGAGTTTTGTATTAGCTTTCCATTGATACCAAAATCCCCTTATTTGGAGCTCAATCCTAGTAGTTATTAACGTTTTAGTGCAACCCTAGCAATCACCTTGTTCCCGGCGTTCACCGGACGCGGCAGGGATGACCGGAGACGACCCAGAGATGGGCGGTCTTACGATAGACCGTCCAACTCCAGCCCATCTTTTGACCAATTTTGACCCTAGCATGCCCTTATATAAACGGTTTTTCAAGAACCACTCATCCCAGGATGAACGGTTCCACAGGAACCACATATCTGGATGAAAGGTCCCTGACAGACCACATATCTTTGAACGGCCCTGCACTGGCCGCACATCCCAGGGGATGGGCGGTTGGTACAGAGCCACCCAACCCATTGGGCGGCCCAGGAGGAACCGCCCAAACCCTTGGGCGGCCCAGGGAGAGCCGCCCATCTCCCTGTGTCACAGGGTGACCCCTGTTCGGCCCCTGAATGCCCAGTTATATGTGCGGTCCATATAGAACCGTTTATCCTTTCAGAGAGGGACTTAATACTTGTTCTAAGGCATTCATTTGCATGTCATTAATGATAATTAGTGAAATAGAAACTCATTTAATAACTAATTAAATATGCAACTAAATTTACGATTATTGCTTGTTATTCGTGCTTACGCGACTTACGCGAACTCGTTATCATCTTAAATTACTTTTCTTGGCATCTTGGGTTAATATATAACCAAATCCCTATTAAATTGGCTTGGCATTAGGATTAATATGACTGTTTATCTTGCTGATTAGCTTCTGTAGTACAGTGGAACAGCATGTTTAACTTTCCGACTTTGCACGAGCCGTTTGGCCGATTAGCGTACTAGTCTCGGTTCTACCCCGGAAACTCTATCCGGTGGTCTTACCGTCATCTTGGAACATCATTATAATCATGATTAGAATCTGTTTAACACCATCATACCTTGTTTTATGAGTTTAAACCGCTGGGTTAAGTCTTGGATCAAATCGGACGACCCGAGGCATGCGCGGTTAGTATTTGACCGCATAACCTCTTCGGCGGCCCGATCGTGACCGCATATCTTTATACGGCCCAGTATGGACCGTATATCTTGTTCTTGGGCCTCACTATCTTTTAGACATGAGCGGCCCATATTGCACCGTTCTTACCTTAGGGCGGCCCACTGTCAGTCGTTCTTTTCTTGACTTCACGGGCTGAGTTTCAGTCCAGTTCCTGTACGTACGGTCCTGTATGAACCGTATATACCCATCGAGCGGCTCCGTTACGACCGCACATCTCTTGAAGATGAGTTTGACCGTGTTTTGTACTCTTGAATTCAAGGACAAGGTTAGTCCTTTAAATCTGAACTTATGGCAGAAATTCCTCTGATTAATTGGCCATTAAAAATTGACTGAATGTCTGGACGGATGGGACGTTGGGCCCAGTAAATCAATGCCATCGCATCATAAGGGCCCGGTCTGGTCCTGGGGAGAGCGCCCGAAAGTTAGTGAGCCCATGGGATGTTAATGACAAGGTGGGGCATTGCACCGAAGTACTTGCTTGAGTGTTGGCGTCTATGATAAAAGTATCTTGTTACTTGTTACTTGATCATACTTGGTTAAATGTTTAAAAATACTTGCTTGTTGGCCAATTCCTTACTACTATCTCTTGTTATATCTCTTGTTATATCTCCTGTTGTAAATTCTTGTATTTGTTATTCTTGTTAATCATTATCAATTATATATTTCTTGACCTTGCAAGATCTTGTTATTACCGTTGTTTCATTATATCATCATTACCTTTTCATTGCATTATCGTTTGTATCATGACATTTTGAAAATGTAATTAAACTGTTAATCACTTATACATGTCTGTTATTTCCTACTGAGCGTTAGCTCATAGTTGTGTTCCCCCCTTTCCAGGCTCTTCAGGTGACGCGCTTACCGACGGGGAAGGGCAGGAGTGATGTCTTAAGTGTTTCAGTTCTAGTGTGTTAGCAGTGTGTTTATTGTTAGTTGTGATTGGAGAGCATTTAGTTTCAGTTATGTTGTTGAGTCTTAGTGATTGTTATTCCACGTTGTATTAAGTTGCCTTTGAGATTATTGTATCAGTTTGGTTGTTAAATGATCATTTAGTATTTCCTTTCCATAGCACTTGTGTATATTTAGATTAGTTCTCTCTCTTTCCTGCTTGCCTCTGACTGTACGTCCCGATATTTTCGCCTTGTTCGGGGCGTGACAGTTTAGTTGGTATCAGAGCCTAGGTTTCACATTCCTAGGTTTTCTTAAGTTCTTAAGTTCTAGGTTTTCTAAGTTCTTGCATGGCATCCCAATAACCCGGTATATCAAAAGATGTTGTCCGAACGTTAGGCTACGCCTATCGGAAGGTCGCATACTTGCGCGAGTGGTGTTCGGACCGGTTATCTCCGCCAGGTACCGAGTTTTGGTTGTGTCTAGGTGTATTAGACCCCTAATCTTGTTAAAGTCTAGGACCTGACCTGGTGAGAATGGGTAGAAACTTGGGTTAAGTTCGTTTCTTAATCATGTAATTAATTATCTTGAATTAACCTAAGTAATCTATTTCTCATGTAGATGGCAGCTGATCGCGCCGAATGGAGGAACCTGCAGCGCACGGTTCAAGGCCTTACCCAGGCCCTTCAGCAAGTGGCTTAGGTAGGAGCGGCACCACATGGCACCGGTGATCTATACCGGAACTTCCGCGGGATGAATCCGCCTAGATTCGCGGGTTCGACCGACCCCGACCAAGCCGAGCACTGGCTAGATGAGATGGGGAGAATATTTGAAGTTATGCAATGCACCAACCAGGAGCGTGTCCTTCTCTCGACATTTCAATTGGAGCGTGATGCACGTACTTGGTGGGATTCTATCAAGGCGACTCTCGGTGATCATCAGGTTACGTGGGAAGAGTTCGAGGAATTTTTCAACGGCAAGTATTTTTCTGACCGAGTGCAAGAGAAGAAGGCGGCAGAGTTCGCGGCCTTGAAGCAACGATGTTTGTCCGTGGCAGAGTATGAGGCTCAATTTGCACGGCTTTCTCGATATGCTACACACCTTATTTCTACCGAGAAAATGAAGGCAAAGCGTTTTCTCAACGGATTGAAGCTGCATTATATTAACCAACTGGCACCAATGGAGATTTCCACTTATTCCGAGATGGTGAGAAAGGCTCAAGTTCTAGAGGATACCCTCGAAATGACGGAGAGAATCCATGGAAGTGGTGCGAAGAAGGAACAACCTACGGGTTCCGGGAGTGTCAAACCCGGGTATACCAAGAAGAGGCCTGTTAGTGGACCTAGTTCATGGAGCGGGTCCGGATCGTGGAAGGGCAAGATGCCGAGACATGAAGACAAGAAGCCTGGCCCTATTGTTCCGTTTAAGGGCGTGTGCAAGTATTGTGATCGTCCAGGTCACAAGGTGGAGGAATGCTGGCACAAGCTGGGCGCCTGTTTGCGATGTGGAAGCAAAGAGCACCGTATCCCCAACTGTCCTTTGATAGCGGAGCAAGCAACACCGGCAAAACCACAAGTCTTCAAGAAACCGCAAGGGAAGCTCCAAGCTCTGTATGCAGAAGAAGCGGAAACAGCCGAAGATGGTGGACTCGTCGAAGGTACTCTTATTATACTCGACAAGCCAGCATTTGTTCTTTTTGATACTGGTGCAACACATTCCTTTATTTCTCGGAGTTTTGCTAAGTCATTAGCTATGGAACCGGTTATGATGGATACTCCGTTAGAGATTTCAACCCCTATTGGTACTAGATCGGCAATCCAGCATTTCTATCCTTCTAGTAAGGTTTTGATTGGTGAGCAGAACTTTCCAGCTGATTTGATTTGCATGGACATGAAGGGTTATGACATAATTCTAGGAGCAGATTGGTTGGCCAGATATGAGGCCAATGTTCATTGTAGTTCTAGCTCGGTGTCTTTTACTAGGCACCCGAGGCTTTCTTTCGTGGGTGTTAAGCACCATAACTCTGTATCGCTTATTTCGGCTCTTCGAGCTGATAAGCTGATGAGGCGAGGATGTGAGGCTTTTCTAGCCTTTATCTATGCAACCCCTGAGCAGCAGATTGAGATCAAGGACATTCCTATTGTCCGAGATTTTTCTGATGTCTTTCCAGAGGAATTACCAGGACTTCCTCCTGAGCGGGAAGTTATCTTCTCTATTGACCTCTTTCCGGGCACATCTCCTATTTCCAAGGCTCCTTACCGTATGTCTCCTGCGGAACTGAGGGAGTTGAAGCAACAGTTGATGGAGTTACTCGAGAAGGGCTTTATTCGTCCTAGTACGTCTCCATGGGGAGCCCCTGTATTGTTTGTTCGGAAGAAAGATGGTTCGATGAGATTATGCATCGATTATCGGCAGTTAAACCAGTTGACCGTCAAGAACAAATATCCACTACCGAGGATTGATGAGTTATTTGACCAGATAGCGGGAGCTCAATATTTCTCTAAGATCGATCTTCGATCTGGATATCACCAGTTGCGGATTAAGGAGGAGGATATCTATAAATCGGCTTTTCGCAGCAGGTATGGTCATTTTGAATTTGTCGTTATGCCTTTTGGTCTAACGAATGCTCCGGCAGCCTTCATGCAGTTGATGAACAATGTATTTCGGCCCTATCTTGATCAATGGGTCGTGGTATTTATTGATGACATCTTGATCTATTCCAAGAGTGAAGTGGAGCATGCTGAACATCTGAGGATGGCATTACAATTATTGAGAGATCATCAACTTTATGCCAAGTTTAGTAAGTGTGAATTCTGGCTGCAAGAAGTGTCCTTTCTCGGACATATTATCACCCAGGAAGGTATTTCTGTGGATCCTTCGAAGGTTGAGGCAGTGAAGAATTGGGAGTAGCCTACCAGTGTGACGGAAGTTAGAAGTTTTCTTGGCCTGGCAGGTTATTATCGAAGGTTTATCCAGGATTTCTCTAAGATTACGGTACCTATGACAAGGTTAACCCGCAAGGAGAACAAGTTTGATTGGTCAGGCGATTGCCAGCAAAGCTTTCAGACTCTAAAGGATTGTTTGACTACTGCACCTATATTGGCTTTACCTTCTGGTGAAGGAGGATTTATCGTTTATACTGATGCTTCAGGAATTGGCTTAGGCTGTGTACTCATGCAGCATGGGAAGGTGATTGCCTATTCTTCTAGGCAGTTGAGGAAGCACGAGGAGAATTATCCTGTTCATGATTTGGAACTTGCAGCAGTCGTTTTTGCTTTGAAAATTTGGAGGCATTACCTGTATGGAGAATCTTTCACGGTATTTTCAGACCACAAGAGCTTGAAGTATTTATTCTCTCAGAAGGAACTCAATATGCGGCAGCGCAGATGGTTGGAGTATTTGAAGGACTTCGACTTTTCTATTGAGTATCATCCTGGCAAGGGCAATGTTGTGGCAGACGCATTGAGCCGGAGGCCAGTAGCTAGATTGGCAAGTCTCATGTTGCAAGAGTGGAAGTTACTGGAACAGTTATCTAGTCTGGATCTTAATATTGACAATGATCGGGTTTTGATTGCTCAGATTCAACTTAAACCTGAATTATTGATGGAGATCAAGTCCTTGCAAGATAATGATCCCGAGCTGGTACAGATCAAGGGAAGCTTGAGCAGCAGACCTGATTTCGGGTTGGCTGATGATGGTAGATTATTATTTAAAGGCAGAACTTGTGTACCGGATGAAGCTACAGTAAAGAACAAGATTCTTGTGGAAGCTCATAGATCCAGATACACCATTCATCCCGGAGGCACTAAGATGTACAGAGATTTAAAGCGATCCTTTTGGTGGATGAATATGAAGAGGGAAATCGCTGACTTCGTAAGTAAATGCTTGGTTTGCCAACAAGTTAAAGCTGAGCATTTCAGACCGGCAGGGAAATTGAAACCACTCGACATACCCCAATGGAAGTGGGAGAGCATTGGCATGGATTTCATTATGGGTTTGCCTAGAACTCGTGGTGGATTTGATGCAATTTGGGTGATTGTTGACCGATTGACAAAATCAGCTCATTTCTTATCCATTAAGTCTAAGTGGACAGTCGATGTATTGGCTTCTTTGTATTTGAAGGAAGTGGTGAGATTACATGGTATTCTAGTGAATATAGTATCTGATCGAGACCCTAGATTCACTTCTCATTTCTGGAAGGGACTGCAAGAGTCTCTTGGTACTCGTCTGAATTTCAGTACTGCTTTTCATCCACAGACAGATGGACAGACGGAGAGAACCAATCAGATAGTGGAAGATATGCTGCGGGCATGTATGATTGACTTTGGTGGTACTTGGAATGAGCATTTGGCACTAATTGAATTCGCCTACAATAACAGCTATCAGTCTAGTATTCAGATGGCTCCATTTGAAGCCTTGTATGGGAGAAGCTGTCGATCCCCGTTGTGTTGGGATGAGGTAGGTGAGAAACAGTGGCTTGGACCGGATCTTGTCTCGGAATCTTCACAGAACATCCGTGTTATCCGAGACCGATTACAAGTAGCCCAGTCAAGACAGAAGAGTTATGCCGACAACAGGAGAAGAGCATTGGAATTTCAGGTTGGCGAGCATGTGTTCATAAAGGTCTCTCCGACGAGAGGGATCCAAAGATTTGGCATTCATGGCAAGCTGAGTCCGAGGTACATTGGTCCATTCGAGATTCTAGATAGAGTGGGAGAGGTGGCATACAGGCTGGCCTTACCGCCTCAATTATCTGGCGAGCACAACGTCTTCCATATTTCTATGTTACGGAAGTATGTGTACGACCCCACCCATGTTATACAGCATGTGGATTTCCAGCTGAAGGAGGATTTGACCTATGAGGAAAGACCGATAAAGGTTCTGGACCGGAAGCAACAGCAACTCCGGAATTGTTCAATACCGATGGTCAAGATTCAGTGGAGTCGGCGTGGGACCGAAGAAGCCACGTGGGAGTCTGAAGAGACTATGCGGAAGCGGTATCCCGACTTATTCTAGGTAAGCGATCTCTTTCCCTACTCTCAGTCTTAGTGCAGCGAATTTGGAGGACCAAATTCCTTTAAGTAGGGGAGGGTGTAAGACCCCGAATTATTTTATTGGATTTAATATATTTATTTAGCTCTTGTTAATTAAGAATTGAATTTCTATTGATTTAATAATTGAATTTCGGATTTATTAATATTTAATTCCTTAGAATTAGAATAGTGATAATTTTGACCACCTTATAAAAATCCAGAAAAATGGTAAACAGATTAAGGTCGAGGTAGATAACAACTTTTCCTTCTGGCATTAGGCCATTGTAAATCCGTGGGAAGATCTATTTAGAGTTTAAACCCAAAAGTGCACACTTTTGACCCATACCTAACCCTTGGATTAAAACACGAAATTCGACCTCAATACTCAACCAAATGATCTGAAATCAGTGGCAAATGGAAGGCCACAATGTAAGGAACATTTACCCTCAATCAATTTGAGGTAAACCTTGCCCCAACACGTGCTGCCGACATAGTTTGGTCAAGTCAAAGATTTCGGCGCCGTTTCTAAACACGTAGCTTGCAGCAGCGAATACTCCCAACTCCGAAGGCTCCAAAAGCTCTATGAGCTATCAAAATGAAGCCCTACGAGTCTTCTTTCATTTGGCTGCTGTGGGGTTCACTGAAGTTTCAGATCTGGGGAGATCTAGCTCGAATTGTGGGTGTGGGTCAGCAGGCCGTTGGCTTCCCTTCATCCTTCTTTGATCCATCGATTGAGGTAGGAATTCTCAACCAAATTTTGATCATAAGTATAGCAAATTGTTCCTCTCATAGAGCTCTATCCATTGGTGGCAAAAGCCCCAATTTTCATTAGGTATCCGTGGAGAAATCGAGCTTTTTGTGAGGTGCTGTCCAAGTGTTCTTCATCCTAGGGTTTGAGTTTTCTCTCTCCGATTTGAGGTAGGTGTAACAGACCAAACTCTAATTAATTTATATGATGTAATAAGCATGATATTAGCTTTCATTTCACGTAGAAAGCCCTAAGTTTCATGAAGCATACTTATAGAATTTCTGTTTATAGTAACAGCATGTTTTAGACCTAGTTCGATGTGTTCATCCGAAGTGATTTATGATTTCGAAGTATTAATCTTAATCCTCATGAACCATATCTTATATGGTTGGATTCACCATCGAAGTAGCTTTCATTTGAACCAAGAAGCCCCAAATTCCATTCTGTATGTAGAGAGAATTTAACGTTTTAGTCACAGCATGTCAGAATTAGGGTTTCATGTGTTCTTGACTTAATAGATCTCGCTTCCAGCAATTGATCATGCAATTGACCTTGTAGACAGGTAGAGTTTTGTATTAGCTTTCCATTGATACCAAAATCCCCTTATTTGGAGCTCAATCCTAGTAGTTATTAACGTTTTAGTGCAACCCTAGCAATCACCTTGTTCCCGGCGTTCACCGGACGCGGCAGGGATGACCGGAGACGACCCAGAGATGGGCGGTCTTACGATAGACCGTCCAACTCCAGCCCATATTTTGACCAATTTTGACCCTAGCATGCCCTTATATAAACGGTTTTTCAAGAACCACTCATCCCAGGATGAACGGTTCCACAGGAACCACATATCTGGATGAAAGGTCCCTGACAGACCACATATCTTTGAACGGCCCTGCACTGGCCGCACATCCCAGGGGATGGGCGGTTGGTACAGAGCCACCCAACCCATTGGGCGGCCCAGGAGGAACCGCCCAAACCCTTGGGCGGCCCAGGGAGAGCCGCCCATCTCCCTGTGTCACAGGGTGACCCCTGTTCGGCCCCTGAATGCCCAGTTATATGTGCGGTCCATATAGAATCGTTTATCCTTTCAGAGAGGGACTTAATACTTGTTCTAAGGCATTCATTTGCATGTCATTAATGATAATTAGTGAAATAGAAACTCATTTAATAACTAATTAAATATACAACTAAATTTATGATTATTGCTTGTTATTCGTGCTTACGCGACTTACGCGAACTCGTTATCATCTTAAATTACTTTTCTTGGCATCTTGGGTTAATATATAACTAAATCCCTATTAAATTGGCTTGGCATTAGGATTAATATGACTATTTAGCTTGCTGATTAGCTGCTGTAGTACAGTGGAACAGCATGTTTAACTTTCCGACTTTGCACGAGCCGTTTGGCCGATTAGCGTACTAGTCTCGGTTCTACCCCGGAAACTCTATCCGGTGGTCTTACCGTCATCTTGGAACATCATTATAATCATGATTAGAATCTGTTTAACACCATCATACCTTGTTTTATGAGTTTAAACCGCTGGGTTAAGTCTTGGATCAAATCGGACGACCCGAGGCATGCGCGGTTAGTATTTGACCGCATAACCTCTTCGGCGGCCCGATCGTGACCGCATATCTTTATACGGCCCAGTATGGACCGTATATCTTGTTCTTGGGCCTCACTGTCTTTTAGACATGAGCGGCCCATATTGCACCGTTCTTACCTTAGGGCGACCCACTGTCAGCCGTTCTTTTCTTGACTTCACGAGCTGAGTTTCAGTCCAGTTCCTGTACGTACGGTCCTGTATGAACCGTATATACCCATCGAGCGGCTCTGTTACGACCGCACATCTCTTGAAGATGAGTTTGACCGTGTTTTGTACTCTTGAATCAAGGACAAGGTTAGTCCTTTAAATCTGAACTTATGGCAGAAATTCCTCTGATTAATTGGCCATTAAAATTGACTGAATGTCTGGACGGATGGGACGTTGGGCCCAGTAAATCAATGCCATCGCATCATAAGGGCCCGGTCTGGTCCTGGGGAGAGCGCCCGAAAGTTAGTGAGCCCATGGGATGTTAATGACAAGGTGGGGCATTGCACCGAAGTACTTGCTTGAGTGTTGGCGTCTATGACAAAAGTATCTTGTTACTTGTTACTTGATCATACTTGGTTAAATGTTTAAAATACTTGCTTGTTGGCCAATTCCTTACTACTATCTCTTGTTATATCTCTTGTTATATCTCCTGTTGTAAATTCTTGTATTTGTTATTCTTGTTAATCATTATCAATTATATATTTCTTGACCTTGCAAGATCTTGTTATTACCGTTGTTTCATTATATCATCATTACCTTTTCATTGCATTATCGTTTGTATCATGACATTTTGAAAATGTAATTAAACTGTTAATCACTTATACATGTCTGTTATTTCCTACTGAGCGTTAGCTCATAGTTGTGTTCCCCCCTTTCCAGGCTCTTCAGGTGACGCGCTTACCGACGGGGAAGGGCAGGAGTGATGTCTTAAGTGTTTCAGTTCTAGTGTGTTAGCAGTGTGTTTATTGTTAGTTGTGATTGGAGAGCATTTAGTTTCAGTTATGTTGTTGAATCTTAGTGATTGTTATTCCACGTTGTATTAAGTTGCCTTTGAGATTATTGTATCAGTTTGGTTGTTAAATGATCATTTAGTATTTCCTTTCCATAGCACTTGTGTATATTTAGATTAGTTCTCTCTCTTTCCTGCTTGCCTCTGACTGTACGTCCCGATATTTCCGCCTTGTTCGGGGCGTGACACCCTCCATGTGTGGAGGTAGTTTTGGATGTAATATCAGTTAACCCCCACCCCTAGATCCCCTCCCTTGCATGGGGTGTAGTGTTGTAACAATTTAGGCAGGTCAAGCTACCCCGGCGCGGCGTGTGGGGAACACTCGCCTCCCCGCTCGCCCTCGTCTTCGAGCGGGACCGGTTTCTTCAAACCGGTTGAGTAAGTGCTCCAACCTAGTTCCATTTTATGCTTGTTCTTTCCAATATTAATTCATAAACTCCGTTGGCCGTGAGAGTGAGAGCCCGATCCTTGAGCTCCTTGCTTCAAGAGATCACCGTGGGGTGAGGAGTGTAACCCGTGCCTTGGCACCTCGTCGGCTCCCTTGAATTGGACAGCCATACCCTTGGGGAAAAAAACCTTGGCCTTGCTGGCCCTCTACCAGCAAGGGCCCAGCCCACACAACCTCCACTTGGCATTGCCAAGTTACCCCGGGTCTTGGTGAGCATCGGGTGAGCGGTCGCCAATATCGGTCCGTTTGATTGCAATTGTGCTTGTTCATTTTGGTCCAAGGTTGTGTCACATCAGTCACCCCCAAGACGGCATTCCATTTGTGTCACTCTCCTGGGAGATAGATGGTGTCTCCACGGTACACAGAACCTTTCAAGCTGTCCCGGTCCAACAACATGGCCTGCTCCACCATCCGAGCCAGCATGACATCTCTCTTCCCCGAGACGTTGAAGGTGCAGATGAACGGTGCAAGGTGCCAGTCCTTTGGAAAGTCGGGCGATACTCGTCGTCGCGATTGAAGTCAAGCCCTCCCTCGACAGTCACAACGCGAGACGAGGATACCGTGTCTGTTTCGGAGTTAGAGGATTCATCAATTATAGCGATCCTCTCAAGACCCCGGTCCAGTTGTCCAACGTTCCTCCAGGTCACAATAGGGCCAGACACCCTACCCTGGGAGGAAGCGTCGACGTCAACAGCACCGGAAGCAACACGGCTGGAAGAAGAGGCCATTGCAATAGCTACAGGCAAAAATCAAGGGAAAATAAGATGATGTGAAGAAGAAAATAGAAGAGAAGATCTCAAGGAAAATTTTGACAGCATCTCCCCTTGTCCGGTGTATGCCCAAAAGTCAAATAGGAGAGCACCCACCAAGAGGGGGTGACTCCGCACTAAAAAGGGACGTAGTCCCGAAGGAGAAAACGGTCAAGGGGAGACTCCCCACGCCGATCGCAGAAGCAGTGGAAGATGAAGAGGCCGAAGAGAGAGAGAGCTCGGTGAGAAATGAGCTCTCTCCACCCTCTAGGCGCCTATATAGGCCAAGCCAAAAGGCGCGCCGAGACGACCTTCGCACCTACAGCCAAATGCGCCAAAAGGCGCGCCGAAACGGCCCTCGCACCGAAAGTCAAAAGTGCCAAAAGGCGCGCCGAGACGACCCACGTGTCGGGAGCAACCGTGCCGAAACCTAGCGCGCCGAGACGACGACCGTGCCTAGATGACCGTGCCAGGATCGTCGGTGGTGCCGTTCGATCCACCCAGGGTGCTGCAATCAGAAGATCAAATCAAGAATGCTGATACCTATCCGAGTATACTGACAAAGTACTGGGATTGTACAAGCAGAATGAAGACCCAGAGTCACAAGAATGAACAATGAACAGGAGCAGACCTGAAGAAAGTACGAGCTGTGGTGCAATGTGCACCTGCATGTCCCGTGTCACTCATTCTTCGCTTACGCCACCTATGGGTGGGGGGCATTTGTTGACACCTAAATTATACCAGAAGAGACCGAAGCAGATTCATAGCTGTGAAGACCAGTTGAGGGTACGGCTCCTGTACCATCCCTGGAAGTTCTGAGAATCAGAATAGAAGAGACCCACTATTCCTAACACTTTGTTCGGCTAAAGCCATCCCTGGCTAGGCCGCTATCCAGTACGGCTATCATTCAGATAGTCGGGCTGATAAAACCATACCAACATTTAGGCAATCATCTGTCTGCTAAGAAGGGGTGCTCAGACAATTCTGATTCTCCGAAGGTGGGATGCACAGTGCCTCAAACGTGTTTGTGAATGCTAGGTGTTAAACAAGCCCATAAAGGATAAATACATATGCCAAGAAGCCCACTGTCTAAAGGAGCCCATTAGCTGGATCCTGCGTCGGATGACAGAAAATGGGCCAAGCCCAATATGAACTGAGGCGCGCCGAGGGTTGCCCATGCCGGGAAGATAGATTCTGGCGCGCCGGGAAGCTCAGGCCGATAGAATGAGGGTCATCCCTCTATAAGAAGGAGCCCTTCGAAAAGAAGAAAAAAGGGGGCAAGGGAAAAGAAGAAGAAGATAAAAAAAGGGAAGAAGGAGATAGAAGAGTTAGCCACTGAAAGAAAGGGGGAGCTCGAGAGCCCTTCATAGAAGCTGAAAAAAGGAGAGAAGCAGAGGCTCGAAGAAAGAAGTCAGGTGGGGTGTGCCGTTCGACGTCCTGAGTGGCCGTAGCTCCTCTCCCCCATTTCTGCTCTGTCTGAATATTGTTCTCTCTTCTAGCTTGTATCTCTGCTTTCAAGCATCTTTGCTCCCATAGCACTGAGTGCCAATGTAACCCTGTTCTCAGGGATAGAGTCGGTGTATGCTTTTGGGTTGGTTTTTTTTTCCTCCCGAGTTGAGTTCGTGTACGCCGTTTTAGGTGAGATAGTTAATGAAAGATGGGTTGAGTTATGCCCTTTCCTTGTTCTTTTATATTTACCTTTGCATCTGAAGTTCATTACACGTTGTGGATACTGATGACTATACATCTGCATATGCTCTACCGTTTTGGTTTTCTAAGTATGTTTAAGGTTCTTCTACAGTATGCTCTTCAGCCTCATACTCAGAACGAGAGCCTAAGACAGTCTATCTCATGGCTTCTCGTATGCGAAGCGAGGAAGGATGGATTCAGATCGTGAGTTTCCGTACGTGATTCTGTGCCTAGTGAGGCCCCAGAAGGAAGGTCGTCTCCACCCCGGATCATCCTCTTTACGATCATCCAAAATGGTCTTCAAATTGTTGAATAAACCCTTTTTCTTTAAATGCCCCCAAACCCCTCTAAAACCTCACTTTAGGAAGCCCCCCGGCGCGAGCACCGCTCGGCGCAAGTCTTACGCCGAGGGCTTGCCGCGCCGGCTGGGTTTCTTTGTTGCTCCGAAGCCCAACTCCTTCTTCACGTCGATACCTTTACACCTTCTGGCCACGTCCATGCGTTCGTGCCGACGCCGTCAGGCCATGCCAACCTTGTTGCATATTGTGTTTTGATTATGACAAACTATGACTCATATGTTTGATGTCATATATGTTTACTTGTGTTTTGATGATGTCATACAGCACATTGTTTAACTATGAGCATAGCTGCATTTCATGTTTTAGTCTGTACAATGGTGCATGTCCGAACATCTATGATTCTGTGTGTAATATGCATCTGTGCATTCATTTATCTGGCTGCATAACACATACATCCACATGCTAGCACACACTAAGTCTGTACAGCCCATGTACAAGGTCTCATGCATATTGAATGTAAAGTCTATACATCGTCCAGTGTATTGCTGCATGCCATGAAGTCTGTATAGAGTCTTTGAATCGTGTGCTTCTCATAAAGTCTATACATCCATGCTTCATGCATTGACTGGACAAAAGTGGGTCGACCCCCCGAGATCTTCAAGTCTATACATCGCATTAGGGAATCAAAGTATGTACATTGGCAGCTGAACTGCATCAAGTCTATACACTGCCTTTGGTTTTTAAAGTCTATACATTGCCTTTGTTTCAAAGTCGATACATTGCCTTTGTTTCAAAGTCTAGACATCGATGTTTTCGCCTTCGAAGCGTTCAAGTCTGTACATCGGACACTTGTTCATGCATTTTTGCAAGTCTATACATTGGCAGCTGAACTGAGCAAGTCTACACATTCTTCACCTTTACCTACGTTCAGCTCACAAAGTCTGTACATCCACCGTTGAACCTTCCAAGTCTACACATTGCCTTTTGGAATCAAAGTCTATACATTGGCAGCTGAACTGAGCAAGTCTACACATTCTTCACCTTTACCTACGTTCAGCTCACAAAGTCTGTACATCGACTTGGCGCTGGCTAAGTCTATACATTGGGGTATTCTTTACCTACGTTTCATGCTTAAAGTCTATACATTGTTCAGCGTCTTGTCTCACTCGAAGTCTGTACAGTCTGGCAGCGTCTCATGCTGCGTCTTAGGCAAGTCTATACATTGCTCTGTTGCACGAAGCAAAGTCTGTACATCCGATCGTCTCACTCATCGTCTTGGCCATCGTTCTTTCAAAGTCTGTACAGCCCATGGTCTAGAGACCAAGTCTGTACATCGTCCTGTGCCTTCAAGCTTTCAACGTCAAGTCTGTACATCCTACTGTGCCTTGAGCTTGGAGCAAGTCTATACATTACTGTTGCATTCACGCAAGTCCATACATTGTTTGTTGGGCCAAGTCTATACATTGTTCCATTGTGTGCTTGTCTAAGTCTATACATCGCCATTCTTTGCACGAGCTGAAAGTCCTTCAAGTCTGCACATTCTTCTGTTGTGTTCATGCATCATATGAGCAAGTCTGTACATTGTTACGCAGAGCCTACACATTCGTTTGGCTTGGCTGAGTCTACACACTCGATTTGGCATGGCTGAGCATTCATCGTCAATGTACACACTTCACCATATGCATACTACAGCATGTGCTATTACATCCATACACTACTTTTGTGCATTGTTCAGAAAGCAAGTCTGTACATTGGTTCTGTCATGCATAGAAATGCTTAAGTCTATACATTGCTGTGGCTTGTTCTTGCAACGCTCTTTAAGCAGCAACTCTGTACACCCTTCTAATATTGTCTTCGACTGATTATCTGACAGGATTAATGAACGAGGTTATTAAGACTGGCATGTGATCCTAGAGGCTGAGATGCAGACACGTGGACCGAACCTTCTGGGCGGGAATCGTCGAGAGCTCACGCCCTAGCTGCCTGCTGCTGGTATAAATATGGAGCTTCCTCCATCGGCTGAAGATTGATAGAAGAGCAGAGAGCCATTGAGAAAAGTAGAAGAGCAGTGAGTGCCTCCACGATACAGAGAACAGAGAAGAAGAAGAAAAACAGAAAGAAAGAGAGTGAGAGCAGCTGAAGAAGAAAGAAGAAGAGTGAGCTAGAGAGCAGAAGAGAGATCGAGAGATCCAGAAGAAGAAGAAAAAGAGAAAGAGAGAGGGCTCGTGAAGAAGAAGAAAGAAGCTTCAGTTGAAGATCTACCTACTGGACTTTGGATCAGATCCAATCCAGTCAGCTCCTACGAGAGCCACATTCCTTGTATTTCATTTACAGCTTTCAGTCGCTGTGACTCTATTTTCTGTTTTCTTTTTCATTTGATATCTTGTCTTTCTGATACTCTGTAGAGAGGTCGGGGTCCCTCCTGTTGGTTCAGGAGAAGGGAGATTGCTATCTCCGATTGCAAGTAGATGGGTGCTACTTGTGGGTTCCCTCCTGGTTTGAAGGAAGGGAGATTCATCTCCGGTTCTGGGCTTGTGGGTTGCAAGTCCAGGGGTCCCTCCTGGTCTGGAGGAAGAGAGGTCTTCGACCTCTGGTTTAGTGGTGATGGGGAGTCACTGGTGGGTTCCCTCCTGGTCTGGAAGAAGAGAGACCTAGTCTCTGGTTTCCAAGTGGCTGGGAGTCACTTGGGGTGTCCCTCCGGTTGGGAGGAAGAGGGGAGGTTGTTCCCTTGGTCAAGTTGTGTGGCAGCACTTGTTCGCAGACTGAGTCTGCAGTTTCTAGCTGTTGCTAGTGGAAGCCTCACTCTGATTTGGAGTGAGGGGTGGACGTAGGTCTGTGGACCGAACCACCTAAAAAATCTCTTGAGCAGTGGTTTGTTTGATTGCTTGCTTCGCTAGATGCATGCTAGGACCGTGATCTGATTGATTATCCATCTCCTAGAGTTTAATTGGGTTTGCATCTTTTATGTTTGAGCAATTGTCCACTGATCTTGTGCTTATCATTTCATAAGAATTTTAAATTGGTCAAAACTCTTGAGAAGATCCATTCACCCCCCCTCTGGATCGGTGTTTATCTTCTCACCTAGCTATCAATTGGTATCAGAGCAGGTTCTCTGTTTGATCAGATCCAACGATCTGCAGAGGATCCTATTGTTTTTGGTGTATTTCTGAATTTACTGTCTGCTGCATTAATCTGCTTGCCGATTTAATCAATGGGGTTTCCACCGGTTTTCAATGACTCTAGTTTTAACTCATGGGTTGCCAGTCTCCATAACTATGTGAAATTGATGGATCCGAATTTGTGGAAGTTAATTTCACAAGGTCCTCATAGATTACCAAGGAAAGAGTCCAAATGGACTGACAGTCACAAATCAAAACATGGAGAGAATCAAAGAGCTTTGAATCTAATGAAAGAAGCTACTGACAAGGCTCTACATTCTTGTTTTTATGACTGCAGGTCCGCTAAGGAAATTCTGGAAAAGCTGAAGCTAACTCAGAGGAGAGATGAGGACAGTTGCCTGATGGCTGACAAGAGTAACCATAGTAGTGACCAAGATGAATTTGAAGATGCTGAGGAGGTAAACCCTTTCGAGAATTTTTCTTTAGATGACTGGGAAGATGCCTATACCAATCTGTCAAGATCCTATAAAAAACTAGGGAAGAAGTATAAAAGTCTGAAAAAGGAGCTAAAGAATCATGAGAATGCTAAATCTCGAGGTGAAAGCCCTGAAATTCTGAAAACTGAAAATGAAATTTTTAGAAGACAACTACAAGATTTTGATTCTATTACTACAGATCTAGATCATTTGAAATCTGAAAAACAAACTCTTATGAAACAAATTGGTTTACACAAAAAGGAGAATCAAGAGCTTGTTTGTGAAATTTCTGAACTAAAGGAGAGGCTTAGTTTAATTGATGATCAGGTTCATCACAATAATGCAGTTCAGAATGAAAAATTAGTGAGAGAATTAGAGTGCGTCAACTCTGAATTGGAAAACATGAAATCTGTAAATGAAATACTCAATAATCAGCTCAAGGAATTTGAACACAAATCAATAAATCTTGAAAAAGAAAATAGATTGATTTCTAAAAAATTAGAGGCTGATAGAGTAACAAATTCAGAGATTCAGAAAAATCTTGACAAACTTCAATCTGAAAAATAACAAGAAATGTTTTATGAATGTCAGCCTTCAACAGATGACTGGGTGGTTGATGATGATCTCCTAGAGAAAAATAGGAAATTGGAAGAAGAAATCAACAAATTGAAACATCTAAACACCCAGCTGACAGATAGGCTATTGACAATTGAAAAAGGCAAGGGTGTGAGCATAGATAATTCTGATAGGTTGATGAATGCTGAACAAGAAATTGAGAGTCTAAAAACCATCAACCTAATGTTGAGTGGAAATGTCAAATGCTGTGAAGAGAAGGTAGCTAATTATGAGCTCACTATCACATCCCTTCAACAAGAAGTTGATGATCTTTATAAGTCCCTATCTGAAGCTGACAATGAAACAAAGCTAAAACAGGAAGTTGAAAAACTTAAAAGTTTGAATGATGCCTTGCATCAACAACTCATTTCCCGTGAAACAGATTTGTCCAAATATGAAGCTAATACTTGTGGCTTAAATTCTGAAATTCAAGACTTGAAAAATTCTTTGTCAAAATTTGTCAAAGGAAAGGACAATCTGAATAAGCTTCTTGGAAATAATGTTAGCTTTCAGAGAGAGGGACTGGGTTACAGTCCGACAAAAAAAAGGAGTAATGGGAATAAAACATCTACTATTTTTGTCAAAGCTTCTAATCAGAACACAACCCCTGCTCCTTCTGTTTTTCAATTCACTGCACAAAAGTCCACTGTGAAACCCAAAACTGTGGAACAAACTCGAAAACTGAAAAAGGGTGAAAATTCACAGAAAAAGGAAAAACCCAAAACTGTGGAACAAACTCAAAAACTGAAAAAGGGTGAAAATTCACAGAAAAAGGAAAAAGACACTCCTGTTGTTATAAAGAAGACTGCACACAATTCACATGATCTCTCACACACTCACATTAAAAAGGGTTCATGTTATTATTGTGGGAAAGGAGGTCACATAATGGAGGATTGTGGATTGATGTTAAAGGATGAGCATGCTAGTGGAACTTTACATTCTAGAAATTTTTTCATGCTGCTAGGAAGCCTGATGCTTCATGTTATTATTGTGGGAAGCATGGTCATCTCATGAGTGAATATTTTATCATGAAAGAAGACAATAAACTGCATGTCAGATCTTCCATTCATTTTCATGGTCCATATGGATCTAAACACAATTCTAGTCAACACATTGTGTGCTTCAACTGCTATAAGCCCGGGCACAGAGCTGCTGAGTGCTGTTTTGGATCCAATTGGGGTAAAAATGGTTTTAAAAGTAAGCAAATCAGATGCTTCGAATGTGGAAAAAATGGGCATACAGTCAAGAACTGTTGGCATGTTCAGAAGAACCCTGTTAAGCCCTATGGTGTCAAATTCCCTGCAAAATCATTTGTGAAATTTTTCATGCTATAACTGTGGTAAGCAAGGCCACAAATCCGCTGAATGTTGGCTGGTTAGGAATAAGAATCAAACTGTTCATGCATATAACAGAAAATCTTATGATCATGTTTATAAACCTCATGTTGCTGTTACTATGCATCATAAGAACCAGAAACCAGTCACATCATGTAGATATTGTGGAAAGTATGGTCACTCTATGGACAATTGCTACCTGATGGATCATGATGACCATGTTGCTATGAATTTGCTTAGAAAACCTGTCAGGGCTAACGCAGGACCCAAAGCTGCTTGGGTCCCTGCAGGATCAAAATGATCAAAAACTTTACAGGTGTGCCTTGGACTGAAGAATAAAGAGGGGTAAATTAAACCAAGGCACCCAAGTTGATAAAGCCCCTTTCAGGTAAATTCTCTGCACTTCTTGCTCTTAGAATAACTGCATAGCATGTTAAATCTATTTTTGCATATTCATTCATTATCTGCATTGTCAAATCTGAATTCTCTGAACTCTCCTCATCTGATGGTATGTTTTGCACTCAACTCTGTTGATGGAAATTGCCATGATGTGTGTTTTAATGATTGTCTGAATTTGCATATGCTGCCATTGAAAAATCTGATGCATTTATCATGCATGATCACTATGGTATATTAAATGGTAAGCTACTAAAAGGCAGGGAAATCTATCTAGAAGTTCTTACTATGTGTGAGATGGTCTTTTAGACCAAGTTCTCTGCCTAGTACCATGGGTCATATTCCTTGACAGGGCAGTCTGAATGTGCTTGAGTCACAACAAATCATATGTTCTGAATTCTTTGCAAACATTGCACAGTTTTAGGGGGAGTTATTGCATTGCATATCTCTTATTTTGAAAACTCAAAAAAAAAGGAGGGAGGAAGTGATTCACTGCATATAGACAGGGGGAGCATGCTTAATCTTTTCAGCTGTCTTTATCTGAACTCTACCTGTCCACCTATCTGATTCATCCTGTCATATCTGTGTTATCAGTGATTCCAACATCAAATGATCTCTCTTGACTGTTTCTGAAGTATTCATAATCTGAATTTATACCCTTTAGGTATCTGTCTGCCTCTCCTAAATTTGCTGAAGGAGAGCTTCACTTCAATCCAGTCAATTCTGAACTCCTTTGCTCAAGAGCAGATTCCTTGCTGAAATTTTCAGAATCCATATTGTTTGTTGAAATATTCTCACTTGAATTACTAAGATGTGATATGAAGTAAACCTTCAGCCTGAATACTACTTCATAAAAGTTAAAACATCTTTAATGAAGAACCTTCCATTATACATGCTTAAGAACATTTGTTAACATGAATTGGTTTAAGTCTTATGTACTCTTGTTTGGACTCAAAGAACTTGAAAATATCCGATTCAACCTCTTAATAAACTTTAGCTGTCTGCTTCATGTAAATTCATGTAAGACTTTCTGAAACCTGAAAAGTTGTTATCCATGTCTACATTGTCTGAGATATATAGTGTATGTAGTTGTTCTTAATCATCTAACTTGTTCTGAATCCATTCTGAGAAAAAGTATGGACAGAGCAATGACTGTGGTTACTGAGAAACCTGTCCAAAGGATTGTGTCATGAAGTATCATGGTTAACTCTGTTTAAAGAAATGATTGGAAACTATTGTGAAAATATGGCAGAGCAATGGCATAGTTGTATTGAGTAACTGGGGATTCTGGCCTCAGATCAAGGTGTATCCTCATGCCAAAGATACTTTTAATGCTATCTCTACTCTCTAAAATGGGAGAAGCAATACGGTTGTCACACTGAGTAGCTGGGGATTCTGGCCTCTGATCAAGGTGTCTCCCCACGTCAAAAGGTGTTGATAAACCAAAATTGTTCATTTTAAAAAAAGGAAAAATATGAACAAGTGTAAATCAAATTCTGAAAGAACAATTAAAATTAAGTAAGATGGATTCACTTATGTATCTCTTAAAGCAGTCATGGAAAGTAAACTAAGTAAGATGGAAGCTGGTTGATCTAGAATTTTATATGAGCTTGTAGTTCCTTTTTTATTAAGAGCTGGTTCAGATATGAGTACAATTTCTTTTGAAAAACTCCGTTTACATCAGTCTTAAACCATATCTGACAATCAAAGATTCATAAGCTTTTATAATAGAGGAATCTAAAACTTAAATTCTATTTTATGAAGTTGGTATCATGCTGAAAAATTCTATATCTCAATTTTCACTATTTGCTGAATCTATTCATCCTACTGCTCTCTATCACTGTGCTTTGATTGACATTGGTTCTCATTCATCTGAGGCACATCTCTCAGTATAACCTGTCTACTTGCAATTTTTGGATAACTAGAGTTCATCCTTGTAGATTTCTCTTGCATCATGGATCATAAGGGTAGAATTCTCTGGTCTGTTTGAGAGACTATATGCATAAGGGGACAATGTGCTAGATTGTCTGATCATGTTGTTTGTCTGCATTAGCGCTATATCTTCTGCCATGTCAAAGGAGGAGTATTTGTTGCATATGCATGACTGCATAAGTTGTTTGACTAAGGGGGAGAATTGTTTTAATTGCTTCTGATATTGTGTTGCCCTCTTCTGCTGAACTATCATGAGTGTCACAAATGAGATCACTAGATTATCAAAGTATTGTTTTCTTTTTGATGAAGTCAAAGGGGGAGAATACTTTGATGAGTCTAGTCTGAATATTCCATTTCTTTCATTCATAAGACTCATAGTGTTGCCATCATCAAAAAGGGGGAGATTGTTGCATATTGTGTTTTGATGATGACAAACTATGACTCATATGTTTGATGTCATATATGTTTACTTGTGTTTTGATGATGTCATACAGCACATTGTTTAACTGTGAGCATAGCTGCATTTCATGTTTTAGTCTGTACAGTGGTGCATGTCCGAACATCCATGATTCAGTGTGTAATATGCATCTGTGCATTCATTTATCTGGCTGCATAACACATACATCCACATGCTAGCACACACTAAGTCTATACAGCCCATGTACAAGGTCTCATGCATATTGAATGTAAAGTCTATACATCGTCCAGTGTATTGCTGCATGCCATGAAGTCTGTATAGAGTCTTTGCATCGTGTGCTTCTCATAAAGTCTATACATCCATGCTTCATGCATTGACTGGACAAAAGTGGGTCGACCCCCCGAGATCTTCAAGTCTATACATCGCATTTGGGAATCAAAGTATGTACATTGGCAGCTAAACTGCATCAAGTCTATACACTGCCTTTGGTTTTTAAAGTCTATACATTACCTTTGTTTCAAAGTCGATACATTGCCTTTGTTTCAAAGTCTAGACATCGCTGTTTTGGCCTTCGAAGCGTTCAAGTCTGTACATCGGACACTTGTTCATGCATGTTTGTAAGTCTATACATTGGCAGTTGAACTGAGCAAGTCTACACATTCTTCACCTTTACCTACGTTCAGCTCACAAAGTCTGTACATCCACCGTTGAACCTTCCAAGTCTACACATTGCCTTTTGGAATCAAAGTCTATACATTGGCAGCTGAACTGAGCAAGTCTACACATTCTTCACCTTTACCTACGTTCAGCTCACAAAGTCTGTACATCGACTTGGCGCTGGCTAAGTCTATACATTGGGGTATTCTTTACCTACGTTTCATGCTTAAAGTCTATACATTGTTTAGCGTCTTGTCTCACTCGAAGTCTGTACAGTCTGGCAGCGTCTCATGCTGCGTCTTAGGCAAGTCTATACATTGCTCTGTTGCACGAAGCAAAGTCTGTACATCCGATCGTCTCACTCATCGTCTTGGCCATCGTTCTTTCAAAGTCTGTACAGCCCATGCTCTAGAGACCAATTCTGTACATCGTCCTGTGCCTTCAAGCTTTCAACGTCAAGTCTGTACATCCTACTGTGCCTTGAGCTTGGAGCAAGTCTATACATTACTGTTGCATTCACGCAAGTCCATACATTATTTGTTGGGCCAAGTCTATACATTGTTCCATTGTGTGCTTGTCTAAGTCTATACATCGCCATTCTTTGCACGAGCTGAAAGTCCTTCAAGTCTGCACATTCTGCTGTTGTGTTCATGCATCATATGAGCAAGTCTGTGCATTGTTACACAGAGCCTACACATTCGTTTGGCTTGGCTGAGTCTACACACTCGGTTTGGCTTGGCTGAGCATTCATCGTCAATGTACACACTTCACCATATGCATACTGCAGCATGTGCTATTACATCCATACACTACTTTTATGCATCGTTCAGAAAGCAAGTTTATACATTGGTTCTGTCATGCACAGAAACGCTTAAGTCTATACATTGCTATGGCTTGTTCTTGCAACGCTCTTTAAGCAGCAACTCTGTACACCCTTCTAATATTGTCTTCGACTGATTATCTGACAGGATTAATGGATGAGGTTATTAAGACTGGCACGTGATCCTAGAGGCTGAGATGCTGACACGTGGATCGAACCTTTTGGGCGGGAATCGTCGAGAGCTCACGCCCTAGCTGCATGCTGCTGGTATAAATATGGAGCTTCCTCCATCGGCTGAAGATTGATCGAAGAGCAGAGAGCCATCGAGAAAAGCAGAAGAGCAGTGAGTGCCTCCACGATACAGAGAACAGAGAAGAAGAAGAAAAAGAGAGAGAAAGAGAGTGAGAGCAGCTGAAGAAGAAAGAAGAAGAGTGAGCCAGAGAGCAGAAGAGAGATCGAGAGATCCAGAAGAAGAAGAAAAAGAGAAAGAGAGAGGGCTCGTGAAGAAGAAGAAAGAAGCTTCAGTTGAAGATCTGCCTACTGGACTTTGGATCACATCCAATCCAGTCAGCTCCTACGAGAGCCACATTCCTTGTATTTCATTTACAGCTTTCAGTCGCTGTGACTCTATTTTCTGTTTTCTTTTTCATTTGATATCTTATCTTTCCGATACTCTGTAGAGAGGTCGGGGTCCCTCCTGTTGGTTCAGGAGAAGGGAGATTGCTATCTCCGGTTGCAAGTAGATGGGTGCTACTTGTGGGTTCCCTCCTGGTTTGGAGGAAGGGAGATTCGTCTCCGGTTCTGGGCTTGTGGGTTGCAAGTCCAGGGGTCCCTCTTGGTCTGGAGGAAGAGAGGTCTTCGACCTCTGGTTTACTGGTGACGGGGAGTCACTGGTGGGTTCCCTCCTGGTCTGGAGGAAGAGAGACCTAGTCTCTGGTTTCTAAGTGGCTGGGAGTCACTTGGGGTGTCCCTCCGGTTGGGAGGAAGAGGGGAGGTTGTTCCCCTGGTCAAGCTGTGTGGCAGCACTTGTTCGCAGACTGAGTCTGCTGTTTCTAGCTGTTGCTAGTGGGAGCCTCACTCCGATTTGGAGTGAGGGGTGGACGTAGGTCTGTGGACCGAACCACCTAAAAAATCTCTTGAGCAGTGGTTTGTTTGATTGCTTGCTTCCGCTAGATGCATGCTAGGACCGTGATCTGATTGATTATCCATCTCCTAGAGTTTAATTGGGTTTGCATCTTTTATGTTTGAGCAATTGTCCATTGATCTTGTGCTTATCATTTCATATGAATTTTAAATTGGTCAAAACTCTTGAGAAGATCCATTCACCCCCCCTCTGGATCGGTGTTTATCTTCTCACCTAGCTATCAAACCTTGCTCATCATACCCTGTCCTATGGACACGCACTACCTTTCCCTCGATCCTCACGGGAGCCATATTAAAGGGGTTCATTCCCCTACATTCTATAACCCTATTAAGTCGTGGAGCTCTGCCACTGCATGTCCTCCATTGACTGTACAAAGGATATTACAACAGGGGGATAAAGCCCCATATGATTTAGATCCCCTAGATCTCGGGCTACGCCGGGCTCTTATTTTGGTTTCCACTCCGACAGTTCGTGAGTGGATGACCTATAATACCCTTTTGGCATACTCCCAAAATAAGGGGAAGTGCTGTCAAAATTCGTTCAGAAGGTTACTCGGTCACATAGTGCGATGTTTTCACCGAAATTATGCATTTAGCCCCCAACTGTGTGGCGAAGGGCTGAGCTATACCATCTCATGACACCTTGGTCGCCACAGGGGGATATACGTTATAGTTACACGGTCTCCTCGCACCCCTAGTGAATGAATCACCCTCATCTTCTATCTCACCCAATTATTGCCATGAGATCCCCGCTGAATACAGAGGATACCCTTGAACTCATCAGAACCCCTCATAACATCTGAAGAAAACCAACAAAACTACCACCGGTGCCACTTCCTCCTGGCGCCACTGCCTCCCGGCGCCACCCCATCCCGGTGCCAAACTCGCGCCGGGTGAAGGGCACGTCGGGAACCTTGCCGCGCTGTCTGCCATGCCATGCTGTTTGCCTTTCTTTCTAGCCACGCCGATTGCCCGCCGTGCCTATAGTACTTTAGCCTCCCGTCGCGCCGGGATCCCCCTCGCGCCGACTCCTATCCGCGCAGTTTCGTCTTATTAATAGCTGCCATCCAAACCTGATGTCTCAACAATCCCATTAAACCCTAAATCCAGTCCAAACTCAAATGTCCCATTCATGTCAACCTCCGTGCCAGCCTCTATCACCTTACGAGGGAATCATGGTTCTTCACCCAGGTCCACGGGAGATACATTAATGGGGGTTTTTACCCCTACATTATACTGAATACAATGTTTCTTCTGTCACCCCACTGACCCTCGGAGTTCTGCCACTGCACGTCCTCCAATGGTCCTTTGAGGGGAACATCAATAAACGCCATGGTAGCGGACACTGTCCTGTCACATTCAAATCCTTTTGGATCCAGGGCCACGCTCGTCTCTCTTTTGGCTTTCATCCTGACATTTCGTGGGTGGATGACCTATATCTCCCTTTGGCATAGCCCAAGACAAGGGGACATGCTGCCGGATTTACGTTGTAACATCATTATCACGTCCCGTATAGTACGCTTTCCATACATGTTTCGCATCCCGCCAGCGGAATCGGCATGATAGTCTAATCTCTTTTCGCCCCCCGAGGCATCCTTTCTTGGCAACTAATCAAGGGTTGTCTTCCCCGGAAGGACGTAATTAACGTCATAGCCTTTATGGTATGACGGACTTTCAGTCCCGACATGAATATCACAATCGACTGACTGTGTCAGATCGAGCGCACAATAAATCGTCACCCTGGTGACTGGCACGCCTAATAAACCCAGTAAAATAAACCCAAATAAAAAAACATCCCCACAGGGTGCTACACCGGAGGTCCAGGGAATTCAGATCCCTCCTCCACCGGGGCTCTATGCACAGAGCAAAGAGGGTAATGGCATCCCCTCTTTTGCTGAATTTTTGAAGGCAGCCAAGGGGAAGCACCTTTGCCAAGAAACCATCTGTTACTGGGGGCACTCACCCACAGCCTCCCCACCCCAACCTTCCAGTCTGCAAGATGAAGGCGGGACCAACCCTACTCTATGCACCAAGGGTAAATAGAATAACGACGCAACATAATATAACAATTTAGAGCCAAAGCCCGATGAGGCAGGACCATCGGAGACCACAACGCAAGACCCTCCTAAGCTAAGATGGGTAGAGGAAATGAAACTCTCCAATGTTCTGTCTGGGAACCGAATAGTGAAATTACTAAAAAAGCTTTCGGCAAGATTCACCATCTAGGAGATTCTCTCTCTAAGTGAAGAGACCCGACATGCCATCATTACGGCTCTGCAAACTCCCGCGCAATATGAAAGCTGTCTGGCTGAGGCACTGCCATGGGTAAGTATGACATTTACTGAGGAAGATATGTTGCTTCCTACTACCAGCCATAATAGGCCACTGTAAATGAGAGGGCAGTTGAATGGCCAGCCGCTGAACAAAATTTTGGTAGATCCCAGTGTTGACACCCATTTTTTACCGATGAGTTGAGTCGTTCCCCTTACTCCCATTTATTGATGCCTCGAGTTGTCCATCACTCATTCGGGCTATTTTTAGGCACGTTTTGGGCCAATTTTATGGGTAGCCTCCCTCCCTGGCTAGGTTTGTTTCAATTCTAGGCTTAATGGGCCTTGGTTTTGGTTGATTGAGCTTTTCTATGAGTTTCAAGCACCTATGTACATGTACGGTTCATCCCTGGCCGCTCAATCAGTGTGCGGTTGTCTGTAGGCCGTCCATATATTTTAGAATATTTTGGTTAATTTTCTGAATTTCCACCGACAAGCATTTATGCGGTCTTCCCCTAGCCGTTCAATACGATGAACGGACGGGTGGTAGCCGCTCGTCTCTCAGAGTCCTACGCTTGGTGGTTTTCTCAGATAATTACCCAAGTAATCTATTTATCACCGACAAGGCTACAATGGTTGTTCTTTGGCCGCTCTACCTTTGAACGGTCTAATCGTAGCCGTTCATTTATGAGAGTCCAGCGGCGAACTATTCGACCGGTTCAATGGATAATCTGGATTATTTTGTGAATTGTTGAATTTCCACCGACGAGGTTGTACGGCCCAGAATGGGCCGCCCATATGGATGTGTGGTCTATCGTTAGACCGTTCATCTGCTCGATTGCTGAAGATTCAACAGATTTTCTCTCTCCTTGTGGATTTATCCCCAACTTTATCCAGCCATTTATCCGCAAATCCACAACCATTTCGAGCGCCATTTCTTCCAGATGAAAGATAATTGAATTATCTTCATCTTTTGTTTGATAATCTCGACCTAAAAATGCTTCTAAACCCTAATTCCGAGGTAGGACTTTAGGTGCTCTATAAATAGACCCTAGAGGCCGGGTTTGAAGAGGGGGGGAGATTTTGGTCGACGGCGAAGCCCTGCTGAATTCTTGAGCGACCTAGCACCAAGGAGGGAGGCCTTCTACGTCTGTATAGGCCTCCGGTTCAGGGAGTAGTCGCAGTCTTGAGTCTTTTTACATTTGATGGTCTCATTTCTTCTCATTGCATGTTTATTTCTACACATCCATTCTCCCACGTTTTCATTGTTTGCACTGTCATGCACACACCCTCCCATGCATTCTGACGCCCTAGGGGTTTAAAACCCCCCAGGTATCCCCCATTCAAATACTTATGTTCATTTCCCTGCATTCGAGCGTTTGCTACACTCCATGTTTCTAACTTGGGTTTTTCCAGGTGTTCTACACTTTGTTTTGCAAGTCAGCAGTACACTAATGCGAGGCCCATCCTTTCTGGACGACCGGAAAGGGTGGAGGTTGGACCCTTTTGCAACTTCTGGCGTGGTGGTCTTGCACGGTTCTCTACCAGCTGTTCAAGGAGACGTGCGGTGTGATCTGGACCGTCCTTCTTCTTCCAGTGGTCGTGATAGAGCCGTTAAACTACCAAGGGTGCTTCATCCCGCGTCCTCTGTAGCGTGCTTAGACGGTCTATCGTGAGACCGTGCATCATTATAGGCAGTTCTTCCTGAGCCGTATATCCTTGCAGCGTTGCACACCAGGCGAGTACCTCTCCCTCTTTCCAAGGTACGGTGTGTTCATCACATTCGGCGCCTTGGTGGCGATCACAGGTTTTATTCCTCCCTTTCCCTCTGTCTTCATTCATTTCCCATGTTGGATGTGGTAAGATAGACATGGGAAGGCATTAAGGGACGGACATGAGGAGAAATATATCTACACCCTTCTTTTGTGGCGATCACGGTGGGACGCCTAGTGCCCATTATGTTAGTGGCTTGCTGACCCTCTCTTTTGCTTTGTTAATCCTTTTTCTTCGAGTGGTTCTAGGTTGATCTTTTCTGGTTGCATTTTTTGTCCTCTAGAATTTGAACGGTTCTTCCAGAGCCGTCCAACGTCTATGCGGCCGAGAGTGCACCGTCCATCTTACTGGAGCAGGTACGCCTCTGCCTTTACTCTATTGGCTTGGTTGCTATTACACGGTTGATGCAGGTCCGTTCCAGCCATTAAGCGGCTATCTATAGACCGTCCATCCTGGTATGCATCTCATTTCTATCATTGTTCATTTCCTGCATTCTCTGATTTTATTGTTATTTTGTTGTCACTCCCTGAATTATACGGCTGTCTGTAGACCGTCCTTCTCTTTGAGCGGCCTTCTAGAGACCGTTCTTATGGTGCTACAATGCACCCGTGATTCACTTTGATTGCCATGTTAGTTGATCTCCATGGTATTTGGTGCTGATTACTGATCTCCCCCTGCTCTGATATCATTGTTCCATGCTTGCTTTAGTTACTTGCATATCTGGTTGATCATTGGTTGTTAGTTGCTAGGCTAGACTTTGCATGCACTCCGGTGCGCATAGGGACATACATTCTTTTCATAGTAGTTGCATTCCTACCGAGGTAGGGTTTCCTCTCGTCTCCATACTCCTTGGAGCCGACTAGGAGACCTTACTGAGGACCTTCGTAAGTCCCCGTGAGCCGTGGATTCCCACACTGATGTCGGGCAAGTTGTACCGTATCCCCTCAGTCTAGGGTTTGCATCCGTGAGAGAGAGAGTTCCATAGAGTCACCCAGTTCCTCATTTCCTACCCTGATTAGGTACCTTTGTGGTTGAGTGAAGTTATACATTAATTAATCCACTAAGGTCCTAGAAGAGGAATCTAAAAAAATTGTCGCGCATCATTGGACAACTTGGTTGCTTAAGTGGTTGATTCTCTTCTCATCTCACTCCCCCATTGTGTGCATCTCATTCGAGTTGTTTGTTTTAGCTCTTTACTTAGGGCTGTTTGCCTTCCCCTTCCCCATTATCATCAGTGCATGCGGAGTTGTTTCTTCCCCATAGGATCATCATCTAGGGGTAACTCTCACTTCGTTTCTTACTCTAATCCTCTGTTTGATTCGTCATCCCCCATGTCGTCATACGACTTATCCCATTCCCACGATGATTCTCTCCCTCGCGGACTTCTTGAGGACCCGCCCAGGGTCGCCCATGTGCAGGGAGGAGAGGGGACTGCCCCTCCTCTCCCGACCATTGCCATCGAGGGCTCTCAGCCCTCCCTTCCTGGTTCCTCAACATAAAATTCGGCCGGTCAAATTCTTAATTTGATGGCCCAGCTTGATCCCTCTCAGCTCCACCTTATCCGGCAAGCTCTGCAAGGGGCAGACGCCCCGTCCTTAGTTCCTTCCTATGGCATGACTGGCACCACCACCATTATGTCTCCTGTTGTTGGGTCAGCACCCGTCCCTGCTATCCCCATCGATCTTACTCCCATCCGTTCCCAGGTTCTCCGATACCCCAGCATGAAAGCGGGCTAGGCCTCCACCTCGGCTCATCAGTATCTTGATAAGGGGAAGGCCCAGGTCCCCTCTGGTTCTTATCTCGATCTATACACTACAATCTCTCCATCGTCGCAGGTCCCTCGGGCCCCGGCTGATTTCACTCGTTTACAACCCGGGGCCGCCCAATTGGCTCACGTGGATATGGGCCCTTCCTTGGCCCATTATCCATCCCATGGGCTCCCCTCCCAGCCGGTTCACCCCTCCGTTCCTCATTCGGGCTCCATCTTTCTTGGTCAGTCCCCTCCTTCCCGGGAGCGGGAACTCCTTGACAAATGGGCTGCTATGCAGCAACAAATTGACCTCCTCCACAAGCGGGTTGGCCCGCAGTCTTTGGCTGATGTCCCTATTCCTAACTTCAGGGACATTCGTTTTCCTCCTCAGTCCGAGCTCCCCGTGTACCAAAAATATGACGGGAACCGCAACCAGTTCATTCATGTCAGGGAATTTCTTTATGAGTCGGCGCAATTCCAGCATGATGATCGCCTGATGGCTTACTTATTCCACTGATCATTGGAGGGGGTCACCCTGGAGTGGTTCTATACCTTGCCTCTGGAGGAGGCAGAAAATTTCAAGACAGTCAAGGAGAAGTTCATTCAGAGGTTCTAAGATCGGGTCGGTCCCGAGTATTCCTTCACCGACCTGGTAGCAGAAAAGATGAAGCCGGAGGAGGATTTTGCAACCTATGCGGATCGATGGAGGCAGATGGCCTCACGTGTGCCCAGGCAAATCCTGGAAGAAGAGAAAGTTAAGTTGTTGATCTCCAATGCCACCCTGACATTCAGAAATATTTTGGGAATGAATGACATTTCGAATATGCACCAGTTATACAGTAGGGCTCGGTTCATACAGACACAGTTTAAAGACACCCCTATTCAATCACTATTTGAGGCCCAGAAACCCAAAATCGCCAGAAAGTCTCAGGGCCCCGTCACTGAGGGAGTGCGAATCAACGAGCAGGTCCAGACTGTTCAGTTTCCCCACCAAGCCGCTCCACCTTGCTTCCTGCAGCCTCCACGTAACCCCCAGTTCGCCTCTCCACAAGTTCCCCAACCCACTTTCCCGGCTCCTCAACACCCGCAACAACCACCACCACCACTTCAACAGCCTCAGCGGCCGCCGCAATATCATAATGTTCCTCCACCCGCCGCTTACAGACCTGCCCGACCGAGCCCAAAAAGGGCCCATTACCCTCCTCTTCCTGAAACATTGCGTAATATTTTCTCTGCTTTGATGTATACTGGTGATATTCAACTACCTCTGGAGCGTCAGAATTAGAATCCGGCTACCGATCAGTCCCGATATTGCATATATCATCGATAGCCCGAGCACACAATAGAGCGGTGCTATCAGTTTAGAGATCTGGTGTATGATTTACACGAGGGCCAGAGGATTGATTGGGCCCAGATGCACCAATTGATTGAGGACATCAAGCAGAGGCAGAGACAAGCCAGGCCGCAGTAGGCGGCGCCCCAGCAACAGTAGCAGCAGCAACCCCCACAGCAACAGTAACCCCAGCAACAGCAGCAGCAGCAGCAACAAGACCTTGGGATCCATCAGCATGCCAATACACCAGCCCGCTCCTCAGCAACAACAACAGCCGCCGGTGCCGGCACCGGCCCAGGTAAACATTGCTCAGCACCCAGTCCCCAATGCTGGGTGGACTTTTGATGATGAAACCCCCACACACCTCTTGGCCTTCCACCACAACCATTCCCCCGCACTTGCTATCCCCTCCGTTCTCAGGCCCGCCGTTCTGACCACCACTCCACCCATTATTCCCTCCGCATCACCCATCAGGCCCACCGCATTCCCCTCCATATCGCTAGTCCTTTCGCCAACACCCACCATACCCTCCATCATCACCCCTCCACTTAACCCTTCGCCCATTTCCCCTTCACCAGGGCCCATTAGGCCAGCCACCGTCATCCTTACTCCCACTTCTACCCCTTCCACCTACCCCGCTGGGCCAAGCAGGGGTCCCTCTCAGGCCGTGCCGGCCCGACATTGCACCCTTTGGAGCGGGAATCCATTCCACAAAGTTTTTCCTTCTGCCCATGCGCTCGCACATAGCCCTCAGGCTTCTCCCTCAACAGCTGAAGATGCAAACCCCGTGCCGGGCACGAAGTATGATTTGTTATAGCACTTGGACCGGATGCCGGCCAAGATTTCAGTTTTGGAGTTGATCAAAAGGTCGCCGCTGCACCAGGATGCCTTGAAGACTTTTTTGCAGAAAGTAATGGTGAATGAAGACGTAGCGGTGGACAGTTTACCGACGGTGTTGGCAACAATCACAAGGGGACCTTCTATTTCATTTTCTGAGTCAGAACTAGCTCCCCTAGAGGCACGACAGATGCCACTTTGTATCACCGTTTCTTTGAATATGGTGGTGGTCGAGTCAGCCCTCATGGACACAGGAGCATCGATAAATGTGTGTCCATTGAGTACCCTCCGTGCCTGAAACATTTCAGAAGACATGCTTAAGCCCACGCCGACCACAATAGCAGTATATGACAACGTCAGGCGTGCTTGTCACGGGGTCGTGACTGTACAGGCCGAGCTAGGGCCTTTGGTTATGGACGTGAAATTTTATGTATTGGATATAGACCCAATGTTCAAAGCAATTCTAGGTCGTCCATGGATAAATAGTTTGAATGCCGTGCCCTCGACCGCCCACCAATGCCTAAAATTCCCATTCCAGGACCGGGTGGTTAAAGTGAAAAGTATCTCCACCGTCCAGTCTGTTGATGCCATTACAGATAAGATTCTCCCTACATTGTGGCCAAGCAATAGGCCAGTTTTGTCAGTAATGGACTTAAATCATTCATGGGCATATGCGTCACGCAAGCCCACCACTGCACCAACAAATGTCAAGATTAAGTCAAAGATTAGAGATTCCAAAGGATGGCACATGATTCTGAAATTGGGTTATCAGCCGGGCTTGGGTCTCAGCGCACAATTACAGGGACGGACCAAGCCCGTCCCTAAAGACAGGAAGATGGGCCGCCGAGGCCTTGGCTACCGTGATTCAGCAATGTCAATATTTGGAGATTCTGGGCCGTTAACGTGGGACTATCGACAACATTTTGTGAAAGGCCCGCTGCAGCCCAGCACTTTGAAGAAACCACCGCCATGTGCTGATGTGAAGGTTGATGCCGCCTGTAATGTTTCTGACCCACCGCTGCCACTGAAGGGGTTGGTGGGTGATATGGATGATTTTTGTGTTTGTTTTGAAAAGCTATTCAGCAAGGAAGAAGACCGCCCAAGGAAGAAGGAGATGCAGCTGGTGAAGCATTCTCCAACGCAGCTAGTTCGCCGGAGGCCACGGGAAGTGGGGAGCTCTATCACTACCTTTTCTCTGTCCCCGTCCCATCTTGCCTCTCTGTTTCAACAATTGGGGTTTGTCCCCTGTTCCCCTCCAATTCTGGTCGACCCATACTTCACGGAGAGACCGCCTGAAATCCTGTTCGTGCCATGTGCATGTGGGCGCTGCCCACCTATTGATTTTTCAACTTTGTTTACTCCTCCTCCCCCTAATGCCGAACTCCACGAGATGTGATTTCGATCCTCTGATCCATTCTTCGATTGCATCTTCCCCGATTTGTTCCCCATGCAACTACCTCCTCCCCCGTCTTCTTCCTCCTCTTGTCTTGTTATCACTTCCGACCTCCAAAAAAAATGCCGATTTTAAAACGGAGGTTTCAATGGAAGATTGTGCTATGTTCAGTCCATCCTCTCCCTAGGGGCACGAGACCCCTGCTTATTTCCCCTTAGACTTCTTATCTCCTAGGTTAGATGTACAGTGTGCAGAGTCTCTTAGGATAGTGGAGTCAGTTGGGGTAGAGCCTAGTTCGAGTCTAGTCAGCCCATCCACGTTTGCGGCGCACCTTGTGTTGCGTCATTCTAAATCCATCCCTCATAGGTTTCTGCGAGATTTGGCCGAAAGATGCCATCCCCTCCTTAGGTGCCCAGAGTTTGTAGAGACCGCAATTGTCTTAGAAAATGATGAGGAATTGGATGGGGTGTGGAGCAATGACGGATTAGGGGTATATGAAATTAAGAATGAGAAGGACCCAGCTGATGATGAGGAAAGCGATGTGGATGACACTGCTGATCTGTACGCACAAGGTTTGAAGAGGTTTGACGAACCGTCCTCGGTAGTGGATGAACCCACTAAGGAAATTAATCTTGGAACAGAAGAGGACCCTAGGCCCATACTTATTTCTACTAATCTCCCTCCTCAGGTTGAAGTGGAGCTAATCAAGGTGTTGAGGGAGTATAGCGATTCGTTTGCCTGGTCCTACGAGGACATGCCGGGTTTTGATCCCACGTTGGTTGAACACCGATTGATTCTTAAACCAGGGGCAACACCCGTTAAACAAAAAGTAAGAAGATTCCACCCACAGATGGCCTTAAGAATTAAGGAAGAAGTCGATAAATTACATAAGGCCAGGTTTATTATAGTTGTTTTATATCCACAGTGGGTGGAAAACATAGTCCCAGTAATGAAAAAGGATGGCAAAATTCGGATTTGTATCGATTTCAGGGACTTAAATAAGGCATGTCTGAAAGACGATTTCCCGCTTCCTCACATTGATGTATTAGTTGATAACACGGCTAGATATGAGGCCCTCTCATTCATGGATGGTTATTCCGGATATACCCAAATCTGTCTTGCTCTTGAGAATCAAGAGAAGACCTCTTTCACCACGCCCTGGGGCACATACTGCTACGTTGTTATGCCATTTGGATTAAAGAATGCAGGTGCTACTTATCAGAGGGCAATGATGGCTATCTTCCACGACATGATGCATGTGTACTTAGAAGCTTACGTGGATGACATTCTGGTAAAGTCGAGGTCCAAAGAAGAACACCCCGCCATTCTAGCCAAAGTGTTGCAAAGGGCTAGGGAATATAAATTGAAGATGAATCCAAAGAAATGCGTGTTTGGAGTTGCATCAGGGAAGTTACTCGAGTTTATAGTTAGTAAACGGGGGATTCAGATCGATCCGAATAAAGCAAAGGCCGTTATGGAGATGTCGCCGCCTAAGAACATCACCGAGCTCAGAGGTTTGATCGGGCGTTTACAATTCATCAGGAGATTCATATCTCAACACTCACAAAGATGTCGCCCATTCTATGAATTATTAAAGGCGGGAGTAAAATTTGAATGGAATGAACAATGCCAAAAGGCCTACGAGGATCTTAAGATCTATCTTTCTAATCCCCCAGTTCTGCAACCACCCGTCCCTAGGAAACCCCTGATCCTATACATTTCTATTATTGAGGACTCCCTAGGAGCTGTCCTGGCTCAGGTAGATGATGAAGGAAGGGAAAGGGCATCATACTATCTTTCGAGGTTGTTTAATCCCGCAGAATCCAAGTATACTGCCATAGAGAAGACCTGCGCAGCACTAGTATGGGTAGCTCAGAAGCTCAAACACTATTTTCTTGCCCATGAGGTCAAGCTGATCTCTAGAATGGACCCCATTCATTATCTTTTAGAAAAGCCTATCCTTTCTAGCTGGTTAGCTCGCTAGTAGAGCTTTCTTTCCCAGTTCGATATCACCTTCATCGTCCAGAAAGCAATCAAGGGGTATGCCAATGCTGAGCATCTTGCTCATTCTCCTATCCCTCGCATGGATTCAATCTAGGACAAGTTTCCCGATGAACACTTGGCAGTAATCACTCATCTTCCTTTTTGGTCTCTCCATTTCGATGGTGCTCTCAATTCCCAGGGCAGTGGAATTGGTGACGTTCTCCTCACTCCGGAAGGGGTGACCATCCCTATCGCTTATCAACTCTCATTTCCTGCCACGAATAATATAGCCGAGTATGAGGCTCTCCTTGCCAGTCTGAAGCACGCCTACCTCATGGGCGCGCGATACCTTAACATCATAGGAGACTCTCAGTTGGTGCTGCGTCAAGTTCTGTCAATTTACCGCACCCGTGACCCTAAGCTTACGCCCTATCAAGATCTGGTCACGCTCTTGGCTAGGCAATTCCGGAAGCTTATCTATATTCACACTCCTCGTTCTCAAAACATCCTGGCTAATGCACTTGCATCACTCGCTTCTTCTCTTTCATTCCCCCTCAGTCACGCCACTGAGACCATTGTGGTCCAGCGGTTGGACGCCCCTTCTCTTCAGGATCACTAGTTCGACAACCTTAGGAAATCTGTAGAAAGGAAGGTAGAAAGGGAAGAGGTGAAAGAAGTTTCGTTAACTGAGCTTGAGGAGATCATAGAAGAAGAAGAGTTGCCGTGGTATTATGAGATTGAACAGTATTATAGGGATGGTTCATTTATGGAGACGGCAAATGCCGAGCAGCGAAAGGCCATTAGAAGAGTCGCCATAAGATACACGATTGTTGCTGGAGAATTGTATAAGCGGTCTCTCAATGGAGTTCTAATGAGGTGTCTAGATGATGATGAGGCTTGGAAGGTTGTGGAAGCAGCTCAGTCCAGAGAGTGTGGAGGGCATGTAAATGGGCAGGCGCTGGTGAAGAAGATTCTTAGGCAGGGCTATTACTGGCCAACCCTAGAAGAAGATTACTCCACCTATGTCCATAGGTGTCTTCAATGCCAGCTCCATGCTGACAAGATCCATGCTCCTGCTTCTTCTCTCCATCCTCTCTCTCCTCCTTGGCCATTTTCCATGTGGGCCTTCGATATCATCGGACCTCTCGGTGACCCAAATTCCGTAGTCAAACAGAAGTCCTTCATCCTGACGGCTATGGAGTACTTCACCAAGTGGGCGAAAGCTGAAGCTTATGCAGAAATCAAAGCCACCACAGTATGCTGCTTCATCCTGAAGAATATCATCTCGCGGTTTGGAGTGCCAAGTGATATCGTCACCGACAACGGGCCTCAATTCGTTTCTCAAGAACTCCGGGACCTCTGTAAGAAGTTTAATATATCATTGCATCATTCATCACCATACTACCCCCAAGGTAATGGCCAGGCTGAGGCCACGAACAAAACCCTTCTTAAAATCATCAAGAAAACATACGAGTCACACAAATTTGCTGATTGGGTCGATAAACTGGTAGAAGCTCTATGGGCTTATCGCACCTCCGTCCGTACTCTCACGGGGCAAACTCATTTTGCTCTCACCTATGGGATGGAGGCGGTACTCCCGTACGAGATCCTGATTCCTTATCTAAGGGTGCAGCTAGACAGAGAACTTAATCTCGATGAGCGTCGAGAGGGGTTGCTAGTCCAACTGGAACTCTTAGACGAGAAGAGGCTTAACGCGGCCAATCACGTCTCGGTTTATCAAAAACGTGTCTTGCGGTATTTCCAAAAGAAGGTTATTGAAAGAAATTTCTATGTGGGTAACATGGTTCTGAAACGTAAATTTATCAGATCAGCAGGTCCCAGGTCTAAACTGCAACCCAACTGGGAAGGGCCGTTTGTAGTTAAGGAGGTCTATCCAGGTAATGCGTATCCTCTAATCAACGTGGAGGGTGAGGAATTGCCGAATCCGTGGAATGGGCTATATTTAAAACGCTTTTATCCATAGAGTCAAGCCAGCGATAGCCCGGCGGCGGGGTGTGCCTTCACCTGATCGCAAAAGGGGGATCCCTGGTTCAACATTTCACACACTACACGACCCCCCGTGGTTCGATTTTCATCTTTTGCGCAACACCGTCTCTCCCTTGGCCATGCTTAGGGGAGGGTGAAGATCCTTGCTTCTCTTCTCTCTCGGCCGAAAATAGGGGGCAAGTGGTGGATCAGGGGGCGAGAACTGATCTAGACCCCTCCGATAAAAGAGGTCTCAAATAGGGGGCAGTCCGTTATGACCTTATTCCGCAGGTTAAAAATGTCAGAAAAAGACTAAGAAAAGAAATGGAGAAAGAAAGGCGCAAAAATCAAAGCTAAAAGCTCACCCAAAGCTCGAAGCTCTCAAAAGTTTGAAAGTCCCTAAATAATAAAATTAGGCATGGCAAGAGTGGCAGTACAGTTTCCCGTGGGACGTTATGAGCCCGGTCGTATGCGTGCCTAGAGCGGATGTAGGTTCGATGACGGACACAAAGCCCTGGCGCAACAGACTAAATTCTTTAAAAGGGAGGGGGGTCGTGAGAAGAACTCAAGCCCTAAAAACCTCTATACCTACCACCAGCTTTTCTACTAAATCTTATTTTATTTTTCAAGGAATAGATCCCACCCCGGGTATGGCCTCGGTAGAGACACCGTTAAGCGAGATTGGCCCCAGGCCACGGGCGATCCCTTTTAAGCACGTGTTGGACCTGGGAGACCCCTAGTGAGATGGGAGGTTCCCCGTTGTTAAGTTTAAGCTGGTTTCAAAACTCCAAAAAAAAATCAAATATTTCAAAACCAACAAAAATTAAATATTTCAAAACCAACAAAAAATCAAATATTTCAAAACCAACAAAAAATCAAATATTTCAAAACTCCAAAAAAAATCAAATGTTTCAAAACCCAAAAAAAAAACAATCAAATATTTCAAAACCTGAAAAAATCAAAACCCCCCAAAAAGCAAATATTTCAAAACCAAAAAAGCAAATATTTCAAAACCCGAAAAGAAAATTCAAATATTTTAAATCCAAAAAGTAAATATTTCAAAAATCCAAAAAAAATCAAATATTTCAAAAACAAAAAAAAAACTCAAACAAAAAAAAGCCAAGCATTCCAAAATTAATTTTTTTTAATTTTTCAAAATTACAAAAAAAAGGTTTTATGATTTGCATCCATAGCATCCATTGCATTCATTGTCATTTTGTTTGCCTATTTAATAAGGCTTACCCCCTTGACCAAAAATCAAGAACTGGTCATTTCCTAACTTACTACAGGCAAGGCGTTAAGCCTAAAATAGATTTAATCTATCTTTTTTGTTTACGTTTATGTGTGTACAGGAGCAGGTTGAAGTTGAAGGTTCAATCAGTCCGTGACCGCGTACATTCTGGAATCATATCCCAACTCACTCATTCACGCCGGCAAAGCCCAAACTCAACTCAAATCAAATCAAAAATAGAAAATGAAGAATTAAGTAATATTTCCTTTCAGAATCAACTGCATCACATCACCGCGAATTCTCTGCTGCGAAGCTCCAAGGGTGGCTCCGACGAGCTGCTTGATCGCGCCGATATGATTGGCGAGGGGGGCGCCCCCCCGCCTCCGGCATCGGAAGGGGCACTGCTGGAGACTGTTCCTTGGTGGCGAATCCAATAGTAAGGAAGACTTATGCGCAAACCCTGTTGCAGAATCACCAGAGAGACAAGTGTACGATTCCGGTGAAGGATCTAGGGTTCACGGATAAGGGGGAACCAGCAGTTTACTTCACCAAAGCCGACATCCAAGCTTCCTTGAAGGATCTTTCATTTGCTATCATAGCGAAATGCTCGTATGGTAGACCGGCTTTTCCAGAGATCAAATCCTGCCTGGCGCAGAGATTGGCTCTGTCCATGGACTTCATTATCAGCAGGTTAAATCAGAGGCATATTCTCATTCGTTTGGGATGTGAAGAAGATTTTCTAAAGCGTTTGATGCAGAAGAATCTCTATATTAAGGGGTATTTGTTTAGATTTTTTAGATGGACTCTAGATTTTGACTATGCTGTCGACCCTGCTTCCGCTCCGATTTGGCTAGGTTTCCCAGCGCTTCCTGTCAATCTTTACCATGAAGATTGTATGAAGTCGATTGCTGGCAACTTCGGGACAATGTTGAGAATTCAAAATAAAACTTTGGCGATGACTGACACTGCTGAAGCTTTGGCTTGCGTTGAATTGGATCTTTTTGCTCCGCGTAAAGAAAGGATATGGATTGATCTGGATGGAGCAGGTTTCTAGCAGATGGTTAATTATTACAGAGTTCCACAACTTTGTGGTGTATGTCACAAACTTGGTCATCGTGATGCTGAATGTAAAAGGAAATTGAGAAACCATGGTCAGCCTCAGCTGCGAGCTAGGCCAGAACAACTACCAGTTAAGCAGATATTCATGCCTAGGCAATCGTGCACAAGAGATGTTCGACAGGATGTCTCAACGTTGAATAGATTTCAAGTATTACAGGAGATGGCAATGTCTGATTGTAGCGGATTGGAGACATCTAAAAATGGTATAAACTTACCTGAAGAAACATTAATGAATGAGTCTGAAGGTGGTAAAGTATCAGAAAACCTTGATGGGGAGGAACTGGAATTTCAGAATAAAGTTTGTACTTCTCATACTTCCACTTCTCAGCAGCAGGTAGAGCTTCCTTTAATTCCAATAGTGGTCAGCCAATTAAAGGATAAAGTTAAGGTAAACGACCAGGGTCAGTCAAATGTAAGAAGCTTCAATATGGTGATATCTGGCAAAGAGGCTATAATAATTAATGATGGAAATAGCTTGGTGGTTCCATCTATGCAATCTGGGGGTATTGACATACTAGCTCCGGATACTGGCGTTATTGAGGTAAATTTGCAAATGGAGGAAAATATTGAGGCCATTAATTTGGCTAAAGTCAAAAAAGCTATATCTTCTTTTAAGATTAACACTAGTGACCTGTCGGTGGCTGATCAATCACAGGCCGAAAATATATTCATGTAGGAGTATACTTTGGTTAATGAACATGAGTCCTTGATCGATCATGGTGCTGGAATGAAAATAGCAGGTATCGACATAAAATAACCTATGACAAGAGCCAAAGCTAAGAATTTAGCAGGTGGACAACAACCTCTTTCTTTATCTCAATGATTAGCCCCACAATGATTTGGAATATCAGAGGTATTGGGAATGCAAAATCTTTGAGAAGCCTTAAACAACATTTAAGGTGCAACAACATACAGATGGCATGTATTATTGAGCCTAAGACTACTGTGGATAGGTTGGAGTAGATAAAATCAAAACTGATGTTTGATCATGCTTGTGTGAATCAAGAGGATAATTCTAAAATCTGGTTATTTTGGCAGAATTCTATTAATATCTCGGTTGTCCAGTGCAACCCTCAATTTATTACTGTCCATGTTAAGATTGGTGGAGGTACTGAGTACATGGCTTCCTTTGTTTAAGCTTCCTGTAATGTGGCGGTTAGGAGAGAGCTTTTTGTAGATCTAGAGCTGTTCGGAAGGTCGGTTAACCAACCTTGGTTTGTGGGAGGGGACTTTAATGCCATTTTATCCCTTGATAAAAAGAAAGGAGGTATAATGGGTTTTGTTAATTCAATGATTGATTTCCAAGGATTTGTAGCTGTGGTCGGGCTTATGGATGCTGGGTATTCTGGCAATCCATTTACCTGGTCTAATAATCAATATGGGAATAGAAATATCAAAGCCAGGCTGGATAGGATTCTTTTCAATGACTGCTGGGTTGAAAAATTTCCTGTGGTTGCTGTTAAACATTTGCTGAGAGAACCATCTGATCACTCACCACAGCTGCTTTACTGTCCTCAATTCAAAGGTGGGCCTAGCAAATTTGTCTTTCAACATATGTGGTTAGAGGATGATAATTTTATCCCCATGGTGCAGACTACTTGGACTTCTATTCCTACTATTCATCATAATGCCTTTTACAATCTTCAAAACAAACTCAAGGCTCTCAAACCTGTCATTAAACAATGGAACAAAGACAGGTTTGGCAATATTTTTGACAGAAAATGCAGAGCCGAGGAGGAATGCTTATTGGCTGAGTCTATATTTGATGGTGATCCTAATGAAGGCAACAGAGTTGCGTTGCAGGTCGCCCAAGCTGAATTAAGGAGATGCTTGCATCTTGAAGAAATTTTTTGGGGGCAAAAGGCTAGAATTAACTGGATGAAGATGGGAGATTGTAATAGCAAGTTTTATCATATGTATGTCACTCAAAGAAGAACTAGGATGGCCATCCACAGAATCAAGTTAGACAATGGGGAATGGTGTGAGGATGAAGATGTGATTAAGGTCAAGGCTGTTGAATTTTTCCAGCAACAATTTACCTCATCGGGGCATGCTATAAAGCCTGCTGTATTAGATCATATCCCCTCTCTGGTCACTGTTGAGGAAAATGAGACTCTAACCATTGTACCTGATGAAGAAGAAATTAAAAAAGATGTTCACTGCCTGGGGTCTGATAGTGCCCCAGGTCCTGATGGTTATACTGGTATGTTCTTTATTTCATGTTGGGAATTTATATCAGCTGATGTGATTAGGGTTGTGCAAGGCTTCTTCAGAGGTATGCCTCTACCAAAAGGTACCACTTCTTCATGTATCGCTATGATTCCTAAAGTGGCATCACCTACTTCTTTTGCTGAGATGCGGCCAATTAGCCTTTGCAGCTTCACCTATATAATTATTTCTAGAATCATCAGCAACAAGATGGTGAACATTTTACCTAATATCATATCTGAAAATCAAGGGGCCTTTGTTCAAGGGAGACATATTGTGGACACAATCTCTTTAGCCTCAGAGTTGATGAAGGAGCTAGGGAGGAAGGTAATGGGTCATAATATTATCCTCAAACTCGACATGGCCAAGGCTTATGACAGATTGGAATGAGATTTTCTACTTGCTGTAATGAAGAAATTTGGGTTCTTGAACAGATTTTGCTCTCTTATCTCTATGATGCTTTGTAACTGTTGGTTCTCTGTCTTAGTTAATGGTTCACCGACAGGTTATTTTAAATCAACCAGAGGGGTTAGACAGGGAGACCCTCTGGCTCCGGCCCTTTTCATTATTGCAGAAGAGGCTCTCAGTAAGGGTATTACTAGGCTATTTCTTGATGGTGAAATTCAACCATTTCATGTACCCCGTGGCTATCCACATGTATCCCATTTACTTTATGCTGATGATACATTAATCTTCAGCAATGGCAAGGCAAGGAACCTCAGAAGGCTGTTGGATTTCATCAATGACTATGAGATGTCATCAGGACAGAAGGTTAACAAAGCTAAAAGCAGTTTTATGGTCTCTCAGAAAGTTTCTCATGCAGTCATTAGTAGGATTGCTGACTGCATGGGTTTTCAGCATAAAAATGGTATCCAATCGTATCTTGGCGTTCCTCTTTTTGAAGGCAGGAAGAGAATATCGTACTATAAATATCTGCTGGAGAAAATTTGCAACAGAATAAATAGTTCGCAGTCCAAATACCTTTCTTAGGCAGGCCGGAGATGCCTTATCATTTCTGTATTACAATCCATCATAATTTATACTGCTAGTGCTTCCTGCATTCCAACTACTATTATCAGCATGATCAACAAGCTATGTGCTAACTTTTTCTAGGCTGGTAAAGATGGAACTAGGCATCATTGGGTGGCATGGTCCAGCATCACCAATCCCTTTGAGGAAGGTGGCACTGGTAGAGTGAATGGTCTTGCTACTGTAGATGCTGCTGGCCTTCCTAGCTGGAGGGGGTAAAATGATGTGCTGATGTGCTAGTATATTTTTGTAATAGATTGGTTTTATATGAAGCTCCAACAGTTACTTGACTTCGGCAGCGAACGGACTTCATAATGTACAGACTTCACAATGTACAGACTTTGAATGTACCGACTTCAGTAGCGAAAGGGCGTGCAGTGCATGGACTTCATAATGTACAGACTTCACAAAGCTCAAACTTCACAGTGCATGGACTTCACAATGTACAGACTTCACAATGTACATACTTCATAGTGCATGGACTTAGAATGCACCGACACTTCAGCAGCGAAAGGGCGTGCAGTGCATGGACTTCACAATGTATAGACTTCACAAAGCCCAGACATTGAATGCACCAACTTCAGCAGCAATAGGGCATGCAGTGCATGGATTCACAATATACAGACTTCACAATGTACAGACTTCACAATGTATAGACTTTGAATGTACCGACTTCAGCAGCGAAAGGGCGTGCAGTGCATGGACTTCACAATGTACAGACTTCACAAAGCTCAGACTTAGAATGCATCAACTTCAGCAGCGAAAGGGTGTGCAGTGCATGGACTTCACAATGTATAGACTTCACAAAGCCCAGATATTAAATGCACCGACTTCAGCAGCAATAGGGCGTGCAGTGCATGGACCTCCCTCACAATGTACAGACATCACAAAGCTCAGACTTTGAATGCACCGACTTCAACAGCGAATGGGCGTGCAATGCATGGACTTCACAATGTACAGACATTGAATGTGTCGGTCTCTAGAGGACTGTACAGTTTTCTTTACATTTTATATCTCCTTGAATTTTTACAGGCTTGGCCTCTTCTGATTTTGTTCATATTTGGAAAGTCAATAAAATAAAGCATCAAGTGGTGATTTGGTGGAGTGAGAACATTCCCTTCCTCTGGAATGGGGGTGCACTCTCCCTTTTTCCTGCTTGATGACTTGGCTTTATATAAAAAACTCAAATCAAATCATTAGCTTTATTCATTCATATCAAACTCTCTAAACATCAATCTCTACATCAATACCATCATGAAGAACAAAACAAAATCACTCAATCCTCCGCTGGGCATCCCCGCGAGGACGTATCTCTCTCAACTCTCTAACATAGGCCTGGCGTGTCGCCGGGATCTCTGTAACCTCTGCTGGTAGGGTAAGCACCCTGCTCACCTCCCACATGATCAGGGCACTCCTGACCGCCTGCTCGTCCTCCTCTGTACCGATCCTCCTTGCCTGTAGTGCAGGAAGGTGGGGTAGTGTTGGTAGAAAAGTCCGGGGTAGTCCAACTTGTAGGTAGCACCGGTGCGGGCTGTACATCGCCAGCGCGGTGTCGCTCACGAGCCTCAAGTCTAAGCCCGACCTCCTGGAACTCTGACAGTGGTTTCGGGGAGGAAGGCCGGGCGCATCACGAACCAATCTAGGGGCACCTGTTGATGTGCAGTCGCCACTCATCCCTGGTCTTCTTTTCTACTGTCCTGCACTCTACCTGTGGAGAGAATTCGAATGTGCCACCTATGAAGAAGAGGGGGTGGCTCCCGAAGATCCTGCTAGCTGAAGTGACATCCTCCTTGTAGATGAATTTCATCCTAGCACCCATCCAACACTCTAAGAGGATCATAGAGCCAAACAGGGGACCTCCTAAGGCTGCTGAGGTGAGGCCCTCGTACAAGTAGGCAAGGATTGCTTGGGAGATGGAAAGTCCCTACCATAGGCCGCTGATGGTGCTAAGAAGGGGAGTCTCTTGCACATGGTCAACTGAAGGAAACAAGATATCCCCGCACAAGCAAATGGACGCAGCCTTAGCTATGGCTTCATCCCACCCACACCTGTTCCTGCAATGCTCCACTACCCACTGGCTCAGAGGAAGAAGGTGAATCTGACGTGGGCCTATGAAAGTGTGGACATCCCTGCTGTCTGGTATGAACCCTCCCAAGATAAGCCTAGGATCTACAGGGGCAACAGTGTGACACACTGAATCTTCCCCTCCCACCTGGGACCTGGGTAAAGAAAAGTAGGTCTCTACCTCCTCCAGTAGGATAGTGGTCTCAAATGATGGGAATATGAACGTATGGGTCTGTGGGTGCCAGATTTCTACTAAGGCTGAGATGCTGTGCCAATCAAGGGAAAGCTTTGGGTAGTTCTGACCCAGTACTAGGAGAGGTTGTAAGTGCCAAGATCTCAGGATAGATGTCACTCCTAGGGGCAAGGCGCGGACCATGGGAGCCAACCACTTCAAGGTGGAATATCGCCTTGGGCCAGGGAGAAGCTGAGGTGGGAAGAAAGAGGATGGAAGAAAAGAGAGAGGAAGGAAAAGCATGTAAGTAAAAGAAAGAATTGAATTAAATGAAATCATGATTAACTTACCTCTCTCAGAGGGCTCGAGCGGAGATGTCGTGGGATCGCGGTCAGTCGTTGGAGCACTTCCCGCTCTTTCCTGGCCAGCTTTGGCCCTTCAAAAGATGCTCCCTCCATGGAACTCCCCTCTAGGGTCCTCTTCATGATGGTTTGGTGAAGTATGGAAAACGTTCAAGACTTAGAAGAGGGAGGATGTGCGAATCACAAATTTAGACTCCCCTCCTACTTATAGGGCTTGTTAGGGAGCTTAGGTCTCTTGAGATTGGGATTAGATAAGTTTAGGGCGGGTTAAGATAGGGTTTGGATGGAGTTAGATGGTTTACCCTCGGGTTAGGACTCTCCAGGAGAGTCCCATTCAAATTCGCAGGACGCCCATTTGGGCGGTCTCACGATAGACCATATATCCTATTGAGCGGCCTTAGAGAGGCCATTTAACATCTTCCAGAGAATTCGACTGCTGAAGTTTACGTGGCCTTAGACAGACCGTTCTTGTTATCGAGCGGCTGTTCATAAGCCGTTCTACTTTCTGGACGGCGGTCAGAGGACCGTTTATCTTCCTTCAGTACGGTCTAAAGAATGACTGTATGTCTCCTTCGGCGGCCCACTGGGAACCGTTCTACTCATCTGAAGCGTTCATTCAACCAGTTGTGCACCTGTGTCGCTAGTAGTCGTGTCTGTCCCTCTTCTCACTCAGTTGGCATCCCTCTTCTCACTCAATTGGTGTCACTCTTCTCACTCAGTTGGCGTCACTCTTCTCACCCAGTTGGCATCCCTCATCCCACTCATTTGGCGTCCCTCATCTCACTCGTGCCGTCTCTCTCTCTCTCACCCGTGTCCGTCTCACTCGTGTCATAGTCATAGCCAGTGTCAGTCATTTGCATTCATTCATACATTTCATACATCCACAAAATCAAAAAAAAGAAAGGCACATCACAATCATATCATATCATCTACAGAAGTCGGGCCCCGAGTACAAAAGTCAGGACTGTCCCTCTCCTTGGCCCCTGTCACTGTCTCCACTGCCCTCATGCCTCTTTGGTGGAGGCATCGCTGAAGTCGCATCGTCACGCTGACGTCACCGATGCTGCTTGTCCTCCTCGTTCCTTCGGTGACCGGAGGAACCCGTGAAGTAACTCCTCACAGAGCCGTGGGTGCCGTGGCAGCCGCTCGGGGTCCCGCTACGTGATCGCTGGCTCATCTCCTTATAAGCCCGCAGCTCTCCACTCAGCCCGGATGCCTCGATCAGAGCCCGATCCCGCTCCGCTCGGACCCGCACCAGCTCCTCCGCTCCAGATCGGAGTCGCTCTAGCTCCGCTCGCTGGAGGGCCGTCTCGAGGGTGTCATCCGGTCGGCTCTGTGCTGCCTCCTCCCGTGCACAGGCCACCTCCTCCCTAGCTGTTGCCCGGCTCTGCTCTAGCTATGCTCTAAGACGGGTCAGCTCGGATGTCTGCATGCACATATCATAGTCAATCAAGTGCATTTCATACATTTCATAAGCATAAATAACAAGGGAAAGTGTCATGATTTTGTGTACCCTCTCGGTGAGCACCACCTCGACCGCCTTGGCCCGCGCTACCATCCGAGTGAAGTCAGCCTCCCGCTCGGCCCGATCTACAGGAGTCTGGGTAGAAGAAGAAGAAGAAGGAGCATCGGCCCCCTGTCGCTGGGCCCCCTCAGCACGCTACATCCAAAACTCCAGGTCAGTCACATACATAGTCATAATCATAAGCATTTGCATAATTTAGAGAGTTTAGGGTTTAGAAAACTCACCAGTAAGGCCAAGGCCTATCGGGTCTCGTCCCGCTCCCTGATGGTGGGGTGCAGGAGCCCCTACAGCTCCGCCAGTCGTCCCTCAGGGTCAATCTACATGTAGAAGTCCAAGTGTCAGTGCATCATCATATATAAATCATACACATAATAAGTAGAGTTTGAGTTTAGAAGTCATACCGGTCGGTGGACACCCCGGAACACCAGGTCCCGGTAGTGTCTAGCGTACGCGGTGTAGTACGCAGAGTCGCTCTCTGCTCGGGCGGTCACCACTCGCCCAAGAGCTGTCCAGTCGGCCACCTGCGTAGCATTCCTCGCCGTCCAATCAAATGTTGCCGCCAGGCCCAGAGTGGTCCTCATCACGCGCTCCCCCGCCTTCTCAGGCCCCGGGAACTCCACCGCGGGCTGATGGACCCCGATGGTCCTCATCACCAATCTGAAGTGCAGTGGCTCCACCACATTCACGCAGTGAAGCCACACATCTTGTCCGGCAAAAGTGAGGGCGCCAACCACCTAAGGCTGACCCTCCTGGCCCTCCTCTGTGAAAGGTGTCCACTGTACCTGCAAGAAATAGAAAGTCGCATCAGCATCATCATCATATAAGAATTGCATTTAATTAAAGAGTCTAGGTTTAAAGGTATACCGAGGCAAACGGTAGAGCGTTCAGGTCATCCTGTAGCTCTCGGACCTGTCGTCTTAGGGCTGCAGTCTCCCGAGGTGCTGTCCACCTCCGTGCAATCGGCAGGAGCCCAAGATAGGTCTCCTCGCCTCTGCCTAACCCACGTAAGTGTTCGTAGGCCCACACCTGCATCACAGCATCGTGTCAGCATTTAGGAAGCACATAGAGTTGCATAATTAAGTCTAAGATAGGGGTCGTACCGGGAGTAAGGGGGAGAAGCCCCCGAGCATCGTCCGACGGGCCGTCGAACTCAACGTGTCAAACAAGAACGCAAGGACTGCTGCTCCCCACGTGTAGTTGCCCACGTGGCTCAACTCCTCAAGGAAAGGAAGGAACCGAAAGCTCATCACATCCACCCTGGTGGAGAAGAGGAGTCGCCCGAACATCAGCATCAGGAATCATCGTAGCACTCTGTCCGCCTCTACTCCCGGCCCAGCAGCTACCCTCGGTTACGCCAGCTCCACCAGCCACTGCAGATTCTCCTCCGACCGCTCACTAACTACAACTCCCGCCCGTCATAATCCCAGGCTGTCCTGGAGACTAGCCCGGGGTAGGAGGGTCGACTGCCTCTCAGGACACCGCAGCTCTAAGCCCAGCAGCCCCCGAGCCATCACCCGGTAGTCAGGAAAAGTGGTCCCGCTAACTGGTAGCCTGTGCACTCGAAGGCCAGTGAGTCTGGCCATGTCCTCCAACGTGGGGACCATATGCCCCCACGGGAAGAGGAACGTACGACTCACTGGGTCCCAGCAGCAATGTAAGGCATAGATCAGAGCTATGTCGAACCAACACACCTTAATGCTCAGGAATGGGGCGAACCCCATGGCAGCCAACCGCTCCCGCTGAAAGTCCGACAGTGCCAAGTACACCGCTCGGACCTACAGCCACGAGGTGCGGGTCCTGCGCTTTCCCTGTATTTCATTCATTCATTTTAATGCATTTTAGTAATTTATTTGGGCATTTTATTTAATAAATAAATAAAAACAATCAAAGCTCAACTCTCTGTCAGAAGGACGGCCTCCTTTGGACCACTCTTCCTCCTGAACGGTTTCATATGGGCCATTCCAGTCCTGAGGTTCCTTATTTTGAATGGGCCAGCATTGGCCGTCCTTATGTAGAACGGTTTATCATTCACCGTTCTTTCCCTAATTTTTTGGATTTAGGCGGCCACTCCTGAGCCATTTGGAGGCAGGGCGGTCTGATGAGGACCGTATTGTTCTGGGCTGGCAAGGTGATGAACGGACAAATGTGGCCCGTTCATCGTTTGTACGGTGAACCTCTCACCGTCTTTCTTTGTTTCGGTTCTAGCGTTGTACGGCCACCCCTGGGCCGTGTGGGTTTTGGGCGGCTCTATGTGAGCCGTGTGTTATGGTTTGTATGGTCTTTTTTGAACAGCTCGACCGTCGTCTTCCCCGACGATGGTGAGGGCTTCCCCCGCTGGTAATGGCGCTCCACAGGCCACTGGACCGGCTCCCTAAGCACCCTAATCCCCACAGGAAAATCCCTAGGACTAACATGCATGGTTTAATGGCTAGAGGGGGGGGTGAGGGCCTACCTCGTCGGTCCTTTTGGGCTTCTCCGCCGCCGCCGGTGGCCCTGTGAGCCCCTCTTCCTCTCCCCTCTCTGCTTGGCCAGCCGCAGCAGCTTCAGCGGCAGGTAGGGCGGCTACGGCTTCTTCTTCCACAACGGCGGGCGGCGCGTCCACGGCGGGCTCCTCCACGGTGGCATCCGGCGGTGGCGGCGGTGAGGTCCTTTCTTCGGCCATCGTCCGATCATGGCGAGCCCGGTGCTTCGTGCGCATCAACGGCGAGGTTGAGAGAAGGGGAGAGTGGGGGTTGTGTTTGGGTTGCCCCCTTCGTCCTCCCTCCCACCGTCGGTTACGGTGGAGGGAGGGAGATGAAGGGTTTTTAGCCTTTCGAAGTTGCAGAGGTTATACGGTCTATCGTTAGACCGTCCTGCCCTTTGAGCGGTTTGGATATAACCGTTCATCTCCAACGGTATGCTAATTAAGTCGATTTGAATTCCAGGTATTTAGACGGCTAATATCTAGCTGTTCTTCCATTTGGGCGGTTTGTGATTGACCTTTCATGTTTGAAGAAATGATCTTTCTCTTATTTCTTGATATTCAATTGATGAATTTTGATAATCATTGCAAATCTTGTTAACAATCTCATGTGCAGCATCAAACTCTCACTTGCCGTTTCACCTGCACAGGTAAGTCAGGTATGGCCTTCTGTCCCTATCACTCTTATTGCATTACTAGATGGTATTATGTTATATTATCTCGAGAACCAGTTGATTATCTACGTGTTCCAGGATCTGATGTTCCCCTTTAACAAAAATAATGATGATCCAGGTTCACGTGTTTAATCTTCGGATAGGCTGTTAGGTTGGGATGTCATGGGGAGGATGGTTCTATCCTACACGCTGTGGTTGCGGATGGTATCTTGACTCTTATTTTTCCAACTTAGTAATATTATTCTCGAGTATTTTATATTTTAATCTTTCTTTGCATTTGTTTTAACGATTTCTTTTATTTTAGCCCAGCATGCATCATACGCATCTTTTTGAGCATTCATGCCCCATGGTTTGCCTGCAGAATGTCCCACCAGCGATGGTTAGCTGTGCGTTCAGTGTTTGAGCAAGAGGAACTAATTCCACTCCGAGTTGGAAGGTTCTCTTTGGTCAATTCGCTTGGTTTGGTTGATTAAGAGGTCCCCGTCTGGAGCTTTAGCCTGTTTCCTTTACTTTTGCTGCCTGCTTTTGGCCTCCTCATTGGACCACAGGATTATGTCCCCCATGAGATTGGTCTTATCAATTTGTTTCATTTCGTTTAGTTTAGTTCCTCCAGACTTGTGTCGCTTTTGGTTTAATCATTCCTTGAGTTTGGTTCAGAGTTTTCAGAAAATTGCTGTCGCTTGTCGGTGAAAAAAAACGGGTGTCGTTTTACCTTAACGCTCGCTTTTTCGGTCCACTCCGCTGCATTTTCGCTTCATCTCCATTGTTGCATCCCATAGTTCGTGCTTGGTTTCAATGATATCAAAACGATTGTGTTTGTGTGTGTACGTGTTTCATTGAGCAACATGTTGTATATCTTGATTTTATGAGTTGAAAGATGGAGTCAATGGTTACTCTTGAAAGCCATGTGAACTCTCGGTGTTTAATGAACTAATGTTATATTTATGTTGGTTTGTAGGAACACAACTTCATGGCTGATACTTGGAATCTTAAGGAGTCCATCAATGAAGCTCTTCTTCTTAAAGGGAGTTAACTCTGTTCATGTTTAAAGTTATGTGAATGATTTATATTTAAGGATCTCATGCCTTGAATATTTTGATTTGCAGGATCAAAATCCATGCTTCATGTTTAGAACTCAAAGGAGTGCGTCAATGAAGATCTTATTGAAAAAAGGGGGTTGCTTCTCTTATTGCATTGCAATGATTCTTCTACATTTCATTCATTTCATCTAATAGCTTTCAACGTCTTTGATGCGGGACGAGACATGGACACGACAAGCTCGCGATCGTCCCTTAACGAGGGAAGTGTCGGACGTGCGCGGTTGAGAAACCGGCAAGAGCTAGGGTGGTCGGCTCACACTTTCGTGCCCGGATCGGGTCACGGGACGGTCTCGCACTCTCTCGCAGCAGCGATAATGAATAAATAAAGCGAGCTAGATATCCCTACACATGCTCTCTAGTAGCGGCATAAACAAATATATATGAAGTAAGCAAAATGCCGAGAAGGGAGCGAAAATGATACCTCCACGCGCCCGGCGTGGGGAAGACGGACCCGGCCGAAACTCGTACTCCCGGAACAATAATACACGAAGATTACAGTAATACAAATCGCTGTCCACTCCACGCAGGGAGGTAAAGAGCTACACAATGGGGTCCGAGAGGACCGAATTCGGGTTGACGGGCGGCTTCTCGCGCTGTTTCGGCAACACCCGAATACGTGACGGTGGGGCCCACGTGCTGTCCGGAGGGGCCGTGTGGGACCCAGTGGCACCGCTGTAGTGGAGGATGCCTGGAAGGGCGCTCCCTGGAGTGGGGGCGCGCTGGTTCGCCGGCCGGAGGCCGGGCGGCTCCGATCGGCACCGGTCGGAATAACCGGCCACGGGCTGTAACTTCTGGTTTTCAGCGCGCGTCTCGTCGAGAACGGGCGTTGAGATCAGCCCCGATGTCAGATCGACACGAGACTAGCGCCGTTGGAAAGATAACTTCAAATCCTTCAATCTAGGCCTATATATCTGGCCTGTATCTGCACAGATCTGAACTTATGGAATTTCCAAGTTTCTATTGTACAGTTCCTGAAATCTCAGGTCAGCAGCAAACGTTCCTGTGGATTGCCTTTGACCGCAAGGTAGATGTCCGAATCTGGGGTTGTGTTCTTCATAATAGTTGTGGAAAATCAAGCTAGAAAACCAGGACTATTTTTTGATCTGGATTTGGGGAAGGCTACGAATTTCTATGAGTTTTGCACGAGTAGTGGGTCGGATCTGGAATCTGGCTGACAACACTGTAGCTGAGGAAGAACACGAATTTCAAAAAATAGATAGAAGGCTGATAAAAAATTAAGAAAATTTTTGAATGTAGGGGGTGATGGGAAGAACTCTCAGTAAAATTGGGAGGGTTTAGACAAATCAAAAAGATGGCCGGAGGTGGGAAACACAGGGCTGCTGTCACTGTAGACAGAGACAGGACAGATCTGGGAATGATTAAGAACCGAAAATGTAAAAATAAAAAACGACGGAGTTTGGACTGGACTTTTTTGTGGAGGAGGGTCTAGAAGGTAGGAACACACCAAAAAAATTTCAATCCACGAAGAGGCCGTGGCTGATAGCAGGATTTTCGTGAAGACACCTCTGTCCAACAGGATAGAAAACCGAAGACGATTCCGTGGCGGCTCGAAGGCGGCACGAACGGCGGCGGCGGCAGCACAGATGATCACCGGAGGTGAAGAGGGGATGATAGAAGATGAAATCACTCTAGAACTGGAGGTTGGAGGAGAGGAACCAGAGGGAGAGAGGAGGGGCTCAAGAACACTCTTGATTTTCCAATAATTTTCTCTTCATTTCTTCATTAATTTCTAATGACACTATACATAGGCTTATATAGAAAATGGCAAGGGGTGGGGGGCTGATAATTTCATACAAAATAGGCCATTTTCTTACCCCATGTGGTCAAAACTCAAAATAAATAAATTACATATGGAGGGGGCACTCCTTTGACTACGTAGGTAAGGTAGGTGGCCAACTTTGACATTTTACACCACTTGTCTCCCATGTGGTCAATTAGCATTCAAACCTTCTAGATGGCCACTTAGGATGGTTGACCAGCCCCACTTGGATGAGGTGGACCAATGGGGAAGGGGAGGGGGCCCCCTAGCTAGACCTACTATACATTTGCATAAAAACCCACACAATCCATAGGAATGACTCATTGGCTTATAAAGCCTTACATTTGCATACATACTTTTCCAAGGATATAAACACAAACTAAAAGGACATAAATGCAAAAGAAAAGGTACATGCTCGGCGTCGATTCCCATCAGTCTTGGTTGGATATTTTTATGCATTTTCTTCATAATATTTTTGGACTTGAAATATTCATATAAGACTTCATGAAAGTTGGTTCCATATTGCTCATGTATTGGATGAATGATTGGTCATGTGTACTTTGCTCTAAAAGCTTGAGTTAATGACTTCTGTATGAAAGAATTGCATGAAGATGACTTTTCTGCAGATGACTTCTTTTGGGTCTTAATCTATGAGATTGTGTTCACTGAACACACATTTCTAATTGACTAATAGTGACATATCATTCATAGAGTTATTGTGATTTCAATATGTGCATGAATTTGTGAAACATGCTTGGAAGAATGCACATGCCCTGTACTCAAGAGAATTCATGAGAAAGCATGTTTGCATGATTGGTATATACTGATGTGTGAGATGCATGTGAAGATAATGTTCCTCTTAGGATAATGCTTCATGAATGTTAGCTCTTAATCAACAAGAATGCCATTTGAATGAATGTGGTTCCATGATATTATGCATACTTTGCATTTGGCATATTTGTTAACACTTGTGTGATGAAGCATTTTGATGTTGAAGATTTGGTTGATTCAAGAATGTGATTGAATGGTTGAGCTTCCATATTATTATAGTTGATTGAATGATAGATTCAGGCTTATCATTTCAAAACCTTGTCATTTGGTCAAATATATTTTTGCTAAGTGATTTGAGAAGCAAAACACATGTTTGAATAGGTTCAATGATGTATTTCAATGTGAACATGTTCATAGTGTTAATGCATAACTCATATATTTTGATTCTCAACTAACCTCTTGGTTTATCATATTTTTCAGGATGTAAAATCATTGTTGATCTTCATGGGATTATGGTAACATTTAATCAATTATTTCCCTTTGGTTTGATAGAGGTTTTAGTTATTTTTTAAACTCAAACTATCTTACAGTCTTCACCATTTTCAATTCAACCATTGGATCTCCCCTCTAAAAATTTTATGTTGTAGCTCTGGGAGTCCTCTTTCCAACGCCTCCAGTCTTGCTTCGATCGGAGTTCAGAGCTGGGAGAATTAATTCCTGCCGCCGGAGCGCGCAGTGCTATTTTTTATGTAATCTGCCTGAAAGGGTCGACCCATGGAAGGGTCGACCCCAAGGGTCGACCCCTGTAACACAGGATGCTTTTTTGTGTTTTCCAGCACCCTAGATGCCTAGGGTCGACCCCAAGGGTCGACCCCTTCCGCACGGGACTTCGAAAGTGTTTAAAACCCTTTGAAAACCCTTTCAAACATTACCATACTACCCCCTATTTGTTTCTATTGTTATTGAGGTGTTTTTAACATATATTAGGAGGGTTTTATGAGTCTTTTCCCCACCCCTTGAGTTACATATATAAGAGTTACGAATTTGGGAAGTGATCAACCCTAATGCTCATTTGCTCTTTCGTATAGGTGAAGAAAAAGTGGAGAACGTGCTGGAGCTCTTCCAAGGAGGATATCATCTACTTTCGTGAAGATCTGGAGATCGTGGAAGAAGAAGAAAAGGTGCGGATCGAAGAGGGATCAAGAAGACGTAAGGATCGTCTTCATCCAGCTTCCCTCCAACTCGTTGTTCAAGGAACATCATTAACCGACCTTGAAGAACAAAGGGGGATCACTTCTATGTCTTCTATCAGTTCTTTGTGATGTATTCTATGATCTATATTTTGGGTTTGAGCATGCCTGAATATTTGTGTTCATTTTCTGAACATTAGAGATATTTGTGTGTGTGACCGGTTGTGTATACGGTCGTGTTTGATCGCCTTCGTGCGATCGTGTTTATGTCTTTGTGCTGCGGTTGTTGCAGCGTGTGTGTGTGTGTTGTGATCCGGTCGTTGGATCGTGTGTTGTGTTTGTTATCCGGTCGTCGGATCATGTGGGAGACTTTGTCTCCGTCTGTGTGTGTGTTGGGGTGTGTCCCCGTGTGTGTGCGGGCGTCGTCCCGTGTGTGTTTGGAGCGTCGTCTCCGTTTGGGGATTTATCCCCGAGTGAAGCCTCACCGAGTTTGGTGAGGGGTGGACGTAGGGAACCCGTCGTGGTCCCGAACCACCTTAAAAATTATGTGTCTTGTGGTTTGCTTTTGTGGATACGTGCTTAACTGTTTATATTGGTTGAATGTTCGTGTGTGAACGGTGAGATCGAGAGAACCTAGTTATCGTGTTTAGCTAGTTCCTCAATCTTATCAATCTTGTTAATTCCGATGTGCGCTAGTTTGTGTATTTTAATTGGACATAGTTTTAGTAGAAGGATCTATTCACCCCCCCTCTAGATTCGTGTTCTTGCACTACGGGACCCAACAATTGGTATCAGAGCAAGGCTCTGCTATCCCTAGATCTCACGATCTATAGAGTGATCCTAGTGCATTCTATAATCATGAATTTTTCTGTTGAACACATGTCAATGAACTGCCTTCCTATTCTTAATGGTTCTGATGTTACTTCATGGATAGGTAAAATGTGTAGACTGATCAATTCAATTAATCCTAATCTTTGGAAGTTGATTTATGATAGTCCTCACATATTGCCTCTAGATGAGACCAAGTGGTCTAGTCAAGATAAATTGAAGAACCATTAAAATGTCATTATCTTAAGTTTATTGAAAAGTGTCATTGATACTCATATGTTTACATTTGTTTCTTCTTGTAGAACGGCGAAGGAGCTTATGGATCAGTTGATCAAAGCTCAAGAGATGGAAGGGCAAAAAGGTTTCATGGCCGACGATGCTGATCAATGCCATGATGAAAATGTTGATGAGGTAAATTCTGAAAATGAAGAACTCTCTAATGAGGAATGACAAATGGCATATGCTGAACTATATAAAAAATGCAAGAAACTCAAATCTGAAAATAAGAACTTGAAAAGGAAGATTAATGAGAATGTGCATGATAATCCTTCTTGTGAAAATTGTAAAACTTTGGACTCAAAGATTGGGAACCTAGAATATGAAAAAGAACTTCTAGAATCTAAAGTTGAATTATTTTCAGATGAGATGTCTTGTATGAATGAAGAGCTTGAGATGTTTAGAAAATCTAATACTGCTCTTGAAATTGATACTGATTCCCATGATTTGCTTGATCAAAATAAACACTTGTTGTCTAAGATTTCATTGCTTGAAGAAACAGAAAAATATCTTAGAAACAAGTTAACTTCTTTGTCTGATGATGATAAAATGTTTGAAAAGCTACTTGATTCTGAAATTGATAGCAAAAGCATCATGAATGAAAATGAAGATCTTAAAAAGAAAAATAGTGCCATGTTAATTCAGAATTCCTTACTTGAGGGAAGATTGAAATGCTTTGATAAGCTTGAACAAGAAAATTCCTTGTTGAAATCCAAGAATGAACAATTACTTGTTAAGATTTTAAAGTTTGTTGAAACTGAGAAAGTTCTTGAAAACTTAACTGAAAAACTCTATGCCATGAATGATGAAAATAAGGAAATCTTGAAAGAAAATGAAAACTTGGAATCTGTGAATTGCCTGCTTAATGAGAAAAGCCTTGCATGTGAAAAAGAGACAAATGATTTGAAAAATGACTTGTTTAGATTTGTCAAAGGAAAGGAAAATTTAGATAAAATGTTGGCTGTTAAGGTGAACTTTCAAAAAGAAGGTCTTGGATACACCCCGGTCAACAAAAAGTCCTTTGAATCCAAATTGAAAACTTCATTTGTTCATGCATCTGATATTCCAAGCACTTCCAAAGCACCACCTCCAATTGCACAAATGAAGAATTCTGAAAATAGATTTGAGAAAATGAAGAATGTCAAACCAACCATACCAAATGGATTTCAAAAATCGAAGTTCAATGTTGAATGCTTCTATTGTGGTGTGTTTGGACATGTGATGGATGATTGTGTTGTCATGAAAGAGGATGATAAATTTGTATGCAAAGAGAAAAATATTTTCAAATCACAAAGAAATGGTTCTTACTTTCATTGTGGTAAGTTAGGCCACACGATGAAAAATTATTTTTCAAAATAGAAAGATGAACAAAATGCTTTCAAGGAAAAGAGAAATGTTTCTTGTTTTTATTGTCACAAACTTGGCCATGTCATGGATGATTGCTCTGTGAAATAAAATGATGATTATCGTGCCATGAATGCTAAGTTTAACCTTCAAAGAAAATTTAGAAATGAACATGCTTCCCATGCTAAAAGGTTTGCATCCCATAAGAGAAACTTGTTCATAAACACTCATGCAAATAATGGAAAGTCATTCTGTAGACCCACATCTCCTTGTTGCTTTCATTGTGGGAAGTACGGACATCTTATGAAAGAGTGTTGGCTTTTGAAAACAGAAAACTTCCATGCTTCTAGAATGCATGCTAGGTCTAGTTTTGTTAAATCTAGACCTTTTGAAAATAGAAGATGGAATGGACTTGTAACTTCCTTTACTCCAAAAAGGAAGTCTTTTGGTAAAACTACTTTTCCTCAATGCCGTTATTGTGGAAACCATGGACATATCATTGAGAATTGCAGGATCATGAAGAATGATGATGTTGTAGCAATGAAAAGGAAGAAAGTATTTGGTGGCAATCCTACCAACCTCCAGGGACCCAAAAAGGCTTGGGTGCCCAAATCTGTTGAATGAATTATTTTGGATGCAAGTGTGCCTTGAGGTAAATAAAGAATGAAAGGGGTTCCAATAAAGGGAACAAGGTACACTCATATGGTAAAACCCCAACTTTACTTCTTCACTGTCAAACTTGATGATTTTGATGTTTTGGAATGAGATCTTGGTGTGTTCTCATGTTCTGCTCTAATTTCTTCACAAGCCACATATGTCTTCAATGGAAGAATATTTGGTATATCAAATGGTGGTTAGAGAAGGTTGGACTACGTTCAACTAGATACTTCCACTAAGCGTGATGGTGGTCTTCGGACCTATGTTCTCCGTCTAGTACCAAAATTCAGAAGTTGAATTATATGGCTTATAAGGAATCTTGTGTTGTGAATGAAATTAATTTGCCTTTGATTTGAATAGCTTTCAAATTGAATCTTAAAAACTCTCTTGTTTCACAAGGCAAAATTCTCTGAGCTATGGACTTGCTTGATCAAATGCAACAATTGATATTGAATGTTGACCATGGCTCAGTTTAAAGCTCATTGACCATATGTGATTGATTTGTCAAATTGATAAGTTGTTTGATATGTTCAGAAATCTACTCTTGATAATAGTTGTTCAAACACTTATCTTTCTCATTTGCTAAATTTTGTGTGAAATCTGTTGGAAACTCGGTTATTTGTATATTCACACATGCAGGGCGTATCATGTTCAAACTGAAGTTTATGTCTCATGAAATATTATTTTTGAATGATCATGGTTGAACATTTGGGTTCTAAGGGACATGGCTTTTCATGATGAAATCTGAAATAAAATGCTCATGATTCAGTGCCAAAATCATTGAAAATCCATCTCATGCATTCACCTGGTTCATGCTTTTCTTATATGTTCAAGTCATTACAAAAAATTGAAAACTTACATAAAAGGAATGCATTCGCATCTTTGCATATCATTCATATACTATGCATATAAAATGACAAAAAGATGCATATTGCATATTCATGCATATAGAGCATATGTATATATTTCATGATAATTGCATATCTTGACTCATGAATGCTTGCATGAATACTTTCATCAATCCTTGCATGCTTGTAAGTATTTACCCTATGAAACCAATTCTTAATCTTTCTAAGACCTTACCTCCTTGATAAATAATAATGCAGTGATTTTATTCATGTGTGATACATGTCATATATTAAGGGGGAGGATTTGTTTTCGACCGTGCATACATTTAGGGGGAGTCATAGCTATGTCTTGTCGAATTTATTTTATACATGCAAAATAAAAATTTACCCTCGCACTCTTACACAGAATGAATTTAATGACTTTACTTGATAAGGATTTCAGAAATTCTTTCCAACAATCTAAAGGGAACATGAATCTCTACATGGACATTAAAGAGTAATCGTGAGGAAAAAGCTGCCTACCCCACAAAAATTCAATAAGTGGAATGTGGATCCGAGTAACCGGGAATCCCCCCTGAAACAAAGGAGGAAACTCGTGTCAAAAGGAGAAACAAAAATTCATATGTGTGACGAATCCAAGTAGCCGGGAATCCCCATTGAGACATATGAGGAAACTCGCGTCGAAAGGTGAAGTCTATTAAAAGAAACAAAATCGAGGTTGTGCGAAGCTACCGAAAGTCGAGAATCTAAAGTGAAAGTGTAGAGAGGAGATTACCTTCTAGTGTTCTTTAGAAAATGTGAAAATCCATATATTTTGAAGCTCATTAGTCATTGCCTCACTTTTCACATGGGCATTTTTGTGATGTATGTATCTTATGAATTTTCTTACATTCATGGTTTATGTAGTACTCCTAGTTATGTATGCACAAATCTCTTAGTTATGCTTCAAGTCTTACATTCTTGAATATGAATCACAGGCTCTTTCGTTAACCCGTGCCTCATATAGGGGGAGTTACTATATGTACTATTAGTTTGTATGACGATTGTGCTTGTGTGCTTGCATGTTCATGCATTCCCCTTGAGTCTAATTCTGAGCATAAACCTTACTTTTGAAAGATAGAAATCATCATGTGCATAATTTCATAACTTGCATGATTAGCATTCACATAGTGCATATTAAGTGCTAATTTGCATATTTGCATATTTGACATTTTCAGTATGCATATAGGTCATTCATGATATCATCTTGCTCAAATCCATCCTTTTCACCTATTGGCCCAATTCATTTTGAAATGGATATTCTGAACACTCCATGTTGCTTAAATGCCAAAATGAGTTCAACCAACAAATGGTATCATGATCCACAAATGCTATCTTTGAGGCTCTCTCTCTTCGAGAATTGAAATTGTCTATGTTTGTGCCTTTATCTTGATCACACACTTGGTATCATATATTTGAGCCTCTATCTTGTTCATGTTATGTCATATGCTCCCTTGTCTTTTTGTAGATTACAAAAAGGGGGAGAATGATTGGTGTGTACTAAATGGTGTATGAATGTTGTTGTCTTAGGGAGTCTTGGGGAGAATGTGTCACGTCCCGAGCGCGGAAGATACCCGGAGGTGCGCGACGTGTCTATATCAATCATGTCAATCAGAGTGGTCGTATATTCGACACAAAGACAGAGATGCGCAAAATAGCAAGATAACCCAATCCTTTATTCCTTTATAATAGACTAGTACAAATCCAATACTCTGTTTAATAAAAAGAAAAGTACATACTTGACTCAAGAAACTATAGAAAAGACTAGATGACACTTGAGCAGCTCTAGCACTTTCACTCATGACTATTCCCATCCGATTGACTTCCATCGTCGTCGGACTTACCTGAAAAGTAAAAAGGGACAAACGGGATGAGCGAACGCTCAGTAGGAAATTATATCTCAAGTACTAGCAAGGGGTTTAAGTAATTACATTTTCATGAATGCGATAAAGCTATGCATGCTCGCATAAAACGACAAGATAGAGAGAATGTAATATCAAGGACATAAGATGAACTTAATCATGAACTTTCAACAAGATAACAAGTTTATTCAAGATATTCAAGCAAGTACGTTTAACAAGTCATGTCAAGAACTTTGGCTATCATATATCAAGCAAGTAAATTACCCTTTTACGGGCCACGCATTTCATGTCAAGTCAAGTACGATTCAAGTACAAGATGTGTGTGGAATGTCCAATCAAGCAAGTCAAGTACTCGGTATAATGCCAGATACCTTATCATTTTAACTCCCATGGGCACAAGTACTTTCGGGTGCTCCTCCCAGGACCAGATCGGGCCCTATATGCGCAGGCATTTATCATGTGTTTTGACATCCACTCTTGTTTATAGCCAACATAGAATTTCAATAATCAAGCTTGAAGACACGTACGACAACTTTGATAGAATAGAGTCCAAAATATGACAAAGGACATAGATTGACGATAATAACAGTATAATCACGATTATCGATGAAACTAGGTGGAATTAGGTTCCCTTAACTTAGGTACCATGACAAATCGATATGGACATTCTATATATAGAATTGAGGTCCACATGAACAGTATATCAAAGGTAAGATACCCTCATTCTTATCATAGAATTGAGGTTTACAAGAATGACATGATATGGCATGATATCATCATCCCATTAAGAATTTCTTATGATATACTCTTTGTATAATCATAAGGGCCGGTATACCATGTTTCTTTAGATTGACATGGCATCAGTGGTGTAATAGGTTTTTAGGGTACAACTAGCTCAGTCGGCCTTGAGGGAATCCAAGGCTACGAGGAGTCTTACGGAGGTCTCTATGACTAACTCGCTAGTCCAGAGGAACGGAATGTCCAATGGAGAGCTTGTATGTCAATGAGAGTTGAGTGTGATCGATGAAACAACGTGAAAAGTGGGACTATACTCACGGAGTGGAGAACAGTGCCGATATATACGTATATGTATAATATGAACCCATCGGTTATAGAATCAGGATAAAAATCAGTTTACAGAAAATAACGACTTAGGTCAAGTCGTTTCTCAAGTAAGTAACGCCTAAGAGAAAGGCGTTTACATATGTTCCGTTTTGCAGAATTTTCAATAATTCAGTAATTCATCTAAAACGCGCCCTGGACGGGGTCGTTTCTTAAAGAGTTGACGACTACAGTAGCAGGCGTCTCATTATTTATATATTTGACAGAATTTCAATAATTTTTCACGATTTGTCTAAAACACGCCCTGGCAAGGGGCGTTACTGTTTAATTCTATATTACAGAATATATGTATTTCAGGATTTTGACAGATAAACGCCCTAGGAAGGGGCGTGTCTTTTCAATTTACGCCCTATGGCAGGGCGTTAACATGTGTAAAATGACTTTGTCAAGGTCGTTACTTAAAGTTTTTGAAGGACAGTAATAATTTCAGGATAACAGAGGAACGAAGATAATATCAGGACAGTAACGTTAGCAGGTTGAAGACAGAGGATCATGCATTGTTTATAGTCATGATTTCATAGATAATCAGTTCTTAAGGTGGGTGATTAACATTTACATGAAATTAACGCCTGTGTACAGGGCGTCAAATATGAAATTGACGACCTGGGCATGGTCGTGTCTTGTAAATTAGCGCCCTTGACAGGGGCGTTTCTTTCAAAATATTGCAGAACATAATAAAACTGTATGCATGCCATGCTTATACATATATCTTGCGTTATTTTATTTGGGCTACAATGACTTGAGAAAACCTACCTTGTGATAATATGAAGATTGAACCGTGAAGGTTTCGGGATGGGGATCGATGCTCTGTTTAAGATGGCAGCTACTGGCTGATGGCTTTGATGAAGAACCCTTGTTCTTCGGTTCTTTACTCCTACAGGAACAGAAGAAGAAACATTTATTAATTTCTTCACCTATCAGAACAGAGGAGATTAGAAGAACGTTACCTTGTTCTTCACTTATGCTGCTGCGTCCTCAACCTGTAAGAGGAAAAGAGGATGAAGAACTATTAGTTCTTCATGTAACCGAAGCAAAGAGAAACTTATATGAACTGCTATTACGTTCATAAGGAAAAGAAGAAGAAGAAGAAGAAGATATGTTCTTCACGTACCTGTGCGGTTCAATCGTCCAAATAGGTTTAGGGTTTGTTCGATCAAGATTATTTATAGGATTTTGGACGTCCTGTTAAGGTTAGTGTTCTAGTAGAAGTAATGCTTCCAATATAGAGTCCTTGCCCTATTAAATACTTACTGGATTAACATAATCCTTCCCTGGATAAGCTCCCGTGTCGAACGGAACTCGAATGGAATTAACGACTTAGGTCAGGTCGTCGATTCTTTAATTGACGACCTTGTGCAGGTCGTGTCTTAAGAAGCGCCTTGAGGAAGGGCGTTTCATGTTTCTAAAACACGCCCAAGATTGGGGCGTTTATTGGCTTACCGTCTTTGGCGTTGGAATTTGACGCCGTCAGGTGAGGGCGTCCTTTCTTTAGTTACGCCGTATATAGAGGCGTTTCTTTTTAAATTAACGCCTTACTAAGAGGCGTTATTTGTAATATGTTTTATTTCATCTGGTTAGCCCCATTCTTATTATCTGTATTACTTCTGTAATATATATGTTTTAATTCATTTCAAATATTCATTTGTCAGGGTTGCTACACCCTCCCCCACTTAAAAAGAATTTGGTCCCCAAATTCAATTGCATATTCTGTATACACGCGGAGAGTGTAGAGTATATACCTCTTAGAACAAGTCGGGAAATCGTTTCTTCATAGATTCCTCGGTCTCCCATGTCGCTTCGTGTTCAGAATTCTTATTCCATTGCACCTTAAGCATGGGAATAACCTTATTCCTTAGAGCTCGTATTTCACGATTTAAGATTTTCATAGGCTTCTGTTCATATGTGAGATCTTTCTTGATCACCAGATCTCCATGTTCAATAATGTGTGATGGGTCGTGTACATACCTTTTCAACATGGATATGTGAAATACATTGTGTACTTCGGACAATTGAGGAGGCAATGCGATGCGATAAGCAACCTCGCCAACTCTTTCGAGTATCTCAAATGGTCCGATGAATCTTGGCGTAAGCTTGCCCTTAACACCAAATCTTCGTATGCCACGTCCAGGCGATATTTTAAGAAATACATGATCTCCAACCTGGAATTCAAAATCTCTTCTCCTTGTATCAGCATAAGCCTTTTGTCTGGTCTGAGCAACTTGCAATCTTTCTCTGATCACTTGTATCTTCTCAGTTGTATCCCTTACCATGTCTGGACCTAACAGTTGTTTCTCTCCAACTTCGTTCCAGCATAAAGGTGATCGGCAACTCCTTCCATATAAAGCTTCGAAAGGTGCCATTTGGATACTAGCTTGGTAGCTATTATTATATGCAAATTCAACTAGAGGCAAGTGTTCATGCCAGCTTTCACCAAAGTCAATGATGCAAGCTCTTAGCATATCCTCAACAACTTGGTTAGTTCTCTCGGTCTGACCATCCGTTTGAGGATGAAAAGCTGTACTAAAATTTAGTCTTGTCCCCAACGAATGTTGTAATCCCTTCCAAAAATGAGAAGTGAAACGGGGATCTCTATCAGACACGATTGAGACATGAATTCCATGTAACCTGACTATTTCCTTGATATATAATGCAGCTAAGACATCAATTGACCATCGACTCTTTATTGGCAAGAAATGCGCTGATTTAGTTAAACGGTCAATGATAACCCATATTCCATCATGTCCTCCTTTGGATTTAGATAGACCCATGATGAAATCCATACCAATATCCTCCCACTTCCATTTTGAATATCTAGAGGATGTAGTTTTCCAGCAGGCTTTTGGTGTTCCGCCTTGACTTGTTGGCATGTGAGACAGCGTGATACATAGTCCGCTATTTCTCTTTTCATGTTGGGCCACCAAAAGTTTCTCTTTACATCTTGGTACATTTTGGTGGATCCTGGATGAATAGTGTACCTTGATCGGTGAGCTTCATCTAAGATCTTCTTCTTTAATTCTGGACAATCTGGTATACAAGTTCTGTCTTTGAACAATAATCTTCCATCAGAAGTTAGTTGAAAATCAGATTGTCCTTCTAATCTGCCTTTGATTTCCACTAATATAGGATCATCATCCTGAAGTGCTTGTATCTCAGATAATAAATCTGACTGTATGCTTACATGAGATAATGTGACAAATTTGGATTCCGTGTCCAAGCTTATATTGAGCTCGGAGAATTGTTCAAGTAACCTCCATTCTTGTATCATACAATTGGCTATCATTGCTCTCGGCTTTCGACTAAGGGCATCAGCAACATAATTACCCTTTCCGGGATGGTATTGTATATTGAAGTCGAAGTCCTTGAGATATTCTAGCCAGCGTCTTTATCTCATGTTTAGCTCCTTTTGTGAAAATAGATATTTGAGACTCTTGTGATCGGAGTAGACAGTGAACTGTACTCCATAGAGATAGTGTCTCCATATCTTTAGGGTAAATACCACCGCAGCCAGTTCTAAGTCATGGACGGGGTAATTCTCCTCATGCTTCTTCAGTTGACGTGAAGAGTATGCTATGACCTTTCCTTGTTGCATTAGGACACATCCGAGGCCAATGCCAGAAGCATCTGTGTAAACCTCGAATTTCTCTCCTTCTATTGGTAGAGCTAACACCGGAGCTGTAGTGAGATGATCCTTGAGAGTTTGGAAACTTCTTTCACATTCCTCACTCCATTCATATCGGATCTCCTTGCGTGTTAATCTTGTAAGTGGTACGGCGATCTTAGAGAAATCTTTGATGAATCGCCGATAATAGCCTGCAAGACCTAAGAAACTTCTGATCTTGCTAGCATTGGTTGGTCTTCCCCGGTTTCTAACAGCTTCAACCGTTGATGGATCAACAGATAATCCATCTCGTGAAATCACATGTCCTAGAAAAGCCACTTCTTCAAGCCAGAATTCACACTTGCTGAGTTTTGCATATAATTGATTTGTCCTCAAGACTTGCAATGCAATCCTCAAATGTTTTTCATGTTCTTCCTTAGTCTTGGAATATATCAATATATCATCAATGAAAACCACCACAAATTGATCTAGATAAGGCCTGAATATGCTATTCATTAACTGCATAAAGGCAGCAGGGGCATTTGTTAGTCCAAAAGGCATAACAACAAATTCGTAATGGTCATACCTGCTTCTGAATGCAGTCTTATGAATGTCATCATCCTTGATTCTTAATTGATGATATCCTGACCTGAGATCAATTTTGGAAAAATATTTGGATCCTGAAATCTGATCAAATAACTCATCGATTCTCGGCAGTGGATACTTGTTCTTGATAGTGAGATGATTCAACTGTCGATAGTCGATGCACAATCTCATGGATCCGTCCTTCTTCCTCACAAATAAGACTGGTGCTCCCCACGGGGAAGTACTTGGTCTAATAAACCCTTTTCGAATCAGTTCCATCAACTGCTCCTTCAACTCTTTGAGTTCAGTCGGGGACATTCTATAGGGTGCCTTTGAAACTGGACCAGCACCAGGGACTAAGTCAATGGTGAAGGCCACTTCCCTTTGAGGGGGTAATCCCGGCAAATCTTCCGGAAATACGTCTGAAAATTCTTGCACTACCTGAATGTCTTCTATCTTAGTGTCCTTTGTTTCCTTAACTGTGACAAATGCAAGGAAGGATACACATCCTTTCCTGACGAGCTTGCTTGCTCGAAGAGCCGAAATAAGAGGGGATTTGCTCCGACTCTTGGGGCGAGAAAAGACTAATTCTGGAAAATCTTTAAAAGCAATTTGGCTATTGCGGCAATCAACCGTTGCATGGTATTTGGATAACCAGTCCGCTCCAAGTATAACATCATACTCCTTTAGATCGAGGCATATGAGATCTATAGGTAAATTCCTACCTTGAACCATTACCTCACAGTTTTGATAGTGATGAGTAATATCATTTTCACTTCCCAGAGGAGTAGTTAGGACTATTTTTATCCATTCTGGTTCTAACGGTAACGGGTCGGCAAACTTCTTAGAAATAAAGGAATGCGATGCACCCGTATCAAATAAGACATAAGCACTTTTGGAACAAATTTTCAATGTACCTTCCACTAATCCACCTTCTTCTTCAGGTTCGGTGTCCTGGATTGCATGAAGACGAGCATTCTTCGTCACCGGGCGTTTACCGTCACCGGCTTGGTCATTCATTAATGGACAATCGGGAATCCGATGTTCGCGACTCCCACAACGGAGACAAGCTCCTAATTTCCTCCAGCATTCTTCGGTCTTGTGACCAGCCTTGTCACAATGCTTGCATACTGTATTAGAAGGTGTAGTGGTGATAGAGAAGGGCTTGGATTTCTTGAACTTGGAATCTTGAGAGGATGAACCTCCATTATTGGGCCTCTTCTTAAAGTTGGGTTTGAAAGAACCCGAACTTGTGACTTGCTCCTTCTTATCTTTCCCACGGATCCTATCAGATAGTTCCGTGGCATCTTCAAGTAATTGAGCTCGGCGCACTATTTCGGAATAAACTTGGATGTCCATAGGCACCAGTTGAGTAATGTAGTGGGGCCTAAGCCCATTAAGAAATCTACGGGCTTTCATCTTCTCCATGCTAATAAGATGCTTAGCATATCTAGACAACCTGAAGAACTGAGTTTCATAATCTGCTAATGATAAAGATCGTTGCTTCAATGCAGCGAATTCTGCAGCCTTCTTTTCTTGGACTCGGTCCGAGAAATATTTAGCATTGAAGTATTCCACAAATTCTTCCCATGTTACTTGAGTAGGATCGATGGTTGCTTCAATAGACTCCCACCAGCACCTAGCATCTTTCTCTAACTGGAATGTAGCTAATAGAACTTTGTCCTGATCCGTGCATTGCATGACACGGAATATGCGTTCGGTTTCCCGAACCCAATGCTCGGCATCGTCCGGATCGGTCGATCCCGTGAACTTCGGGGGATTCATGTTCTTAAATGCTTGGTGTAAGCTTCCAGCTCGTGGAGCACCACCTTGTGCTACCTGTTGTAGCACTTGAGTCATCCCTTGGAGGGTACGCTGCATGTTGCGCCATTGAGCACGTTCGGCAGCCATTATCCTACAATTACAATAACTATATCAGTACGTGATCGTATTTAAAGACTCGTACACTATGTTAAATTTAACCCTTGGTTCTACCCAATCTCACTGGTTTAAAGGTTCAAACTTATCCTTGGACTTGGGTTTTTCCTAGGAATTGAATACCCTAGGCTCTGATACCACAAAGACTGTCACGCCCCGAGCGCGGAAGATACCCGGAGGTGCGCGACGTGTCTATATCAATCATGTCAATCAGAGTGGTCGTGTATTCGACACAAAGACAGAGATGCGCAAAATAGCAAGATAACCCAATCCTTTATTCCTTTATAATAGACTATTACAAATCCAATACTCTGTTTAATAAAAAGAAAAGTACATAGTTGACTCAAGAAACTATAGAAAAGACTAGATGACACTTGAGCAGCTCTAGCACTTTCACTCATGACCATTCCCATCCGATTGACTTCCATCGTCGTCGGACTTACCTGAAAAGTAAAAAGGGACAAACGGGATGAGCGAACGCTCAGTAGGAAATTATATCTCAAGTACTAGCAAGGGGTTTAAGTAATTACATTTTCATGAATGCGATAAAGCTATGCATGCTCGCATAAAACGACAAGATAGAGAGAATGTAATATCAAGGACATAAGATGAACTTAATCATGAACTTTCAACAAGATAAAAAGTTTATTCAAGATATTCAAGCAAGTACGTTTAACAAGTCATGTCAAGAACTTTGGCTATCATGTATCAAGCAAGTCAATTACCCATTTGCGGGACACGCATTTCATGTCAAGTCAAGTACGATTCAAGTACAAGATGTGTGTGGAATGTCCAATCAAGCAAGTCAAGTACTCGGTATAATGCCAGATACCTTATCATTTTAACTCCCATGGGCACAAGTACTTTCGGGTGCTCCTCCCAGGACCAGATCGGGCCCTATATGCGCAGGCATTTATCATGTGTTTTGACATCCACTCTTGTTTATAGCCAACATAGAATTTCAATAATCAAGCTTGTAGACACGTACGACAACTTTGATAGAATAGAGTCCAAAATATGACAAAGGACATAGATTGACGATAATAACGGTATAATCACGATTATCGATGAAACTAGGTGGAATTAGGTTCCCTTAACTTAGGTACCATGACAAATCGATATGGACATTCTATATATAGAATTGAGGTCCACATGAACAGTATATCAAAGGTAAGATACCCTCATTCTTATCATATAATTGAGGTTTACAAGAATGACATGATATGGCATGATATCATCATCCCATTAAGAATTTCTTATGATATACTCTTTGTATAATCATAAGGGCCGGTATACCATGTTTCTTTAGATTGACATGGCATCAATGGTGTAATGGGTTTTTAGGGTACAACCAGCTCCGTCGGCCTTGAGGGAATCCAAGGCTACGAGGAGTCTTACGGAGGTCTCTATGACTAACTCGCTAGTCCAGAGGAACGGAATGTCCAATGGAGAGCTTGTATGTCAATGAGAGTTGAGTGTGATCGATGAAACAACGTGAAAAGTGGGACTATACTCACGGAGTGGAGAATAGTGCCGATATATACGTATATGTATAATATGAACCCATCGGTTATAGAATCAGGATAAAAATCAGTTTACAGAAAATAACGACTTAGGTCAAGTCGTTTCTCAAGTAAGTAACGCCTAAGAGAAAGGCGTTTACATATGTTCCGTTTTGCAGAATTTTCAATAATTCAGTAATTCATCTAAAACGCGCCCTGGACGGGGTCGTTTCTTAAAGAGTTGACGACTACAGTAGCAGGCGTCTCATTATTTATATATTTGACAGAATTTTAATAATTTTTCACGATTTGTCTAAAACACGCCCTGGCAAGGGGCGTTACTGTTTAATTCTATATTACAGAATATATGTATTTCAGGATTTTGACAGATAAACGCCCTAGGAAGGGGCGTGTCTTTTTAATTTACGCCCTATGGCAGGGCGTTAACATGTGTAAAATGACTTTGTCAAGGTCGTTACTTAAAGTTTTTGAAGGACAGTAATAATTTCAGGATAATAGAGGAACGAAGATAATATCAGGACAGTAACGTTAGCAGGTTGAAGACAGAGGATCATGCATTGTTTATAGTCATGATTTCATAGATAATCAGTTCTTAAGGTGGGTGATTAACATTTACATGAAATTAACGCCTGTGTACAGGGCGTCAAATATGAAATTGACGACCTGGGCATGGTCGTGTCTTGTAAATTAGCGCCCTTGACAGGGGCGTTTCTTTCAAAATATTGCAGAACATAATAAAACTGTATGCATGCCATGCTTATACATATATCTTGCGTTATTTTATTTGGGCTACAGTGACTTGAGAAAACCTACCTTGTGATAATCTGAAGATTGAACCGTGAAGGTTTCGGGATGGGGATCGATGCTCTGTTTAAGATGGCAGCTACTGGCTGATGGCTTTGATGAAGAACCCTTGTTCTTCGGTTCTGTACTCCTACAGGAACAGAAGAAGAAACATTTATTAATTTCTTCACCTATCAGAACAGAGGAGATTAGAAGAACGTTACCTTGTTCTTCACTTATGCTGCTGCGTCCTCAACCTGTAAGAGAAAAAGAGGATGAAGAACTATTAGTTCTTCATGTAACCGAAGCAAAGAGAAACTTATATGAACTGCTATTACGTTCATAAGGAAAAGAAGAAGAAGAAGAAGAAGATATGTTCTTCACGTACCTGTGCGGTTCAATCGTCCAAATAGGTTTAGGGTTTGTTCGATCAAGATTATTTATAGGATTTTGGACGTCCTGTTAAGGTTAGTGTTCTAGTAGAAGTAATGCTTCCAATATAGAGTCCTTGCCCTATTAAATACTTACTGGATTAACATAATCCTTCCCTGGATAAGCTCCCGTGTCGAACGGAACTCGAATGGAATTAACGACTTAGGTCAGGTCGTCGATTCTTTAATTGACGACCTTGTGCAGGTCGTGTCTTAAGAAGCACCTTGAGGAAGGGCGTTTCATGTTTCTAAAACACGCCCAAGATTGGGGCGTTTATTGGCTTACCGTCTTTGACGTTGGAATTTGACGCCGTCAGGTGAGGGCGTCCTTTCTTTAGTTACGCCGTATATAGAGGCGTTTCTTTTTAAATTAACGCCTTACTAAGAGGCGTTATTTGTAATATGTTTTATTTCGTCTGGTTAGCCCCATTCTTATTATCTGTATTACTTCTGTAATATATATGTTTTAATTCATTTCAAATATTCATTTGTCAGGGTTGCTACAGAATGTGTATGCTCAATGTTTGCACATGTTTTCAACACATGTTTTCAAAATCTGTATTATCACACACATCGTTTTATCATTATCAAAAAGGGGGAGATTGTTACATCCCATAGTTCGTGCTTGGTTTCAATGATATCAAAACGATTGTGTTTGTGTGTGTACGTGTTTCATTGAGCAACATGTTGTATATCTTGATTTTATGAGTTGAAAGATGGAGTCAATTGTTACTCTTGAAAGCCATGTGAACTCTCGGTGTTTAAGGAACTAATGTTATATTTATGCTGGTTTGTAGGAACACAACTTCATGGCTGATACTTAGAATCTTAAGGAGTCCATCAATGAAGTTCTTCTTCTTAAAGGGACTTAACTCTGTTCATGTTTAAAGTTATATGAATGATTTGTATTTAAGGATCTCATGCCTTGAATATTTTGATTTGCAGGATCAAAATCCATGCTTCATGTTTAGAACTCAAAGGAGTTCATCAATGAAGATCTTATTGAAAAAAGGGGGTTGCTTCTCTCATTGCATTACAATGATTCTTCTACATTTCATTCATTTCATCTAATAGCTTTCAACGTCTTGGTTGGATATTTTCATGCATTTTCTTCATAATATTTTTAGACTTGAAATATTCATACAAGACTTCATGAAAGTTGGTTCCATATTGCTCATGTATTGGATGAATGATTGGTCATGTGTACTTTGCTCTAAAAGCTTGAGTTAATGACTTCTGTATGAAAGAATTGCATGAAGATGACTTTTCTGCAGATGACTTCTTTTGGGTCTTAATCTATGAGATTGTGTTCACTGAACACACATTTCTAATTGACTGATAGTGACATATCATTCATAGAGTTATTGTGATTTCAATATGTGCATGAATTTGTGAAACATGCTTGGAAGAATGCACATGCCCTGTACTCAAGAGAATTCATGAGAAAGCATGTTTGCATGATTGGTATATACTGATGTGTGAGATGCATGTGAAGATAATGTTTCTCTTAGGATAATCCTTCATGAATGTTAGCTCTTAATCAACAAGAATGCCATTTGAATGAATGTGGTTCCATGATATTATGCATACTTTGCATTTGGCATATTTGTTAACACTTATGTGATGAAGCATTTTGATGTTGAAGATTTGGTTGATTCAAGAATGTGATTGAATGGTTGAGCTTCCATATTATTATAGTTGATTGAATGATAGATTCATGCTTATAATTGTAAAACCTTGTCATTTGGTCAAATATATTTTTGCTAAGTGATTTGAGAAGTAAAACACATGTTTGAATAGGTTCAATGATGTATTTCAATGTGAACATGTTCATAGTGTTAATGCATAACTCATATATTTTGATTCTCAACTAACCTCTTGGTTTATCTTATTTTTCAGGATGCAAAATCATTGTTGATCTTCATGGGATTATGGTAACATTTAATCAATTATTTCCCTTTGGTTTGATGGAGGTTTTAGTTGTTTTTTAAACTCAAACTGTCTTACAGTCTTCACCATTTTCAATTCAACCATTGGATCTCCCCTCTAAAAATTTTATGTTGTAGCTCTGGGAGTCCCCTTTCCAACGCCTCCAGTCTTGCTTCGATCGGAGTTCAGAGCTGGGAGAATTAATTCCTGCCGCTGGAGCGCGCAGTGCTATTTTTTATGTAATCTGCCTGAAAGGGTCGACCCCTGGGTGCTTTTTTGTGACACAGGGTGCTTTTTTGTGTTTTCCAGCACCCTGGATGCCGAGGGTTGACCCCAAGGGTCGACCCCTTCCGGACGGGACTTCTGAAAGTGTTTAAAACCCTTTGAAAACCCTTTCAAACATTACCATACTACCCCCTATTAGTTTCTATTGTTATTGAGGTGTTTTTAACATGTATTAGGAGGGTTTTATGAGTCTTTTCCCCACCCCTTGAGTTGCATATATAAGAGTTACGAATTTGGGAAGTGATCAACCCTAATGCTTATTTGCTCTTTCGTATAGGTGAAGAAAAAGAGGAGAACGTGCTGGAGCTCTTCCAAGGAGGATATCATCTACTTTCGTGAAGATCTGGAGATCGTGGAAGAAGAAGAAAAGGTGCGGATCGAAGAGAGGATCAAGAAGACGTAAGGATCGTCTTCATCCGGCTTCCCTCCAACTCGTGGTTCAAGGAACATCATCAACCGACCTTGAAGAACAAAGGGGGATCACTTCTATGTCTTCTATCAGTTCTTTGTGATGTATTCTATGATCTATATTTTGGGTTTGAGCATGCCTGAATATTTGTGTTCATTTTCTGAACATTAGAGATATTTGTGTGTGTGACCGGTTGTGTATACGGTCGTGTTTGATCGCCTTCGTGCGATCGTGTTTATGTCTTTGTGCTGCGGTTGTTGCAGCGTGTGTGTGTGTGTGTTGTGATCCGGTCGTCGGATCGTGTGTTGTGTTTGTGATCCGGTCGTCGGATCGTGTGGGAGACTTCGTCTCCGTCTGTGTGTGTGTTGGGGTGTGTCCCCGTGTGTGTGCGGGCGTCGTCCCGTGTGTGTTTGGAGCGTCGTCTCCATTTGGGGATTTATCCCCGAGTGAAGCCTCACCAAGTTTGGTGAGGGGTGGACGTAGGGAACCCGTCGTGGTCCCGAACCACCTTAAAAATTCTGTGTCTTGTGGTTTACTTTTGTGGATACGTGCTTAACTGTTTATATTGGTTGAATGTTCGTGTGTGAACGGTGAGATCGAGAGAACCTAGTTATCGTGTTTAGCTAATTCCTCAATTTTATCAATCTTGTTAATTCCGCTGTGCGCTAGTTTGTGTATTTTAATTGGACATAGTTTTAGTAGAAGGATCTATTCACCTCCCCTTTAGATCCGTGTTCTTGCACTACGGGACCCAACATCCATGTTCCATGTCACTTTCGCTTCAACTCCGCTCGCTCCCCTGCAAAGAGGACGTTAAGGAGGGGCATCTGTTGACACCCATTTTTTACCGATGAGTTGAGTCGTTCCCCTTACTCCCATTTATTGATGCCTCGAGTTGTCCATCACTCATTGGGGCTATTTTTAGGCACGTTTTGGGCCAATTTTATGGGTAGCCTCCCTCCTTGGCTAGGTTTGTTTCAATTCTAAGCTTAATGGGCCTTGGTTTTGGTTGATTGAGCTTTTCTATGAGTTTCAAGCACCTATGTACATGTACGGTTCAACCCTGGCCGCTCAATCAGTGTGCGATTGTCTGTAAGCCGTCCATATATTTTGGAATATTTTGGTTAATTTTCTGAATTTCCACCGACAAGCATTTATGCGGTCTTCCCCTAGCCGTTCAATACGATGAACGGACGCGTGGTAGCCGCTCGTCTCTCAGAGTCCTACGCTTGGTGGTTTTCTCAGATAATTACCCAAGTAATCTATTTATCACCGACAAGGCTACAATGGTTGTTCTTTGGCCGCTCTACCTTTGAACGGTCTAATCGTAGCCGTTCATTTATGAGAGTCCAGCGGTGAGCTATTCGACCGGTTCAATGGATAATCTGGATTATTTTGTGAATTGTTGAATTTCCACCGACGAGGTTGTACGACCCAGAATGGGCCGCCCATATGGATGTGTGGTCTATCGTTAGACCGTTCATCTGCTCGATTGCTGAAGATTCAACAGATTTTCTCTCTCCTCGTGGATTTATCCCCAACTTTATCCAGCCATTTCTCTGTGAATCCTCAACCATTTTGAGTGCCGTTTCTTCCAGATGAAAGATAATTGAATTATCTTCATCTTTTGTTTGATAATCTTGACCTGAAAATGCTTCTAAACCCTAATTCCGAGCTAGGACTTTAGGTGCTCTATAAATAGACCCTAGAGGCCAGGTTTGAAGAGGGGGGGAGATTTTGGTCGACGGTGAAGCCCTGCTGAATTCTTGAGCTACCTAGCACCAAGGAGGGAGTCCTTCTACGTCCATATAGGCCTCCGGTTCAGGGAGTAGTCCCAGTGATGGGGACATCACCCACGATTCTCTTTGGCTCGGGACTTCACTTCCTCCTGGAGAGGAATAGGATCGAGCTCCATGTCAAGCAGGGCCCCCTCGACTCTTTACTTTTCTACTTGGATCATTTTGATGTATTTCTTACTTTTGTTTGAGTCATTTTGATGTAATGTTCCCCTTTATTTGAGTCATCATGCTATGTCCTAAGTCATTTCCCTATGTTTTAGTCTTCATCTACCCCTTGGTTAGTTTTTGGACAGCTTGGTCATTATGTGTAAAGCCAGGGGTAGTCTTGTCATGTAAAAGTTTGGGACCCTATAAATAGGACCCCAAACCCCCCTTGGTGAAGGAATGAAGAATTTGAATTGAGTATTCCACTAAATCTTTTGAGAACCTCTCTCTCTCTCTCTCTCTCTCTCAATAGGGGGCGACCCCCTCTCTCTCTCCTCCCTCTCCCTCTCTCTCTAGGGCACCCTTGCCCCTTCACCTTCCCTTGCCAACTCATCAACACCTCCCCCCCTCTCCACTTTCCACATCAGCCCATCCATTAACTACAACCTTTCACCTCCCCTAGGCCCATCAATACTACCATTACCCCCACCATTACCCAAGCACCCCTTCATCTCCCAAAGTAACCCTCCCACTTCCCAAGCACTATTTCCACTCCCCCAAGCACCCTTGCCTCTTCCCCACACATCCCTCCACCTTCCCATACAACCCTTCCCATCCCCAACACAACCTTTCCCATCCCCAAAGCAACATTAACCCTCCATTAACCACTCATTCAAACCAAAGGAGAGAGATCTCCCTCTCCCTCTCCCTTCCAACACCAAATTCGCAGCTCCCCACTCCCCCACCTGCAAGACCCCTTCCAGCCCCCATTTCCCCCCTCTCACCCCTTGGTTCGACCCCCCCTTTGACACCCTATCAACCAAGGGACGCCCCAGCCACTTCCCACTCCATTTCCCCCTCCCCATCTCCTCACTACCATCCCCTTCCACCATCATACCCTGTCCAGGTCACAGGCAGCATGCTAGCTGCTTGTTGCAGTGGCTGGCACGTCTTCACCGAGCATCTTCTGGAGGTGTATTATATATTGCTGGAAAGCTCCCCCAATCGGCTTCGCAGGCAAGGTGGTCTTGCCCCGTTCCGAGGTTGGAGCTGTTCTCAGCATCCGTTCTCGCCCGGCAGCGCATTCAGCACCCGAGTAGAGTCCAGAGCCTCTGTCCAGAAGTTCTTGCAGCCTCTCCTCGGATCCCCTTGGCGCGCCGTTTCACCGGGACGAAGATCTTCCAGTCACTTAACCAACGCAGCCAACGGGACATCGTTTGGAGACTAGAGCTGCTCGTACCATTTTTTCTACCGCAGGGACGCTGTTCAGGTCAGTCAGGGTCTGTTCCGATACCTCTCCACCTCTCGGGCTGCCACTCTCGACCCTGACCTCCTCTGGAGCCATTCTTCCTCACAGATCGAAGAGGACGCGGCCATGCACGTAACCGTCCTGGTCCCGCGTCGTTCTAATCACGGGAGCACTCGGGGCGGCTTCATCTTCCCGCTACAGCATCCTGAAACCTGCTTGAGCCAGAACCAAGTAGCGCCGATCCAGCACCTGCTCCAGCCATCGGCGACACTTTGAGATTCTGAAAAAATTCAGGCTTCATCCCGGGTTAGTCACCGACGATTGGGCGCTGGTCTCTTTGACTTCTGAGTTCCGGAGCGGCTACTACAGCACCAACAGTGAGCGCCTGTCCGTCAGGCAGATCGGCGGGCAAAACTTAGAGGATTCGCTCGGCTCCGTCCCTAGCTCTCTCCCCTCCCCGCTTGGCCGGCTTACCGCCCGTCCCTGTGTGGAGGTAGTGCTTGTTTGTACTCCAATCCTCCCCACCCCAAGATGCCCCTCCTGCGTGAGGCGTAGTGCTCGTATATTGTCTAGCAGGGTGAAGCTCCGATCGACGTAGTGTGCGGGGAACCCACACTTCCCCGCTCGCCCTCGTCTCCGAACGGGGTTGGTTTCCTCAAACCAACCAGGTAAGCTCCTGACCATGTTCTCTCTATTGTTTGTTTACTTAATATCCGTCAAACTACTCCGCTGGACGGTGAGAGAGCGCTCGACCCTGGAACATCCAGCTTCCGTGCGGTCACCGTGGGCTAGAGAGAGAGAGTGACCCAGTGCCCCCAAGGCACCCTTCTAGCCCCTTGATTGTGGGAACCATACCCTTGGGAGGGAAACCGTATCCCTACTGGCCCTCTACCAGCAAGGGTCTTGCTCCACCACCTCGACTTGGCATCACCGAGTCACCACAGGAAGCGCGTGCGCACGGTGGATTGGCGATTTCTGACAATCTCAAATCTTGCTATTATGTTTGCGATTTAGGTCCAAGGGATCACGACCACTTGCTGCATTCTCCCATAGTCTGTGTCACATCAATTTGGTATCAGAGCAAGTTCTAGACTTGTCTCTATGAGTCTAGTCCTAGGGCATTGGCATTTGGGGCTCCCTTGCATCGTGTTTTCCATCGCTCCTTTGCATGATCACCCTAGGGAGACACCCCAAGTACCCATGGACCGATTTGACGCTGCCGTCAACAACCTTCTTGATCAGCTAGATACCATCACCACCCGACTTGACCGGGTTAAATAAAAATGGAACCACGGCCCTAGAGCTCGGTCACCACGGGATGAATTTGGATGGGAAGATAATAAACCACCACCTAGGAACCATGGTCTAAGAACTCGATCTCCATGGGAAGGGTTTGATACGGAAAAAATGGACTATGATCCTTATTATGACTATGAGAGGCCCCGACATTACGAGCGTGAGGGAAGGGAAGGCATCCCCGGGATAACCTCGATAACCATCCCTTAAGAATGATGCGGTTCTCTAGACCTCCTAGGTTCACTCCACGACCGGATGATCCCAAAGACATGGGACCCCGTCCCAACCCAGCCCCTCTCATGAAGACCCCCATGCCATGTCCAAGTGGAAGTACCCCATTTCGGCCCACTAATCTTCCTCCCACCCCTCATCCGACAAGAATCACCCCTAGTCAACCCATACCCCGACAAGAAGGGAGTTCCAATGGACCAAGTGTGGGTGGGACCACTCCAGGAAATAGACAACAATGCTTTAAGTGTGAAGGCTTTGGACACTTCATCAATCAATGCCCTTCACGAGAAATGTCCAACATACTGATTGAAGAAATAGCTACCCCTACCCAAGGGGAACTTGAGGAGGTGACCGAAGTCCATGAGGCTCCCCTAGATTGGGAAGAGGAATATGAAGCCCAATGCCAAGAGTTGGGTCAAGAGAACTCATCCCTACCCAAAGAAAACCCATTGAGCCTAACTGGGTGCACCCTCCCCCGAGAGTTACAAGATGACCAACCAAGTCCCCCCACCCCTCCCTCCATGAGAATTGTGATTTTAGGGGAACCCCTGATTGAGTGGCTAAAGCAAAATCTCCTCCTCCACGTCACGCGCCCCTCCATGGATAACCACAACCCAATCGTGCCCACCCCACCATTCCACACAACCTACCATTCATTCTGCTTTGTAGGAACCCTGAGGGACTTGATTAAGGGTATACTAAGGCAAATAGAGGTGACAAACATACTGGCCTTAGGAGCAAGTGACATGGGGTACCTTAGTTTCTCACACCCCTCTATCGGGTCCATCACCTCCATTTACACCAAGGGTCCTTGCACGAGTGAGCTCTTATTGTTTCTACCCGAGCCCGATGAGTTTTACACCACCCCCCTACCACAAGGAAAGGGCACCCCACCTAGGGAATCCACTTTGGTACTTACCCCATTAGGAGGCGAGTGCCTAGGCCACACTAGGGAGTGTATGCTTTGGAGTGCTCGAGGTCTAGGATGGGAAGAAGTCTCATTCCCCTCAACCCAAGTCCTCCTAAGTCCGCATGATCCCTTCCCGCTAGCCCCTCATTGCCAACCCACCTCCTTGCCCTCCTACACCTTTCCCTACCCCTCGCTCCTTTGCAAGGAGCATAACATTAGGTCCCATCGGGTTCATGATTTCACTTCCCCACGTGCGCTAGGGACCCCAGATCTATCTCTTGGATTGAGGCCCACCTCCACTTCACCCACCCCTCGACCCATCTTGATCCTTTTGACCCCTTCCAATGGGCTTCCGAGTACTCATGTGACCAACCTGCATCACTCACCACCCACTCCTTCCTACCCTCACCCACCTTATTGGACCAAGCCCACTCCACTTTCCTAGACCCCTTCAACCCCTATGAGTGGAAACTCCCACACCAAGCCATACACATAGAAGATGCCATTTGGATGGAAATGCATGTGTCACTACATTTTGCATCATTTGGTAGGGCTAGTAAGTCAAATCATCTCATTTGTGTTACACACACACTACGTCCAGTACACGACAGGTTTACATTTGGATATGCAGGTCCTCCCCCACTCATCATCCATCTTATGCATGATAGGAATATACATGGAAGTCCAGGTCCTCCGGCACTCACTGCACCCATACCTGATAGAACCATTTATGGATGCCCCGGTCCTCCTAAGTCCGTCAAAACTAATGTAACACTTGATAGGGCTAAATTTAGTTGTCCAGGCCCTCCCTTCATCTTTAGAGGATCATCATTCATGACACTGCATGGCCCTATTCACAAACAAATCAACAAGAGCAATGAGGTATACAAGAAATTAGCCGATTCCCACCGCCGCCACCAAGAGTTCCGTGTAGGTGATTTGGTGATGGTGAGGGCTGAGAGACTATTCCCTGGAAATGTCTCAAAGTTGAGGCCTCGTGGATCAGGCCCCTTCCAGGTTTTGAGGCGCGTTGGCACTAATGCTTATGTGTTAGACCTCCCTGAGGAATAAGGAGTAAGTCCCACTTTCAACGTCACTGACCTGGTGCCATACAAGGGTCCCACGGTGACACCCAGTGAGGACATCTAGCCTGTTCCATCCCTTGAGAGAGCCCCTACCCAAAAGCGAGCTCCACCCGGCCCAAGGAACCAGCGTGAGCAAGTGGAGCGGATATTAGATGAACAGATCACTACTACTCGGAGCAAGGCATATGAGCGATATCTGGTTAGGTGAAAGGGACGGCCGCCTTCGGATGATACCTGGGTGAGTCGGGAGGATCTCTAGCAGCTAGACCCTGACATATTGGAGCAGTATCACAGCAGGGTGGGCCCCTACTAGACAGAGTCGAGCTTTTTGCAGCCCGGGAGAATTGATGGGCACATCACCCATGATTCTCTCTTCCTCGGGACTTCACTTCCTCCTGGAGAAGAATAGGATCGAGCTTCATGTCAAGCAGGGCCCCCTCGACCCTTTGCTTTTCTACTTGGATCATTTTGATGTAATGTTCCCCTTTATTTGAGTCATCATCCTAGGTCCTATGTCATTTCCCTATGTTTTAGTCTTCATCTACCCCTTGGTTGTTTTTTGGACAGCTTGGTCATTATGTGTAAAGCCAGGGGTAGTCTTGTCATGTAAAAGTTTGGGTCCCTATAAATAGGACCCCAAACCCCCCTTGGTGAAGGAATGAGGAATTTGAATTGAGTATTCCACTAAATCTTGTGAGAAACCCCCCCCTCTCTCTCTCCTTCCTCTCCCTCTCTCTCTAGGGCGCCCTTGCCCCTTCACCTTCCCTTTCCACCTCATCAACACCTCCCCCACTCTCACTTTCCACATCAGCCTATCCATTAACTACAACCTTTCACCTCCCCTAGGCCCATCAATACTACCATTACCCCCACCATTACCCAAGCACCCATTCATCTCCCAAAGCAACCCTCCCACTTCCCAAGCACTATTTCCACTCCCCCAAGCACCCCTGCCTCTTCCCCACACATCCCTCCACCTTCCCATACAACCCTTCCCATCCCCAACACAACCTTTCCCCTCCCCAAAGCAACATTAACCCTCCATTAACCACTCATTCAAACCAAAGGAGAGAGATCTCCCTCTCCTTCCAACACCAAATTCGCAGCTCCCCAGTCCCCCACCTGCTAGACCCCTTCCAGCCCCCATTTCCCCCCTCTCACCCCTTGGTTCGACCCCCCCCTTTGACCCCCTATCAACCAGGGGACGCCCCAGCCACTTCCCACTCCATTTCCCCCTCCCCATCTCCTCACTACCATCCCCTTCCACCATCATACCCTGTCCAGGTCGCAGGCAGCAAGCTAGCTGCTTGTTGCAGTGGCTGGCACGTCTTTACCGAGCATTTTCTGGAGGCGTATTATATATTGCTGGAAATCTCCCCTAATAGGCTTCGCAGGTGAGGTGGTCTTGCCCCGTTCCGAGGTTGGAGATGTTCTCGGCATCCGTTCTCGCCCGGCAGCGCATTCAGCACCCGAGCAAGGGCCAGAGCATCAGTCCAGAAGCTCCTGTGGCCTCTCCTAAGATCCCCTTAGCGGGCCGTTTGATCGGGACGAAGATCTTCCAGTCGCCTAACCAACACAGTCAACGGGACATCGTTTGGAGACCGGAGCTGCTCGTACCAATTTTTCTACCGCAGGGACGCTGTTCAGGTCAGTCAGAGTCTGTCCCAATACCTCACCACCTCTCAGGCTGCCACTCTCGACCCCGACCTCTTCCGGAGCCGTTCTTTCTTGCTGATTGAAGAGGACGCGGCCACACTCGTAACCGTCCTGGTCTCGCGTCGTTCTAATCACGGGAGCACTCGGGGCGGCTTCGTCTTCCCGCTGCAGCATCTAGAAACCTGCTCGAGCCAGAACCAAGCAGCACCGATCCAGCACCTGCTCCGGCCATCGGCGACACTTAGAGATTCCGGAAAAATTCAGGCTTCATCCCGGGTCAGTCATCGACGATTGGGCGCTGGTCTCTTTGACTTCTGAGTTTCAGGGCGGCTACTACAGCACCAACAGTGAGCGCCTGTCCGTTAGGTAGATCGGCGGGCAGAACTTAAAGGATTCACTGGACTCCGTACCTAGCTCTCCTCCCCTCCCCGCCTAGCCGGCTTACTGCCCCTCCCTGTGTGGAGGTAGTGTTTGTTTGTACTCCAATCCTCCCCACCCAAAGATCCCCCTCTGCGTGAGGCGTAGTTCTTGTATATTATCTAGCAGGGTGAAGCTCCGATCGACGTAGTGTGCGGGGAACACACACTTCCCCGCTCGCCCTCGTCTCCGAACGAGGTTGGTTTCCTCAAACCAACCAAGTAAGCTCCTGACCTTGTTCTCTCTAGTGTTTGTTTACTTAATATCCGTCAAACTACTCCACTGGATGGTCAGAGAGCGCTCGACCCTGGAACATCCAGCTTGCGTGCGGTCACCATGGGCTAGAGAGAGAGAGAGTGACCCAGTGCCCCCAAGGCACCCAGCCAGCCCCTTGATTGTGGGCACCGTACCCGTGGGAGGGAAACCGTACCCATGCTGGCCCTCTACCAGCAAGGGTCTTGCTTCACCACCTCGACTTGGCATCACCGAGTTACCACAGGAAGCGCGTGCGCACGGTGGATTGGTGATTTCCGACAATCTCAAATCTTGTGATTATGTTTGCAATTTAGGTCCAAGGGATCACGACCACTTGCTGCATTCTCCCACAGTCAGTGTCACATCACCCATTCTTGAGTCTTTTTGCATTTTATGGTCTCATTTCTTCTCATTGCATGTTTGTTTCTACACATCCATTCTCCCACGTTTTCATTGTTTGCACTGTCATGCACACACTCTCCCATGCTTTCTAATGCCCTAGGGGTTTAAAACCCCCCAGGTATCCCCCATTCAAATACTTATGTTCATTTCCCTACATTCGAGCGTTTGCTACACTCCACGTTTCTAACTTGGGTTTTTCCTGGTGTTCTACAGTTTGTTTTGCAGGTCAGCAGTACAGTAACGTGAGGCCCATCCTTTCTGGCCAGCCAAAAAGGGTGGAGGTTGGACCCTTTTGTAACTTCTGGCATGGTGGTCTTGCGCTGTTCTCTACCATCCGTTCAAGGAGACGTGCGGTGCGATCTGGACCGTCCTGCTTCTTCCTGCGGTCATGATAGAGCCGTTCAACTGCCAGGAGTGCTTCATCCCTCGTCCTCTGCAGCGTCCTTAGACGGTCTATCGTGTGACCGTGCATCATTATAGGCGGTTCTTCCTGAGTCGTATATCCTTGCAGCGCTACACACCAGGCGAGTACCTCTCCGTCTTTCCAAGGTACAGTGTGTTCATCACGTTCGGCTCCTTGGTGGCGATCACAGGTTTTATTCCTCCCTTTTCCTCTATCTTCATTCATTTCCCATGTTGGATGTGGTAAGATAGACATGGGAAGGCATTAAGGGATGGATGGGAGGAGAAATATATCTACACCGGGCACAGCAGTTAATGTACTCCCCTACCGAATCTACCAAAAATATTATTCTGATGTCCACCTCACCAAGGTCCGGGATATGCAGATTGCCGGCTTCAATCAAAAGTTCAAGGTCCTGTTGGGAGTGGCGGAGTTTACCCTCACTATGGCTGATTTTACCACAAGAGTGCAGTTCCATGTCATCAGCTCTAGCACCTCGTACAAGGCATTGCTTGGCCGGCTGTGGTTGCATGAAAACCCGGAGGTGCCGTCTACACTGCATCAATGTATCAAATACAGCCGTGATGGGAAGGAGGAAAGGATATTTGCTGACCTCCACCCATTTGAAGTGTTTGAATGGCATTTGTTAGATGCCTCCCTCTACATGGAGCAGCCTTGGGAGGCTACCAGGCCAACGGCTCCCGTCAAGACAACAAAAGAATCCCCTAGTGGCAACTGGTTTCCACCACTGTTGCCTGATCATGCAAGCTCCCAGGCAGTGTCACACATCACCAGCACTGAGGACATCAACAGAGTTGCACCTCCTGCCACCTATCCTGAGGCAAGTGAGGCCGAAGTCGAGGGACTCTATGGGCACATTAAGGTCACTGGTGGACTTATTAACCAATAGCGAGCCTCAACAGATCGACAATTGAGTCCCGCAAAATGTTGGAGGTGGCCCATTTAGCAGGCACCACCAGTCTATTCTATGCAGCAGAGGAACATGTTATACAACAAGATGTCGATTGCCACATTCCAGAGGACCTAGATAATCCGACGGTGCCAATCCAAGGCTTGGTGTTCACAGTGGACAGGGTAGCCGAGCTATCAAGAAAGCTGTGGATTTCCTCATTTCAACCCCGCGAAGAAAGGGAGTGTTGGGTCCCAAAGGGAGGCAATCAAGAAGGGAGGGGTGAATTGATTGGCCAAATAAAAAAAATTACTAATTGAAATGCTAGTAGGAAGGAAAACCACAAACTAGAAAGAATTCTAGTTAAGCAAACACTCAGCCTTACTCGAACAAGATCTCTCTCGCGAGTACACGAAGTAAAAATATAAATTCTAAGACGGAGAAAGAAAATGCTCAGCTAACCGTGACGCCCACTCGTCCAAACCACGAAGAACAAACCACAAAGGAGGCACAAATTTTTTATGTGGTTCGGGTACACAAATGTGTCCCCTACGTCCACCCCTCACACGTGAGGATTAATGTTTCACTATGAGGTGAGCCACACACATGCTGTAATGACAGCCAACACACACACGGTAGCCTATCTCAGCCACCACACACACATACACGCTCTCGTATCACAGATCACGAGCACACACACACACGAATGTGTTTCAAGATGTTCAAGGATTACAGCAAATGTTCAAAATCAATCAGCAAAGACTTGAGAAGATTGGTAGTGGTTTAGAGCTCCCCCTTTCTCTCCTTTGAAGGTATTTGAATGCTCCTGCAGTTTGAGGACGGTTCTTGAAATAAGATGAACGATTCTTGCAAAAATGAGGTTGTAACTTGATTTCCCATACAGCTTCCAGTAGAGGATTGATTGAAGACTTGAATCTACCTTCTTCCCTTCACATACAAGCTCGAAACAACGTGGGAGAAGCCTTGGAGCAGCTGCTTGCGTCCTACACCTGCAGAGTTTTGAGAGAGAGCTCAAAAATTAAAAGATAGATCTCTACCCTAGGTTTGAGGCCAAAGAGATGGCTATATGCAACCAGGACGGTCAAGGAACACGCTTGGGACAAGATCCACGAAACATAGAGTAAAATAAGGCAGATCGATGAGAGTGGGTTGACCAAAGGTTCGTGGACGCAAAAAGTCCAAATTCACGGCTCCGCATAGGTGTCGACACCTGGTGTCGACACCTTGTGCATTCAGGGTAGCAGAAGCCAAAGAAAACAGTCTGGACTCTAGGTGTCGACACCTGGTGTTCAGGCTAATCAACCAGAACTGGTTTCAAGTAGGTGTCGACACCTCCTGAACTGGTTGCTGGAACCATGTTTCTGAACCATATGTCGACACCAGGTGTCGACTCTTGTAGTTCTAGAAGGCCCAGTGACCCGGTTTGCTAGAAAGATAGCACCAACTCCTCCACAGACGATGGTAAGTAAAAGTGATTGCGAGGAGGTCTTCCAACCTGTAAAAACACCAAATAAATGTCAGACTGATACAATATGATATAGCTCACAAAATAGCCATTACATTTCACCCATTTAAATGGAATTATATCAACTTGAAAACATATAGCAGTGTAAGCTTATCCAAAGCGTTTTCCATTTTTCATTCCAGGAGTGACGAATGAAGGAGGAGTGAAATGTTCATAGCAACCCACATTTTAACAATTACCTTTTCATTTTACCTGAAATTACTTTCGGTCCTCAATTGCTTGCTCAAATGTTGAATTTCCCATTCAAGAATTATTTGAGTATCAACCATTGATCACCATTGCATGATTCTAAAGAATTTGAGTCACCCAAAAATATGAATGCACATTACATCCATTAATCATCAAAACTCATAAATCCACACATCATAATCTCGAGGTCAAACAATCTCCCCCTTTTTGATGATGACAAAGATGCTATATGCTATGATATAAACAAGGTGACTTGAGTGTGGTCTTTGTTGCAATTTTTACACAACCATCTCATGTAAATGGTATTCATGCTGATAATCACGCGCATAACCACAAATATTGAGTTTTAATGATCGGAGTGACATTCACAGCCACAAGAGGATTTCCACAGCCACACTTAAAGAGCATTCTTATAAGTTGTTGAATGCAAGATACAAAACACCAACACACAAACTACTATGATCATGCAATGATGACAACAAAGACTCAAGACTGACTAGACGTACTAAACTTAAGACTCCGACAACATGAGACATTCAAGCACACAAGCACCAAACGGATACAAGCATATAGCTAGATAACTAGATAAACTCTCCCCCTTTGTCATCAACAAAAACAAGGGGAGCTGGGACTACAAGTAGCATTTGCCAACGGGAAGCACTAAGACCTAATCAGATCCAGAGGATGGCGGAGGAGGAGGTCGGCGAATATAATCCACGATGGCTTGGAACTGTTCAGTTTGAGCATCCATGGTAGTTTTGAGATAGTCAAGGGATGTGTTGATGGACTGGAATTCTTGGAGATAGGTGGTATGATTAAGCTTCAATTCTGCCACATCCTGAGTAAGAGTATCCACTGTCTCCCTTAGCTCACTCACATCACCACTCAAGGTCTCCACCGTCAATTGTATCCCATGAACATCCGTGAAGGCGGCTGAAGTGCTGGATGCCCCGCCATGTACAGGCTGATCATTGGCTTCCTCTTCTTCCTCATCAGAATCAATTGCAGGTTCTTTCTCTTTCACAGATTTTAGATGCCAAACCAAATGACCATGAGCATTTATCTCATAGCCCATATTCTTGCAAACTGAATGAACTGTGTACATATCACCTTCTCTCAAGGTTTGACAAGGTTCCTTGCTCAAATCAATGGTAGCCTTACGGAAAACAGCAGTTAAGGTGGCAGCATATGGAAGAGTGTGATTCCGATTATGAAGACAGGCAGTGATATGACCAAAGAAAAGTGCAGGGAAACTGATCTGCTTCCCTTGCAGTAGATTAGCAATAATAAAAGTCTGAATATCTATGACTTTTTCCCTTCCTCCTGCCTTTGGAAGCAAAATAGGGGTCACCATATGATGGAGAATGTGCTGCAATGGGGGAAAATGATTGGCATTTAAGCCACTGACGGTTCTATCTTGCATTTCATCCCCGTTCAGGAGTTCATATGCCACATCTTCATAAATCATTGCCTCCCCATGAAGTTCGCCAGTAATAGGCATCTTAAAAGCATTAGCTAACTGTTCTTCAGAGATACCAAGAATTTGTCCATTCACCACTGTCATGTATTTGTTGTTCTTGAGAAACATATTTCCATAGTATTGAAGGACAAGAGAATGATATATCTTCCAATGATCAGCCATAAACGAAAGAAGGTTCGGTTGATTTTTTACCAAAGGGAGCAACTCAGGGAGTCCTTGGTGAAGATCATTGAAATCAACTGCTCGAGGTCGGAGAACCCTCCGATCCATCATTTTAAATTGCGTGGGAGTGGGCTTCTCCAGAATGGCTTCATGCTCTTTGCACTTAGCCCGAGCTTCCCTCTTTCGGCCGGATTCCTCAGCGGGTTCCTTGCCCAGCGCACGTTGTTTGGGTGCCATGGGAGACCAATCTCGTAGGAAGACGAAAGAGGAGATAAGGAGATGATTGGGGGTGACAATGAGGCCCTTACCGCAGATGGGAGGACTCTCCACAGATCATCCACACTCCAGGGGACAAATGGCCGAAGAGGAGGTCGACGGATGCTCGTCCAAGGGGAGGCGCGGGTGCCGCAGCGATTTCCGCTCTTTCTAGGGCTTGAAAGGGTGAAGGAAGAACAAGAAGAGGAGTTGGGGAACAAGTGTTTGCGACACTGGTAGAGGAGGGGCACTAGGGCGTGTTTAGGAGTGGGTTCGAGTGGTTTTGGAAAGGGTTTAAGACCCTTGTGAACCGGTTCGCGAAAATCACGACCAGTAGGTGTCGACATTGGGTGTCGACACCTGGCGCGCCCGGTTCTGCCCGAGAACTTAAAACACTAGAAATGGCTGGGTGTCAACTTTGGGTGTCGACACCTCCTTGGTGTCCACCAAAAAAATGGAGTATTAAAAAAAATGGAATTCAAATTATCAAAGCTTGAGCCCCAAATGACTGTAAGAATAAATGGATCAATGTAAAGAGGATAGTTTGTGTGATTGTCAATTTGGGGTAGTTCTAAGCCAAATGAAATCATATAGAGCCTAAGTCCATAACCGATATCCCGAACATGATTCATCTCGAACTTCTAGTAGCAATGCATTATTATCCAAGGAGTATATAGTCATAGAAAATCAAGGGAGGTCATCTGTGTTTGGGGTTTTCAATAAGATATATATATATATATATACATACACAATAGGCATATTGATTAACCAAACAAGCGTGCAAAGTGTAATCCACAATACAAACATGATGCATATGCATGATCCAAGGAGATTACATAAACCAAAATCTAGTGGTGAAATGCAGATGAAAATGCATGAAACTGACTAGAACAAGTAAAAACACTAACTAGCTATCTAGACGACAAATGCCTAACTCTCTTCTAAAAGAAGTGAATTTGTCTTCATTGAGAGGTTTCATGAAGATATCAGCAATTTGATTATTTGTGTCAATAAATTTTATTTCAACATCCCCCTTGCTAACATGATCACGCAGAAAGTGATGCCTAACCTCAATATGCTTTGTGTGAGAATGATGCACTGGATTCTTTGAAAAATTTATTACAGAAGTGTTATCACAAAGAATGGATGTGTTTCCTAGTGTGATGCCAAAATCAATCAGTTGTTGCTGTATCCAGAGCACTTGGGCAACACAGCTACCTACGGCCACATATTCGGCCTCGGCAGTTGATAATGCCACAGAATTTTGTTTCTTGGAGGCCCATGAAACCAAGCAACCTCCGAGGAACTGACAATACCCACTTGTGCTCTTTCGGTCTATTTTGCAACCTGCGTAATCAGCATCAGAATAACCAACTAATTCAAGAGCTGAAGTACGCGGAAACCACAAACCCAAATCACACGTACCAGCAATATATCTAAAAATCTGCTTTACGGCCGACATGGGTGACTCTTTAGGATTCGATTGAAACCTCGCACACAGACATACTGCATATTGAATATCGGGCCTACTGGCAGTCAAATATAACAAGGATCCTATCATGCTCCTGAAAAGGGTTTGGTTGACGGATTTACCTTGGTTATCTTGATCAAGTTTCAAAGATGTGGACATGGGAGTAGGTTGTGGTTTAGTTGTTGTCAAATTAAATTTCTTGAGCAGATCCATAGCATATTTCTTTTGGGTTATGAATAGACCATCAACTGTCTGAGTCACCTGCAATCCCAAGAAAAATGTTAACTCTCTCATAAGACTCATTTCAAACTCACTTTGCATCAATTTAGCAAATTCTTTACTTATAGTGTCCTTAGTGGAGCCAAAAATGATATCATCTACATACACTTGAACGATTAGAATTTCCTTACCATTCAATAGTGTAAAGAGAGTTTGATCAACATTACCTCGTTTGAATCTATTTTGAACAAGGAAATCACTCAATCGTTCATACCATACTCGGGGTGCTTGTTTGAGACCATAAAGGGCTTTGTCTAGCTTGCACACATAGTCTAGATGCTCCGTATCTTCAAACCCCGGTGGTTGCTCCACATACACGTCCTTCTGGATAAAACCATTTAAAAATGCACTTTTCACATCCATTTGAAACAATTTAATGTTATTGCAACATGCAAATGCCAAAAGAATCCTCACTGCCTCGAGTCTTGCTACTGGAGCAAATGACTCATCAAAGTCAATGCCTAGCTCCTGACTATAACCTTTGGCAACAAGCCTCGCCTTGTTTCTAGTTACCACTCCTTGATCATTTATTTTGTTACGAAAGATCCACTTGGTTCTGATCACTGAGTGGTCTCTAGGACGAGGCACGAGGAACCACACCTTGTTACTTTGGAACTAGTGTAGTTCTGCTTGCATAGCCATGATCCAGGAATCATCCTTTAAGGCATCTTCTAAGGAGTGAGGTTCATATTGCGAGAGTAACGCAATGTAATCCAGATTTTCAACTTCCCTGAAGGAGGAACGCGTTCTTATTCCTTCTTCTACATTGCCAATGACAACCTCTGGCGGATGATCTTTTACAAAAGTCCATTGCCTAGGTAGCTGAAGTTCAATTTGAGTTTGTTGATTTTCATCATCATTTTGTTGTTCTTTACCACCTGGTTTATTGACTTTCTTTGACAACTCTTCAGTATCATCATCTTCTAATTCTTCTTCCTGTAAGACAAACTTTTCATTAGTGTCTTTGGATGATGATTCATCAACAATAACATCGGGACTTTCCTCAACTACAAGAGTTCTCAAGTTATACACTCGATAGGCTCTTGAGCTAAGGGAATATCCGAGAAATATCCCCTTGTCACTCTTGGGGTCAAACTTTGCCAAATTCACTTTGCCATTATTATGGATGTAACAAATAGAGCCAAAAGGTCTGAAGTAAGAAATATTCGATTTCTTACCTCGATATAGCTCATAAGGTGTTTTCTTTAACAATGGCCTTACCATGGCTCGGTTTATTATGTAGCATGCAATGTTCACGTCTTCAGCCCAAAAATACCTCGGCAGGTTATTTTCATTTAGCATAGTTCTGGCCATTTCAACTAGCGTTCTGTTCTTCCTCTCAACGACCCCATTTTGCTCGGGGGTCCTTGGTGCGGAGAAGTTGTGTATGTAGCCTTGAGCCCTGCAAAAATTGCTGAACTCATGGTTATCAAATTCCCTACCATGATCACTCCGCACGGTCTTGATGCACCATCCTTTTTCATTCAAAACCATCCTGCAAAATGCCTCAAACTCCATCAAAGCATCACTTTTGTTAGAGATAAAATACACCCAGCTATATCTCAAAAAATCATCCACAATCACAAACCCATATAGCTTACCACCCAAGCTGTGTGTTCTGCTTGGTCCAAATAGATCAATATGGATCAATTCAAGGGGCCTGGAAGTGGTTACATCACTCTTACATTTAAATGATGTTCTTGTCTGTTTGCCCCTACTGCATGCCCCACAAATTCTTTCATTGACAAGCTTCAACTTGGGTAACCCAATAACCATATTTTTCCGGAACAACATCACCATTACATTAAAACTAGCATGCCCAAGACGGCAATGCCAAAGCCATGCATCATCAGTATTTTTAACAACTAAACACAGATTTTCATGTGAGACATCATCAAGATCAATCATATAAACATTGTTGTGTTTAAACCCTATGAACTTAATTTTATGAGATTTTCTATCTACCACAGTGCAGTGAGTAGAATCAAAAGACACATTGCAACCTTTGTCACAGAGTTGACTTATGCTCAAGAGATTGTGATGCAAGCCTTTTACAAGCAAAATATTTTCAATGACTTGAGTTTGGTTCTTACCTAACTTACCTTCTCCGACAATTTTTCCTTTGTCTTTTCTCCCAAAAGCTACCACTCCACCATCCTTTTCTTGCAGGTCTGCAAACATTTCCTCGTTTCCCGTCATATGTTGTAGTACCCCAGAATTTATTTGATAATTTTATGGCATTATTAGCAATTAAAGGGACTAATTTGGAGTTATTAATCAATATAAGGCCAAATGGTGTTAATCAATTAACCCAACTCACTTAATTAAAGTCTAAAGGGTTTGTAAACCAGGCCCATTAAGTTGGCCCATATCCTAGAAGGTTATTAAGCTTATCTTCAGAATTATAAGGATAAATACAACTTAATACAGATAATTAGGTGGATAATGAATAGAAGAGTTTGATCAATTTAGAACTCTAGCCACGTTAACTGTAACGGTCCAACAGACGACCGTCACAGACGTGTAACGCACGGTGTCTCGACCGTTACACTATGAACCACAAAACTGAAAGAGTTTGATTTCCTTTGAACTCTGGGAACGAGTAATGTAACGGTCTATCGCGAGACCGCCACATAACCCTAACGCGTAGGTCCTAGTCCGTTACAAACCTGTTAGTTCCGTGAGCAAAGGAACTCATGAAAAGATTGGAACTTGATGTTTCTATCCACTAGGGATCGACTTGGGAAGGATTGTAAAGACTCTAAGGACTCTTAGGGATTAGGATTTGATGAAACAAGGACTCAAAACTCGATCTAATCCTCAAACCCTAGTCTAAACTCTATAAATAGGGCATAGTTCTGAACTGTGCGACCCTTACTTTTTGGGCGTAAGGAAGCAAGGTAAGGAGTCATTATCTCAGGTAAGTTCTTTAGAATAATTTGTTCACAATACTTTAGACTAACTCCCCTCTGAATTTCACATCTTTAGGTCAAGAGGTCATGGAGTTAGAGCCCAAGGAAGTTGCTGGAAAAGTCACAAGAGAAGGAGGAGATCTAGGGCAAGGTTCTCAACCAAATTCAAGAACTACAGCCTAAGTTAAGAGGTATGTTATCTCATGAATGGCAAAAAGAACTTGATAGGACTAAGAGCCTCTGTTTTGATTAGATTTCATGCATGCTAGATCATCAATTTCATGTTTTCTTGGTTCTATGCATATCATGTTTCCCTTAGCCCTAACTAAAGATTAAAGACTTGACTATCCATCTATTCATCAATACCCATGCATATAGACAACCTTTACTTTGTTAACATATCTAGAAACTCATGATGTTTTGATAAAAGACATGATGTGAGTTGATCTCTTAGCTTCTATAGTTATTTACTGTTAGCAGAGACTGTAACGCATCACAGAAGGATCGTCACTTCCATGTAACGGCCCCACGACAGACCGTTATACTCCCTGATTAGATTTGGGTTTCACAGTTGATTATAACGCACTTGGACAAACGCGTTATATTCATGTAACGGCTGGGTCCTGACCGTCACAATCACAGTGACGCCCCATCTCCAGACCGTTATACTCTGTGTTCTGTCAACCCCAAGACAGAATATAACCTGCCAATATTATTATTGTTAAAGCCTAGTTACCTAAGTTTTAACCTAATCATGTGATTTTAAGGTTATTTGATCATTCATTATAGGTATTGCATGTTTTGTGGTCTCACTTTTATTGAGTTATGTTAATTTTTGAAGCCAAATTATATAGTTTTGTATTATAAAGAATGACTTTTTAACATTGTATTGACGGAGTTTTCATCATGATTTCACATTGATTATACATATCTCTCTCTGTCAATAGAGTCAATTCCATAAGTACATGGCACATATTTCGGTATGTTGTCATTAGTTCACACTTTGCACTATAGGAACACAATCTTGGACATGAGGACCTCTCTATTGGATATTCCTTCCAATGGACTCGGAAATCATTATTTCAAGGCCTCCGTAATTCTCCGCGAGCCTGGGATTCCCACTAGGACGCCGAATTGGTTGTACCATTAAAGCCCAATAAATAGAATGCACTATCATGGTTTCTGATTCTTGAAATTTAACGGCCTTGAATTGGACCGTGAGGCTCACGTAACGGCCCAATGCCAGACCGTCACATTCCTCTGAGTCTATTTTTATCTTTCTAGACTCTGATCATTTTAACGACCCATTAGTGGCGCGTTACATAGTGTAACGGCCCAGTTAACGACCGTTACATAGCTTGTTTATGTTAACCCAAGGTTTGACCAAGGGTTGATATTCCAATTATTCTAGACAAACCTTGATGATCTAGAACTTGTCATATTGCTTAAATTTATCTAAATGAAATGGAAGTTAAGGAAAATACCGTTATGCTGTCGATTTATTTTTATGAGCATGACATTGTTTAAAGTCTATTTCTTGACTCCTACATTCTTATGTTGAAGCATTCATTCATTGATTTTAGTTATCATGGAATTATTGGAAGTGCTATATTCTTGGCCATACTTTACCGTCATACTGCGTGGAAGTAGCTTAATTTATAACTGAAGATGCGATCGAGCACTGATTGTGTTCAAGGGCTCTATGCTAGTCCCCTCAGCTGATTGCCGGAAACATACTATTTTATAAACCGTGGGGTATGATGCTACTGGCATCGCATTGCGCTGGGAGTACTATTTCTATAAATAAGTGAAGATCCACGGCACAACATGACATTCTTGCTTGATATTCCATAGAAATTCACGAAGCACTTGCTCATAAGCATAAGATGCTAAACTGAGGAATATGTGGCTTGCTAGTACATTCTCGACATATTCTTGTTCATGAAAGGCCAATATCATGTTCTTGTCCTATTCTTACTAGTTCATTCTTGTTCTCATTCCATCTTATATGATAGTCTTGTTACTTTGATTTAATCGCATGATCATCGCATTGCATGATTTTACCTTATTTATTTAGAGCAAAAATGTTAATCACTTTAATAGTGCCTTCATATTGATGCGAAGATACCTACTGGACAAGTGTGCTCATTACCTGTTGTTGACACCCGTTTTATACCCAATAAGTCGGGTCGTCTCCTTATTCATTCTATACGATGCTCCGAGTTGTTCACCCTTCATTGAGTCTCTTGGTCAGTTGAAGCTTATTTCTTGGGTCTTAACTCCTGGATTAAGATGTGGCTCCCGGTGGCATTGCGTTGGATGAATCTTAGCAAACCCTTCACTCTATTTTTGAACTTCAATGATAATAACGGTCCCAGTAAGGCGCGTTGCTTCCTTCTGACGGATGGGTCATGGGCCGTTACTTTTTGAAGAGTCTTAAGGCTTAAGGCCTCGTCCTCGAAGCTTATCCTTTTAATTCCACGTTGATAATAACGGTCTGTCGTCCAGCCGTTGTTTCATTCTGACGCCCTAGGCCTTGGCCGTCGCTTCCTTGAAGAGTCCAGCTTGTTGGGTCTTCTTCCCGTTGATCTTATCTCTTTGGGATAGGGTTGAAAGTAACGGATGAATCCCCCATGCGTCGCTTCCAAGTGGCGGTCTATCGTGCAGCCGTTACTTCCTTCCGAGAGTCCTGGCAGTTCAGGCCTTTTCTCTGCTACTCCGTGGTCGAGATAAGGATTTGGATTGACGTTATCTCTTTCAAATCCGGTCCTCAGGACCCCCCGTTTGTTTCTATGGACTCTTGGTGATATTATCTTCAAGGATTTGCTAAGAGTTATCTCTTTATCTTGCTGAATTATCCTCTGCTCGACCTAAGAGTTTGAGGGTCTATAAATAGAACCCTTGACTTCATCGCCAAAGGGAGAGGAAGATTTGAATTCACGACGAAGTGCTGCCGAACTCAGGAGCCATCTTCATCCAGGAGGAGCTGCTTCCCACGTCCATCCATCTCATAATCAAGGGAGTACTTTGGTTTTATCTTTCAAGTTCATCCTTGCATGCTTGAGTTCTTCCTTGGTTTTTTTCCTCAATCTAAGCATTGTCCCTCCTCTTCCTCCACGTTTTTCACTGTTCTTTAAGCATACAAACATCCTCCCAAACTTTTAAAACACCCAGAGGGGTTAAAAAAAAAGCCAAAACTCCCCGATAATCCCTCTCCTTTTGATGTTCTCAAGATCTTTAAGAATTGATGCTATGCTTGTGAAAATGGCTAATTGAGGTTGTCTTGTCTTGTCTTTCTACTTCTTTGGCAGGTTTACAAGTTCATTAGCACGAGGCCCAAGTCTTCTAGCCGGCTGGAAGAGTTGGAGTTAAAAGAATTCAAACTTTACTACTGCAGGTTACCTGACGGTCTGGTGCAGGCGCGTCACTATCTTCCGGCGGTCTATCGTGCGGCCGTCACTTCCAAGCGACGCACAGGGTTCTGGCCGTTACTTCCAAGTTGATCTGTAGGCTTTCCTTGGTTTTTCTCTCCCGTGGGCGGGTGCTTCATCCACCTATTTCCAAGGTATATTCAGGTCTTTGACTTGTGTTTACTTTGATGGCGATCACATCTTTCCTTGGTATTGGGCATTAGCTTTCTTCATCATATCTTCTTTATTTTCCTCGCTTGTTCCACCTTCGCGGTGTGTTTTTATTTATTCCTTGCTCCACGCCCCGACGTGTGTTTTCCTTTTCCTTGGCGTAATTTGATTGAGGTAGCATGCCCATGCTAGAGCTGGCTATGATTGCCTAGGTTCATGTTCACATGTTCACAGGTTTGAGTAGATCTTTGATTGCTTGTTTGTCATCTTGCCATATTACTTTACAAACCTCAAAGGTAAGATAAAAGATAGGCAAATAAATATCAACAGATAATTTTTTGGCGATCACGGTGGGACAGCTTGTGCCAATCGTGCTCTTGATTCTTGTTTAAAACCTACCATCATCTGCTTGTTGAGTTGCCCTTTGTTTCCCCTTTGATTACTGCATATTCTGGTTTTCTGAGTTCTCTGACGGCCAGGTGTCCCAGCGTCACAGTTCTCTGACGCAGGGGCATTAGACCGCCACATTGGTTCTGCTGTGAGAGCTCCCATGGGTTTCCCGGTTATTTCTGTTTGGTTTTTGTTCTCTGGTTCATCCGACGGTCTCATCCCCCTGCGTTATATATTATCTGGCGGTCTGGCCTTCGACCGTTATTGTTCTCTAACGCAGGGTCCTTCGACCGTTATTCTCCTGGCAGGTACGCATTCGAGGTGCATTGATTTCCGCAGTTTTTGCTATGATTTATTGCTTGGGTGATACTTGACCTTCTTCTTGCTTTGCTCATATCTGCATATCATGGTGTGCACTATTGATTGTTAGATTGTTAGGCTAGACTTTGCATGCACTCCGGTGCACATAGGGTCATTCATCTTTTTATACATTAGATTGTATTTTCCTACCTTGTTGTGAGGACCTCTCGTCTCCATATTCCTTGGGGCCGACTAGGAAATCACAGCAGGGACCTCCATATGTCCCCGTGAGCCGTGGATTCCCACACGGACGCTGGGCTGGTTGTACCTTTCCCACCCCGTGTCTAGGGTTGCATAAGTGATTGAGTGGTTACACTTAGAGTCAAACCAAGTCCCATATCCATCTCCTATTAGGAACCCATTGTTGAGAATACATATCGATCAATTCACTAAAGTTCCAAAGGAGAAATCATAAGAATCTTGTCGCATCATTCTAAACAACTTGCTTGATTTTTGAGTGTCTCCATCTTTTATCACTTACATCTTGTTAAAATCACCTAAGTTCGGTTGCTTATTGTGTGCTTTGTGTTGGTTGTTTTTGCTTTTTGTCAAGGTTGTCCGTTGCATGTGGAGTTGTTTTCGTCCGTCTGAATCGTCTTCTCGAGTCGCTTCTTCCTTCACGTTCTATTCCAACCCCCTCTTCGAATCCACCATGGCATCCTTCAATCCTCCGCGTTCCCAAGAGGACTCTCTTCCTCAAGGGCTCCTTGAGAACCCCCCTAGGGTTGCCACCTTTCCCTCCGAAGAAGGGACTGCCCCTCTCCCATCCTCCACATCTGTGGGAGGTAGTCAAGGTACCCCTTCTCTTTCTACTCCTTCCACGGGCTCCGTCCTTCACATGATGGCCCAATTGGACCCGACCCAACTTCAAGTCCTATATCAAGCTATGCAAGGGTCCAACGCTTCTCCCTCCGCCGCTGTTCAAGGTCAATCTAATCCTTCCATTATCGGGCCGTCCGTTCAGCCCACTCCGATTGACCTCACCCCGGTCCAACCTCGGACCATCACTTTCGCTGGCGTGGAGATGGGCCAATCTTCCAATTCAGCCCATCAGTCTTTTGATAAAGGGAAATCGCCTATCCCTTCTTTTGTCCAGGTAGATCATCACAATTCTGGTTCGGTGGCTTCACAGCTTCTCATGAACCCTTCTGATTTCTTACACCCTCAGCAAGGGGTGGCCCAAACTCACTCCCATCCGGGTATATCTCAGGCTCAATATCCTTCTTACGGGCCCCCTATTTCCACTGTCTATCCTTCTACTCATGCCTATGGGCCTCCCCTTTCTGCTACAGTCATTCCATCCGCTCCTCAAAAATAATCGGCGTCCTTCACTACCCCTGCTCCCTCCCAAGAGTAGGACTTGCTTGACAAGTGGGCTGCCATGCAGCAACAACTCGATTTCCTCCAGAAAAGGGTTGGCCCATAATCCTTGGCCGATATTCCTATTCCGAGCTTCCAGAACATTCGGTTCCCTCCGTAATCAGAGCTCCCCAACTACCGTAAGTACGATGGGAACATCAATCCCTTTATCCACGTGAGGGATTTTCTATATGAATCGGCGCAGTTCCAATATGATGATCGCCTCATGGCGTACTTGTTCCGCCGATCCTTAGATGGAGTTGCTCTGGAATGGTTCTATTCTCTGCCACTGGAAGAGGCCGAAAGTTTCAGGGTAGTTAAGGACAAATTCATTCAGCAGTTTCAAGACAGGGTCGGGCCAGAATATTCATTTACAGACCTAGTAGCCGAAAAAATGAAACCGGAAGAAGAGTTCGCCACCTATGCAGACAGGTGGAGGCAGATGGCCGCCAGAGTGCCTGGCCATATTCCAGAGGAAGAGAAGGTCAAATTGCTGATCTCCAATGCCACGCCGACTTTCCGCAACCTCCTGGCAATGAATGATATAGCTAACATGCATCAACTCTACAGCCGGGCGCGCTTTATACAGACTCAATTCAAGGACTCCCCTATCCATTCTCTTTTCGAAAATCAAAAGCTCAAGTACCACAAGAAACCACAAGGGCCGGTTACCGAGGGAGTCCAAACAAATGAGCAAGTACAAGCCGTTGCTTTTCCATTTCAGGCCGCACCCTTCCGCTACAACCAAAACCCCCGCCATCCATAAAACTCCGCTCCACAAAGCTTCCAGGCCACTCCACAAAACCCTCCCCCCGCCTTCACCATTCCTCAAAACACCTTCACCATTTCGCAACAACCACCGCCACCATCACAATACCATAACGTCCCTCCACCCAACGGCTACAATAATAACAACCCTAATAGCAAGCGCCCGGCTCCCAAGAGAGCCCAGTATCCTCCATTGCCAGAGACACTTACAGATATTTTTTCGGCACTTATGTCGGTGAATGCAATCCAACTTCCTCCGGAACGGCCTGTTTGGAACTCGACGGTTGATCAGACTAAATATTGCATGTTCCATAGGCAGCCAGGCCATACCATAGAAGGATGTTTTCAGTTCCGAGATCTGGTATATGACCTTCATGAAGGGCAGAGAATCGACTGGGCCGAAATGCATAGGGCCATTGTGGAGATTAAAGAGAAGAGAAGGCAGCCGCAGGGGCAGCAAGTGCAGCAGCATCAAGCACCGCAGCCGCAGCAGCCACCACAACAGCAGCAGTCACAGCAAGTACAAGACCTAGGCATCCATCAGAACCCGATGCCGAATCATCCACCCGCTCCTCAGCAGCAGCCACCGGCACCAGCACAAGTAAACGTGGTTCAACCACCGGCCCCCAACACCGGGTGGTCTTTCGATGATGATGGCGCCACACCGCAAGTAATGGCCTTCCACCACAACCTCCGCAACCATTCCTTCATCCTCCCTACACAACCGACATCCCCTCCGCTCGTCCTGCCATCCACACCCGCTCCAGCAAACCCTCTACCGCTCTCCATCCCATCATACCCTCCAACACTTGCTCCCCTCACTATCATCACACCACCACCTAATCCTTCGCCCACTCTCAAACATCCACTAGCCTTCCCTCCACCCGCATTGACATCCATCACCGCCGTGCCTTCCACCAATCCCTCACCTATCATCCGCTCACTCCCCATTAACCTCACCAACCCTATGCTCCACCAAATCACCTCCCCCGCACCACCTGTCCCACTCATCCACCCTATAGGGCCCATCATACTCCCTTCGGAGGCTGCGGCAAACTGTGCCTTAAGGAGCGGGAAGATGTTCCATCGGAATTACGTTACTACTTAAAATCCCCAGTCCACCCAGCCAACGGCCGAACAGGAAGAAGCTGAACCCCTGCCGGGTACTCAATATGACTTGTTACATCATCTGGATCGAGTACCCGCTAAGATATCCGTACTGGAGCTGATCAAAAGGTCTACCCTTCATCAGGATGCACTGAGGGATTTCCTACAGAAGGTGATGGTTAGTGAAGACATGGCAGTCGACAGCTTACCAACGGCACTAGCAACTATCTCCAAAGGGCCGGCAATTACGTTCTCAGAAACCGAGCTTGCACCTCCGGGGGCTCGGCAAATGCCGCTCTGCATAACAATTACCCTGAACAAGGTCAACATTGAAGCAGCACTGGTTGACACGGGGGCCTCAATTAATGTTTGTCCACTTAGCACCCTCCGAGCATGCAACATATCTGAAGAGTTACTACGGCCTACTCCCACCACTATAGCAGCATATGACAACTCAAGGCGAGCATGTCACGGGATAATCACCATTCAGGCAGAGCTCGGGCCCCTTGCTATGGCCGTGGAGTTCTATGTTCTCGATATCGACCCTATGTTCAAGGCTATCTTGGGTCGTCCCTGGAATGACACGCTTGGTGCCGTACCCTCCACCGCACATCAGTGCGTTAAATTCCCCTTCCAAGGGAGGGTCGTCAAAGTCAAGAGCTTGTCCGCGGTGCAGACAGTCAAGGCCATCTCAGATCAAGTTCTTCCCACACTCTGGCCGAGCAGCTGACCCGTTTTGTCAGTGCTTGATTTGAACTTTCCTTGGGCTTACACATCTCCCAAGCCCATCACTACTCCAGTTAATGTCAAAGTGAAGCTGCAGATCCGGGATTCAAAGGGGTGGAATATTATATTGAAACTGGGCTATCAACCGGGGAGAGGCCTCGGTGCGCAACTACAAGCGATGACTAAGCCTATACCTAAGGGAAGAAAAATGGGCAGAAGAGGCCTCGGTTACAAGGAAACAACATTATCGATGATGAGTGATTCTGGGCCACTCACCTGGGATTATCGTCAGCACTTTGTCAGAGGACCTCTCCAGCCCGGCACATTAGCTCCAAAGCCGGTTCAGCCAGAAAAGAATATGGTTTGTCCGATTGCCAGTCCGCCTCCCTTGCCAGGAGGGTCAGATGATGACTTGCTCGACTACAGTCAAGCCTTGCAGAGGCTCTTTCATGAGGAAGAACGCCAGAAGAAACAAGAGGTTCGGATCGTGCAGTGGAGGCCGAAGAAGCAACCCGCGGTTAAATTACAGGAGGAGGAGAGCTCTCTAGTTATCTTCTCTTGGTCTCCCTCACGCTTCCAATCCATCTTTCAGCAAAAGGGGTTCATACCCCGCCTTCCTCCTATCATGATAAATCCATCTGTCATTAATCCACCGGAGATTCTACTCATTCCTTATGCTTGCGGGAAGTGCCCGCGCATTGATCTATCCACTCTATTCACTCCTCCTCCTCCCAACGCTCAGCTCCACGAGATGTGGTTCTCTTCTTCTGATCCCTTCTTTGATTGCATCTTCCCCGAGCTGTTCCCTATGCAGCTCCCACCTCCTCCGTCTTGCTATGTAGTCTCTACTGATCTCCAAAAAAAAAAACATCAAATTTGAAACGGAGATTTCAGTGGAAGATTACGCTATCCTGTCTCCGTCCTCCTCCTCCCAGGGGCACGAATCCCCTGCTTCTTCCCTTCCACTAGGACTTCTATCCCCTAGGTTAGGATTAGGGTCCGTCGAGTCTAAGGAAGTAGAGTCAGTTAGGTCTAGAGAAGTAGGGTCTTGTTCTGGGTCGTCCAACCCTTCCCATTCTAAGCCGCGCCCGCTCACGCGTCCTTCCCTGATCTATTCCTGATAGGTTCTTGCAAGATCTAGCTCAGCGGTGTCATGCTCTTTTGAAGTGCCCGGAATTCGTCGCTACAGCAATTGTGATTAAAGACGAAGTGGAAATAGAAGGGGAGTGGAGCGACGACGGATTAGGCGTCTATGAGGTTTTGGATGAGAAGGATCCAATAGATGAAGACAGCAACGTAGATGACACTGTCGATTTATATGCACAAGGACTAAAAAGATTCGACCAGCCGTCGACGGCAGTGGATGAACCTACAAAGGAAATCAACTTGGGGACAGAAGAAGACCCAAGGCCCATCATTATTTTAGCTGATCTCCCTTCACAAGTAGAAGAAGATCTAATTAAAATACTAAGGGAGTATAGCGATTCTTTCGCCTGGTCTTATGAGGACATGCCAGGTCTTGACCCCTCCTTAGTGGAACATCTGCTCGTGCTTAAACCAGGGGCAACACCTGTGAAACAACGGTCAAGAAGATTTCACCCCCACATGCCCTTAAGAATCAAAGAAGAGGTCGACAAGCTATACAAGGCCAAGTTCGTCAGAGTAGTCTTATATCCCCAGTGGGTGGCGAACATAGTCCCTGTTCTCAAGAAGGATGGAAAAGTGCGCATATGCATTGATTTCAGGGATCTAAACAAAGCATGTCCCAAAGATGATTTCTCGCTACCTCATATAGATGTTCTAATGGATAACACTGCCGGGTATGAAGCTCTGTCATTTATGGATGGGTACTCGGGCTACAATCAAATCCGTCTTGCTCCAGAAGATCAAGAGAAAACTTCCTTCACCACGCCCTGGGGCACGTATTGTTATGTGGTTATACCATTTGGGTTGAAGAACGCAGGTGCCACCTATCAAAGGGCGATGATGGCCATCTTCCACGACATGATGCACATATACATGGAGGCTTACGTGGATGACATCTTGGTAAAATCAAGAACAAAAGAAGAACACCCCTCTATTCTGGCTAAAGTGCTGCAGAGAGCCAGGGAGTATAAGCTTAAGATGAATCCGAAGAAGTGTGTATTCGAAGTCTCCTCAGGGAAGTTGCTAGGATTCATAGTGAGCAAACGGGGGATCCAGATTGATCCTAATAAAGCACAGGCCATCATGGACATGCCTCCGCCAAAGAACATTACGGAACTTCGAGGATTGATTGGTCGGCTGCAATTCATTAGAAGATTCATATCTCAGCATTCTCAGAGGTGCCGCCCATTTTATGAGTTGCTTAAGGCGGGGGTCAAGTTCGAATGGAATCAAGATTGTCAAAAGGCCTATGAGGACCTCAAAGAGTACCTAACCAATCCCTCGGTTTTGCAACCTCCTGTCCCGGGGAAACCCCTAATCCTATACATCTCGGTTATTGAGGACTCCCTAGGGGTGGTCTTAGCACAAGCAGATGATGAAGGGAAAGAGCGGGCTGCGTACTACCTCTCTCGACTGTTTAATCCAGCTGAATCCAAGTACACCGCTATGGAGAAGACTTGTGCTGCTTTAGTGTGGGTAGCTCAGAAGCTTAAACATTACTTTCTCGCCCACCCAGTTAGGTTGATCTCTAGAATGGACCCGGTCCGTTATCTCCTAGAAAAGCCCATCCTTTCTAGTAGGTTAGCTCGCTGGCAGAGCTTCCTCTCTCAGTTTGACATCACCTTTGTCGTTCAGAAGGCAGTCAAGGGATATGCCATTGCTGAGCATCTCGCACATCTTCCTATTCCTCATACCGATTCCATTCAAGACGATTTCCTTGATGAGCATCTCTCTGTCCTTTCTCATCATCCCTTCTGGTCTCTGCACTTCGACGGTGCACTCAACTCTCAAGGCCAAGGGATCGGGGATGTCTTGCTTACTCTAGAGGGAGTAACCATCCCCTTCGCTTATCAACTTTGATTTCCTGCTACCAACAACATCGCTGAGTATGAGGCTCTCCTGGCCGGCTTGAAGCACGTCTATCTCCTAGGCGCGCGCTATTTGAACATCATAGGAGACTCTCAGCTCGTTCTACGGCAAGTTCTGTCCACTTACCGTACTCGTGACCCCAAGCTCAAACCTTATCAAGATTTGGTCACGCTCATTGCTAAGCGATTCCGTAAGCTGATCTATATCCATACTCCCCGTTCTTTGAACATTCTAGCTGATGCTTTGGCATCTCTCGCTTCCTCCTTATCTTTCCCTCTCAGTCGTAGTACTGAGACCATCGTCGTCCAGAGATTGGACGCACCCTCTATTCAAGATCCCTAGTTCATCAACCTCAGGAAATCTGTAGAGGCGAGAGTTGAGAAGGAGGATCTCAAGGAAGTTTCATTAACAGAACTAGAGGAGATTCTGGACGAAGAAGAATTGCCTTGGTATCATGAAATCGAATTGTTTTGCAAAGAAGGGTCATTCCCAGAAGGGGCAACGGCCGAGCAGCGTAAAGCAATAAGAAGAGCCGTCGCAAGGTACACTATCATAGCAGGAGAATTGTATAGGCGCGCCACTAATGGAATGCTCATGAGATGCTTGGATGATGTAGAAGCTTGGAAGGTGGCTGAAGCAGCCCATTCTAATGAGTGTGGAGGTCATGTCAATGGCCAGGCTCTAGCAAAGAAGATCCTTAGGCAGGGCTACTATTGGCCCACTCTAGAGGAAGATTGCTCCCTCTATGTCCGGAGGTGTCTTAAATGCCAACTCCATGCTGATAAAATTCACTCTCCAGCTTTGTCCCTCCATCCTATGACTGCTCCTTGGCCATTCTCTATGTGGGCTTTCGATGTCATCGGCCCACTCGGTGATCCTAATTCTCAGATCAAGCAAAAATCCTTCATCCTCACCACTACCGAGTACTTCACCAAATGGGCCGAAGCCGAGGCGTACGCAGAGATCAAAGCTACAACGGTGTGCCGCTTTATCATGAAGAATATCATCTCGCGGTTCGGAGTGCCAAGCAGCATCATCACCGACAATGGACCCCAGTTCGTCTCCCAAGAGCTTAAGGACCTATGTAAGAAGTTCAATATTGCACTGCATCATTCATCTCCATATTACCCTCAAGGCAACGGTCAAGCCAAGGCCACTAATAAGACCCTTCTTAAAATCATTAAGAAAACATGCGAAGCACATAAATTTTCTGATTGGCCTGAAAGATTGGTGGAAGCTCTGTGGGCTTACCGCACCTCCGTCCGTACCCCTACGGGGCAAACTCCCTACTCTTTAACTTACGGGATGGAGGCGGTGCTCCCATACGAGATCTTAATCCCTTCCCTTAGAGTGCAGCTCGATAAGGAACTTAATCTCGATGAACGTCTGGAGGCGTTGCTGGTCCAGTTGGAACTCTTGGATGAGAAGAGGATGAATGCGGCTGATCACGTGTCCGTTTATCAAAAGAGGGTTTCGCGTTATTTTCAAAAGAAGGTAATCGAACGAAAATTTTGTAAGGGTGAAATGGTTTTGAAACGTAAATTCATTCGGTCTGCAGGTCCTAGGTCCAAGTTACAACCTAACTGGGAAGGGCCATTTGTAATAAAAGAAGCTTATCCAGGGAATGCTTATCGTTTAGTAAATGCGGAAGGTGAGGAGCTCTCTCACCCGTGGAATGGGTTGTATCTTAAGCGTTTCTTTCCTTAAAAATCTAAAACCATGTGCTTCTCCGGTAATAAGAACTTCCTCCCTATCTTCAAAAAGAGGGTCTCGAGTAAGGCAATCACACACTACGCGGCATCCCTGGTCGGGTTCCTTGCTTATAAGACACCGTTTTTCTCGGTCATGCTTTAGGAGAAAGTCAAAGTCCCTGTCCGCTTCATTCTTCGGCTGAATCCAGGGGCAAGGAGTAAATAAGAAAGAGACCACCAATCCAAGCTCCCTAACGAGAAGAGGTCTCAAATAGGGGCAAGTCCGTTATGACCTGACGCCACAAGGAAGAAAGGACAAGAAAAGAAAAGGAGTGCTCTTTACCAACAAGATCAAAAGCATCATCTCAAAGTCTGTGAATGGAATTTCAAAAGCTCCAAAGGAAAAAGAAAACTAGGCATGACAAGAGTGGCAGTACAGTTCCCCGCGGGACGTTATGAGCCCGATCGCATGCATGCCTAGGTGGAACAAAGGTTCGATGACGGACATAAAAGTCCCGACACAACAGACCAAATCTCTGATAGGGTTGTACGGTGAGGGAATCAAGTTCTAAAAACTCCTATATCTGGCCTAAGCTTACCCCCATGTTCCTTTTTTCTTTTAGGATTGAGATGAGTACCCTAGGTATGGCTTTGGTAAAAACACCGTCACAATGATTAGGTCTCGGCCAGGGGTTGTCACAATATTGCACGCCGGTCTCGAGACTCAACCTAAAGTGAGGAAGGTCTCGTGTTGCTAGAGAGGCACTGGTTTTTCAAAATCCAAAAAAACAACAAATATTTTTAAAATCCAAAAACAACGAATATTTTCAAAATCCAAAAACAACGAATATTTTCAAAATCCAAAAACATCAAATATCTTTCAAAATCCAAAAAACATCAAATATGTTCAAAATCCAAAAACATTAAATATTTTCCAAAACTCCCAAAAATACCATCATATGCGTAGCATGCATCGCATGTTCATTATGTTTTCGCCTATTTAATAAGGCTCCACCCCTTGACCAAATATCAAGAAACGGTCATTATCTAACTTGCTTCAAGGCAAGGGGTTGAGTCTAAGAACAGATCTAACTTGTTTCATGTTTGAGTGTGTGCAGAATACAGGGGCAAGCCCAAAAGCAAAAGCTCACAACTATGCAGGTTCAAAGTGTGTAACGTGCCAGCATCAGACCGTTACAGTCATGTAACGGGCCCATATTTGATCGTCATTTCCCTTCAGGCATGGGCCTTCTTCCTTTCCATTGAACCATCACTATAACGGTCTGAGATCTACCGTCACTTGAACATAACGGCTCAAGACCCATCCGTCATATCCTTCAGAGACCGGGCTCTTGTTACTCTCATTCTGACGGCCTGTCACAGGACCGTTATTTCCTTGCAGCGGCCCAGTGCACATCCGTCATATCCTCCAGAAGCCCTGTCTGTTCACATCAGTCTAGCCTTTCAAATGATGGAACTCAAGATCATTCAACTATGGTAATCTCATCTCATTCAAGCAAAGATTAATGAAATATAATTCTTGATAAATTCAACTTCGATTGTCAGTTACATGATATCTCTCATGAATAAAAAAAGGAAAATCAAGATACATTCAATTTCTTATCCGCAAGAGGGCGGATTCTTCTCAACTCTTTCATGTAATCTCGGCGTGTTTCGTCGTTCTCTTCAACCTCTGCTTGCCACGGGCGCACCTTGCTGATCTCCCACATGGTCAGCGCATTCCGGATCGCTCGTTCATCTTCCTCGGTCCCCATCTTCCTAGGTAGAAGGGGAGGGTAGTGTGATAGCGCGGGAGCTTCGGTTCGAGGTAGTCCGATCTAAAGATGGCATCGGTGCGGGTTGTAGATCGCCATGGTAGTGTTCCCTACTAGCTGGAGGTCCAGGCCTTGACGCCGCGGTATTTTGAAAAGAGTGCTTCGGAGGACTCTTGGTCGCATGATGAATTTGTCTATTGGCAAAGTGTTAAAGAAGAGGCGCCATTCATCCCGAGTTTTCTTATCCGCTGTCTTGCATTCAACCTGAGAAGAGTATCCAAATGCCCCTCCAATAAAGAAGAGAGGGTGGCTCCCAAAGATCCGGCTTGCTGAGATTATGTCTTCCTTAGGAAGGAATTTGATTCTTATTCCCATCCAGCACTCAAGGAGTATCATGGAGCCGAACAAAAGTCCTCCTGTACAAGCCGAGCTTAGTCCTTCATAAAGGTATGAGAGGACCGCTTGAGAGATAGACATTCCCCGCCACAGCCCGCTAATAATACCAAGATTTTGAATGTCAAAGAGGTGGTCGGTAGTGGTAAAAAGAAAGACTCCACACAAGCAAACCGCCACCGCCTTGGCTATCGCTTCATGTCTCTCCCACTTGTTTTTACAATGAGACACTATCCACTATGCTAAGGGTATCAAGTGGATGTGGTGTGGGCTGATCATGGTTCTCACGTCCTTTGGATTGTGAATGAAATCACTCAAGATCAAGGACGGGACGATAGGCTCTATTGTATAGCAAACCCGGTCTTCATTCCCCACCTTAGTCTTAGGAAGGGCTAGGTAGGTTTCTACCTCCTCCAATAGGACGGTTGCTTCAAAGGAGGGGAAGATGAAGGTATGAGTTTGTGGATGCCATAATTCCACAAGTGCTGAAAGGCTTGGCCAATCTAAGGACAATTTCTGGAAATTCTTGCCTAAAACCAAGAGGGGTTGGAGGTGCCATGCTTTAAGGATTGATGTGACCTCTATGGGGAGTGCCTTTACCATGGGAGCCACCCACTTCAGATTGGAATAGCACCTTGGACCAGGAAGGGGCTTGAGAAAAGAAGGAAGGAAGTCATGAAAAGAATAAGTGCAGCAAAATTCTGAACTTTGGATGAATTGTAAGGACTTACCACTCTTTGGGCATTGGAGCTTAAGTGCTTGGAAATTGATGTCAGCCGCTGGAGTTCTCTATGCTCTTTTCTTGCAGCTTTGGGGCCGGTGTAAGCTTTCTCCTCCATAGCCATCACCTCGAAGCTCCTCTTCATCATGTTTTCTGCTCTTTGGAAGAGCTCTTCAAACCCTAGAACAGAGGTTTCAGCAAAGTTGCGATTTTGATTAAGGTTTCAAGTTGCTAAGGCTTATATTTAACTTTGGAAGGATAAGACTCGGGCTAGAAGGCTTTATCTTCAATTAGGATAAGTTCTAGTGATGGATCAAGTGGCTAAACCTCGGGTTTTAGTTATCTCGGCTCAATCTGTTTCGGATTACAACCCAGATTCTGACGGTCCATCGTGCGGCCGTTACTTCATTCCGACGCGCCAGCACTTGGCCGTCGCATTTTCTGTGGGTTTCAATTCCACGAATTATGTTCTGTGGAGAATAACGGTCTAAGGGTCTACCGTCGCTTTCTGTAACGCGCAACCCCTAAGCCATTGCATTCTCAGCTACTCAGTTCCTTCTCTTTTGGGCTAAAACACTTCCTGACGGTCTTGCTTAGGACCGTCTCTTTCTGACGCGTCTTCTTCAGACCGTCGCATTTCCTGCTAGTTACCCTGACCAACTATCGTTCTGCCATGATCAACGGTCTGACCCTTGGCCGTTACTTGTCTTTGACGCACCCTCGATTGGCTGTCGTTTATCCTGATGCCCCACTGCCAGAGTGGGCTTCTGATGATTAACGGTCTTTCACCAGAGCGTCGTTTGATTATGACGGTCAGATCCTAGACCATCACTTTCTCTGCTGCTGAGTTCAGGCTATTTCTTCTGCCCTTGCCTAGACCTGGCGGTCTTTCACATTGTACACCTCGTCCTCTTCCCATTTTCATATATTCCTACATGCATCTCATTCATTCATCCACATTTCATCCATCTTGCTATTTTCACATTCATTCATTCACGCTCACATCAAAAATTAAAACAAAATAGAAAACTAAAAAGAAGGGATCTCATTCCATTTTGCCAAAGGTTCTATACAAATGATAAATAAAAACATAAGAAAAGGCATCATTCGGTCGGCTTATCCGCCGAACCGCCCTCATCCTCTCTATCCTCGGGTCTCCTCACAGGTGGCGGTGCTATGGAAGCACTCTCCTCCTGCTGTCCTCTCTCTGCCCTCTCATTCCTCCGCTGGGCGGAGGAGCTGACAAGGAAATTCCCTACTGAGCCGCTAGGGGCAGCACTCCTATGTACCCCACTCTGGGAGGCACTCCGCTCCGGTCCCCGGCCCATCATCCGGACCGTCTGCTCCAATGTCCGCAGCTCGATCTTCAGTGTAAAGATCTGACGCCGCGTTTCCCGTGCCTCGGTCCGGTAGTGATCCAAGTCGGCCGTCCCGATCCGAAGTTCCTCCACCTCAGCTCGCGCCCACGCTAACTCCTTCCGGAGTTGTTCCATCTCTGCATCATCTGGGCGTCGCAGGGTCTCCGCTCTCAGCCGGGCCATCTCTGCCCGTACCAGCTCCGTCTCTGCTCGGGCTCGATCAGTCTCGGCCCGGCTTCTCTCTACCTCAGCTCTCGCCTGGCTGGCCTCGGCCATTGCTGCTGCTAGATCCCTCGCCTGTAGATTGCATTTCATGTCATTAGTCATTAAGCATTTAATTAGGCACAATCATAAGTTTTTTAGCCTCTTACCCGCTCCGTGAGGGTGGCCTCCGCCTCCTCGGCCCGGGCTACCGCCCGAGCAAAGTCGGCCTCCTGTTCAGCCCTGCCTCCCGCAGGCTGTGAGGAAGACGATGGGGCATCCGGTCCAGCGCGTTGGGCTCCCTCGGCCCGCTGCATTTAGAAGTCACGGTTAGTTGACATTGGCATTTGCATCATGAACATCATTGCATAAATCATGAGCATTTAAGTTTTTAGTCTCACCATGAGCTCCAGGGCAGTTCGGTACCCATCCCGCTGTTGGATGGTGAAGTGGAGTAGCCCTTCCAGCTCGGCTATCCGTCCCTCAGGGTCTAGCTGCATTTTAGAAAGCATGAGTCAGCATATATCTCATTGCACATTGCATAATAGAAAAGTTTAGAGTTTTAGTTTGCATGCCGGTCGTCGGGTACCTCGGTACACCCGGTCGCCGTAGAGTCGAGCGAAGGCCTTCAGATATGCCTCGTCGCTCTCGTCTCGCTCCTTCACCGCTCGACCCCGCCTATTCCAATCGTGGACGTACTTCGCCTTCCGGGCGCATCAATCCACATTGCCGCTGATGCCCCTTGCTGACTTGCCGGGGTGGTCGTCGCTGTGGCGTGGAAAGGTCACCTCAGGCTGGTGTAGTCCCCAGGGTCCGCAGGATCAGCCTGTAGTGCAGAGGCTCGATGATATGGAGGCAATGCAACCATATGTCTCACCCCCGGTACGATAAGGCCGCCTCCACCCATGGCTGTCCCGTATAGCCCTCATCGCGGTATGGGGTCCATCTCACCTGAGAGCATTTAGTTCATTCATTAGCATATGAAAGCATTAAAAGATATTTAGAAAGCATTTTAGAAAGCGTTTAGAAACATTTAGAAGCATATAGAAATCATTTTTGAGTTCTGGACCTACCGATGTATGCGGGAAGGAGTCCAAGTCGTCCTGGATCGTCCGGGTCAGTCTGCTGATCGACCCTGTATCCCTCGCCACCGACCAACGCCTCGCGATCGGTATGCGGCCGGGATGGAGTAAAGCGCCTCTCCCGATGCCTGGGAGGTACATATAGCTCCAGATCTGCATTTAGAAGTCGGGTCAGTCGCATCATTGCATAAATCATTGCATAAATCATTTTTCCATAAATCATAGCATCAATATTCATGGCATAATAAAAAGCATTTAGAAGTGCATTTACCTGTAGGAAAGGCGAGAAGCCGCCCAGCATCGTCTGCCTGTCCGTAGTGCTGAGGGACTCGAACAGGAATGCAAGCACTGCCGCTCCCCAGGCGTATCGCCTGACTCTACCCAAATCCTCTATCATCGGCAGCAGTCTGCAGCTGATGACATCTGCCCGAGTCGCGAAGAGGAGCTTCCCGAATAGCAGCATCAGGAAGCGTCTGAGCACTCTATCTCCCTCTGGTCCCGCCTCCGCCGCCACGCGAGGGCGCACCTGGTCTATCACTCTGCTCAGGTGCTCCTCGGGGAGCTCTCCCACGGCGATCACCGCTCCTCTCAGTCCCAAGCTCTCCTGCAACACTGATCTCAAAAGCTGGGAGGAGGACTGTCCCGGCCTGATCAAATCTAGCCCAAGCAGCTGCTGCGCCATCTCTCGGTAGTCGTCGTATGTCCACCCTGTCACCGCGGCTCCGTGGACTCTCAATCCGGTAATCCTCGCTATGTCTTCTAGCGTGGGGATCATGTGGCCCCACGGGAAGATGAAAGCTCGGCTGATCGGGTCCCATCTCTCGTGCAAGGCGTACAGTACCAGAGTGTCCATCCGGATCACCTCGATGATGAGCACCTCGGCGAATCCCATCTCGGCAAGTCTCTCTCTCTGGTAATCGGGCAATGCCTGGTACACTGCCCGGATCTGAAGCCAGGAGATCCGCGATCGTCTCTTCCCCTGCATTGCATATTAGATCATTAATTAGTCCAATTTGCATCATATAATCATTGCATAATCATTCTTAATTGAAAATAAAATAAAAATTTTGAAAATTAAAAACCCTAAAAATAGTTTAATTCCCTGGCAGAAGTAACGGCCCTGGGTTGGGGCGTCGCTTGTCTCTGACGCACGCAGGGTGGAGCGTCAGGGGAGTGACGGTCGCTGGCAGGACCGTCACTTCGTCTGCTAATTGGGGTTTTTTCCCCTGCATTCTCATGGCTTCCCATGTTGGCCAAATGGCCTACAATTGTTCCTAATGGGTACGTAGACCCATTTCTACCCCTTTCCCTCACATGCATCCATAAATAAACACAAAAAAATCAAAAATTGGAAAAATAGGGCGGAGGGCTTACCTCGTGGTCCATGTTTCTCTTCTTCTTCTTCTCTGGTTCCTTGGGCTCCTCTGCACCCAACGGAGCTTCCCCTTCGTCCCCCGTGGCCGTGGGGGCTTCTTCTTCTTCTGTTGGGCTTCTTCTCACCGGTTGTTCTTCTTCCACCGGGGGGATCGCCTCCCGTTCAATCCGGCGGTGGAGCCGCCGTATGGCCATCTTCTTCCCTCTCCCTCTCTTCTGTGGTGGAGGTTGGGGTGACTCGTCGCCGGCCATGGTGGTCGTTGGGACGGTGGTCGCCGGTGGTTTCTCTCGGTTGGGTTTTTGGGCGTTGAGTGGTGGAATGAGGGCCGTGACCGTTCAGTTGTTTTTTTTAAAAACTCAGGAAATATGACGGTCTATCGACCGGCCGTCACATCATTCTGACGCGTCTTTCATAGGCCGTCACATGTCATGGACTGTTTTATTGAAGAATGTGAACCGCCTTGTTTATGACGGATCAAGGGTGATCCGTTACTTTATGTGACGCCCTGTCATCAGACCGTTATATGCTTGCAAGTTTCTTGATGAATTAAATGGTCTAATTAATGTCAGAATGGTTCCATTTTCTATCATGATGTTCCTTATGGATGCCTCTTACACGTACAATGGTTATGCCTTGATGCTTATTTTTGATTATTATTGGCTAACCTGTCTTTCATGAAAGGAATTACGAGTAAAGTCACGCGTTGCCGTTCGTCCGGCAGGTAAGCCAGGTATTGTATATCATTCCCTCACTCCTTTAATGCATTACTATATGTTATCTATGATATATTACCTCGAGAACCGGCTGGTCATTCATGTGTCCTGGGATCTGATGTTCCCCTAAAACAAAAATGATGATGATCTAAGTTCACATGTTTAATCGTTGGATAGGCCGTTAGATTGAAAAATTTGGGGACGATGGTTCTATCTTGCACGCCATGGTTGCAGATGGTGTCCTGACTCTGATTTCTCCGGTCTAGCAATATTATTCTCGAGTATTTTTTCTATTTTTATTTTTCTTTGCATTCATTTTGAAGATTTTGTTTTCCTTTAGCCCAGCATGCATCATACGCATTCTTTTGAGCATTTCATGAGTTTCATCTATTCAAGATATCTCGATGATGGTGAACAGATGTGTTCTTAATCCCGAATAAGGAGAATCATTCCACTCTGAATTAGAAGGTTTCCTTCGATCTGCTCGCTTGATCTGGTTCGCTGAAGATTCCTGTCTGGAGTTTAGTCTCTTTCTTTTCCGTTGCCTCCGGCGGCTAGCCGTGTTTCCTTTCCTTAGATAAATAGTTCCTCCAGACTTGCGTCCTTTGGGTGGCTATTTCCTTGTGATCAATTTGAGGTTTTCCAGAAAATTCCTATCGCTTGTTGGTACAGAACGGGTGTCGTTTACCTTAACGCCCTCTTTTTGATACGCTCCACTTCATTTCCGCTTCATTTCCATGTTCCATTTCGCTTTCGCTTCATCTCCGCTCGTTCCCCTGCAAAGAGGACGTTAAGGAGGGGCATCTGTTGACACCCGTTTTATACCCAATAAGTCGGGTCGTCTCCTTATTCATTCTATACGATGCTCTGAGTTGTTCACCCTTCATTGAGTCTCTTGGTCAGTTGAAGCTTGTTTCTTGGGTCTTAACTCCTGGATTAAGATGTGGCTCCCGGTGGCATTGCGTTGGATGAATCTTAGCAAACCCTTCACTCTATTTTTGAACTTCAATGATAATAACGGTCCCAGTAAGGCGCGTTGCTTCCTTCTGACGGATGGGTCCTGGGCCGTTACTTTTTGAAGAGTCTTAAGGCTTAAGGCCTCGTCTTCGAAGCTTATCCTTTTAATTCCACGTTGATAATAACGGTCTGTCGTCCAGCCGTTGTTTCATTCTGACGCCCTAGGCCTTGGCCGTCGCTTCCTTGAAGAGTCCAGCTTGTTGGGTCTTCTTCCCGTTGATCTTATCTCTTTGGGATAGGGTTGAAAGTAACGGATGAATCCCCCATGCGTCGCTTCCAAGTGGCGGTCTATCGTGCAGCCGTTACTTCCTTCCGAGAGTCCTGGCAGTTCAGGCCTTTTCTCTGCTACTCCGTGGTCGAGATAAGGATTTGGATTGACGTTATCTATTTCAAATCCGGTCCTCAGGACCCCCCGTTTGTTTCTATGGACTCTTGGTGATATTATCTTCAAGGATTTGCTAAGAGTTATCTCTTTATCTTGCTGAATTATCCTCTGCTCGACCTAAGAGTTTGAGGGTCTATAAATAGAACCCTTGACTTCATCGCCAAAGGGAGAGGAAGATTTGAATTCACGACGAAGTGCTGCCGAACTCAGGAGCCATCTTCATCCAGGAGGAGCTGCTTCCCACGTCCATCCATCTCATAATCAAGGGAGTACTTTGGTTTTGTCTTTCAAGTTCATCCTTGCATGCTTGAGTTCTTCCTTGGTTTTTTTCCTCAATCTAAGCATTGTCCCTCCTCTTCCTCCACGTTTTTCACTGTTCTTTAAGCATACAAACATCCTCCCAAACTTTTAAAACACCCAGAGGGGTTAAAAAAAAGCCAAAACTCCCCGGTAATCCCTCTCCTTTTGATGTTCTCAAGCTCTTTAAGAATTGATGCTATGCTTGTGAAAAGGGCTAATTGAGGTTATCTTGTCTTGTCTTTCTACTTCTTTGGCAGGTTTACAAGTTCATTAGCACGAGGCCCAAGTCTTCTAGCCGGCTGGAAGAGTTGGAGTTAAAAGAATTCAAGCTTTACTACTGCAGGTTACCTGACGGTCTGGTGCAGGCGCGTCACTATCTTCCGGCGGTCTATCGTGCGGCCGTCACTTCCAAGCGACGCACAGGGTTCTGGCCGTTACTTCCAAGTTGATATGCAGGCTTTCCTTGGTTTTTCTCTCCCGTGGGCGGGTGCTTCATCCACCTATTTCCAAGGTATATTCAGGTCTTTGACTTGTGTTTACTTTGGTGGCGATCACATCTTTCCTTGGTATTGGGCATTAGCTTTCTTCATCATATCTTCTTTATTTTCCTCGCTTGTTCCACCTTCGCGGTGTGTTTTTATTTATTCCTTGCTCCACGCCCCGGCGTGTGTTTTCCTTTTCCTTGGCGTAATTTGATTGAGGTAGCATGCCCATGCTTGAGCTGGCTATGATTGCCTAGGTTCATGTTCACATGTTCACAGGTTTGAGTAGATCTTTGATTGCTTGTTTGTCATCTTGCCATATTACTTTGCAAACCTCAAAGGTAAGATAAAAGATAGGCAAATAAATATCAACACCTGTTTCCAATCTTTTTCAGGAAATGAAAGTGAGTCGGGTTCAAATTCAGATTATTCAAGTAGCGGATCCGAGAGCGATTAAAGATGAGTGAAGACTTAGGAAGTCTATAATGTCTAGATTGAGTCAATGTAATTTTCCTATTTCTTGAGTCTAGTAGAATGAAAATCAAATTAGTGATTGTATCTTGAATATTGAGCATTATGAAGTAAAGTTGAAGTTTGATTAAATCTTGTGCAATTGCATTTAATAGTGTGATTGTCTTGCGCTCTGGTTATTCTTGCTTGCAAGAGGCTTACCATGCCGGATGTTCGCGCTCCCCGAGCTAGTCTTCCGCTGTAATAAAGGCTCGGGACGTGATAGTTAAGTTGGTATCAGAGCCTAAGTCTCAGGACTTAGGGAAAAGAGTCATGTCATAGGATAAGTCCAAGGTTTAAGGACCCATACCTATGAACTAAGGAAGAAATTCCACACCCATGTGAGGATTGGGTAGAACCCGGGATAAGATAACTAATTAGCTTTAAGAATTATTTTGTTCATTCCAATTTCATGAGAAATAACAAGTTGTTATTTTCTCTCAGGTACCCTATTTTTCGAATGGCTCATCGTGTAGATTGGGATGGTATGCAACAAACTGTTGCCGGCCTCACCCAGGCATTGCAGACTATAGCACAAGGTGGTGCAGGGGCAAGGGCTGGTGACCTTCATCATAATTTCCAGAGTCTAAATCCTCTGCGTTTCTATGGATCTTCCAATCCAGACGAAGCAGAAAATTGGATCGATGAGATGAATCGTATATTTGATGTCATACAATGCACTGATCAGGAGAAAGTCTGTCTAGCAACGTTCCAATTGAATAAGGATGCCCGTACTTGGTGGAAGTCCGTTCCGACACCTCCAGCCGATGCGCCACATACATGGAATGCTATTCTCACTTTATTTCATGCCAAGTATTTCTCCGAACATGTGAAGGAAAGGAAGGCTATGAAGTTTGCCTCCCTTCGTCAGGGGATGATGTCCGTAGCAGAGTATGAATTACAGTTTTCAAGACTAGCACCATATGCACCACACCTTATTAGTACGGAATTATTAAAGGCGAACCGATTTATAGACGGGTTACGGCCCGATTTCATTCAGCAACTGGGGACACAGAATATCCGCACTTATGCGGAGATGGTTCAAAGGGCATATTTGTGCGAGAGGACCTTAGAGAAGGTCGAAAGGTTGAAAGGAAAGGGAGAAGAATCAAGCCGACGATCTGATCGGCAATATAAGAAAGAGAAGTTCAGCATCACGGAACCATACAAAAGTCGTGATAATAAGACAAGATCAAGGAACGGGAATGGTGGAAGTTCCCAAAAGAATAGTAAAAAGGTAAAGGAAGAGAAGGAGCAAGTCGCTTCGGCGTGCACTTTCTACGAGAAATTCGGCCACTCGGCTGAAGAATGCTGGAAGCGCCTAGGTGCTTGTTTGCGCTGTGGAAGTAGGGAGTATCGTGTGCCTGATTGCCCCCTTATGAAAGATCAATCAAATAACGGAGGATGTAGGAGGCAGGCTCGCCTCAATGCAGTTATAGATGAAGAAGAAGCGCCCAGGGATTAAAATGATGGGCTCATGGAAGGTACTCTTCAAATTTGTTCTCATCCTGCATTCGTGCTATTCGATACTGGTGCTTCTCATTCTTTTATCTCCACCACTTTTACAAACACCTTACCAACTGCATCAGTTCCCCTACCTTCAGATCTCGCTATTACTACACCTTTAGGATCTGGAACTAAACTTACCAAGTATTATCCCAATTTTAAGGTGGTAGTAGAAGGACACAATCTCCCCGCAAACTTTGTATGCCTCGATATGAAAGGTTATGATGTCATTTTAGGGGTAGATTGGCTTGTAGACCATGATGCTTACATCAACTACCGAAATAGGATTATATCTTTTCGAAAACCCGGTCTTCCAAGATTTTCCTTTCTCGGCATCAAATACAAGAAGCACCCTACCATCATCTCTTCTCTTCACACCTGTAAACTTATCTCAAAAGGTTGTGTAGCTTTTGTTGATTCAGTCATTGTCACAGAATCTAAGGAAATTGTCCTAGCAAACATTCCTATTGCAAATGAGTTCCCAGACGTGTTCCCATCTGAACTACCTAGTTTACCACCCGAGAGGGAAGTAAACTTTACCATTGAACTCATTCCAGGTGCGGCACCTGTTTCTATAGCCCCTTACAGGATGTCTCCCACGGAACATAAGGAACTAAAGAAGTAATTACAGGAACTTCTAGACAAGTGTTTCATTAGACCTAGCGCATCCCCTTGGGGTGCGCCTGTTCTATTTGTCAAGAAGAAGGATGGTTCTCTCAGATTATGCATCGATTATCGGCGATTGAATCAGCTTACAATCAAAAATAAATATCCATTGCCGCGTATTGATGAGCTCTTCGATCAGCTTTCGGGAGCTGAGTACTTTTCTGAGAATGACCTAAGATCAGGTTATCATCAGCTTAGAATCAAAGAAGAAGACATTTATAAATCAGCTTTTCGAAGTCGTTATGGCCACTATGAATTCGTGGTGATGCCGTTCGGTTTAACTAATGCCCCAACATCATTTATGCAACTTATGAACAGTGTCTTCCAGCCATATTTAGACCAATTCATCGTCGTCTTCATCGATGATATTCTGATATACTCCAAGACAAAAGAAGAACATGAAGAACATCTAAGGATAGCTTTGCAAACACTTAGAGAACACAAGCAATATGCCAAACTCAATAAGTGTGAATTCTGGCTCAAGGAAGTCTCATTCTTAGGCCACATTATTTCAAAAGAAGGTATTGATGTGGATCCTTCTAAGGTAGAAGCTGTCAGAGATTGGAGCCGACCAACGATTGTATCTGAAGTCAGAAGCTTTTTGGGTCTAGCAGGTTATTATAGAAGATTCATAAAGGACTTCTGAAAGATCGCAGTTCCATTAACTAGACTTACTAGAAAAGAAAATCCTTTATCTGGTCGAAGGACTGTGAAAAGAGTTTTCAAAGTCTTAAGAATCATCTTACAACAGCCCCTATTTTGTCGCTACCAATAGAGGGTGCTGGATTTGAAGTATATACGAATGCATCTGGAATTGGCTTAAGATGTGTCCTTATGCAAAATGGAAAGGTGATTTACTATTCTTCAAGACAATTGAAACGTCATGAAGAAAATTATCCTGTACATGATTTGGAATTAGCTGCAGTTATTTTCGCCTTGAAAATTTGGCGTCATTATCTTTATGGAGAAAAGTTCACGATCTACACAGATCACAGGAGCTTGAAATATTTATTTTCTCAAAAAGAGCTTAATATGAGGCAAAGGAGGTGGTTAGAACATCTCAAGGACTTTGATTTTGCTATTCAATATCATCCTGGCAAGGCGAATGCTGTAGTAGATGCACTTAGCAGAAAACCAATTGGTATGTTATCAAGTCTCATGATTAGTGTGACTAACCTTATTCCTCAATTTGCCCAGTTGAATTTAGATGTTGACGTTAAGAAAGAAGATTACTTCATAGCTAATATCCGAGCTCAACCTACATTGATAGAGGATTTGGCCAAGTTACAAGAGAATGATCCAATTTTACTAGAAATTAAGGCCAATATTGAATAAAGACCAGATTTTTCTATTTCTAATGATGGAAGATTGCTATTCAAGGGCTGAATGTGTATACCGGATCATGAGGATACAAAGAAATTGATCTTAGAAGAAGCATATAAATCAAAGTACTCCATCCATCCAGGAGGTACCAAGATGTATCAAGATCTCAAAATAAACTTCTGGTGGCCCAATATGAAGAGGGAAGTAGCTAACTTTGTGTCTCGCTGTCTTACTTGCCAACAAGTGAAGGCAGAACATTTCAGACCTGCAGGAAAATTACATCCCTTAAATATTCCTGAATGGAAATGGGAAAGTATACGAATAGATTTCATTATGGGATTACCTAAGACAAGAGGTGGACATGATGGAATATGGGTAATCATAGACCGATTGACTAAATCTGCACATTTCATATCAATAAAAAGTCGATGGTCTGTGGATATTCTAGCAGCATTATACATCAAAGAAATTGTTAAACTACATGATATCCCTATCTCTATTATATCAGATAGAGATCCACGTTTTACATCACAATTCTGGAAAAGTTTACAACATTCACTAGGGACTAGATTGAATTTTAGCACAGCTTTTCATCCACAAACTGATGGTCAGACAGAAAGGACTAATCAGGTGGTAGAAGATATGCTCAGGGCTTGTGTCATTGATTTTGGAGGAAGTTGGCATGATCACTTGCCTCTGGTAGAATTTACATATAACAATAGTTATCAAGCAAGCATACAAATGGCACCTTTAGAAGCTCTATATGGGAAAAGTTGTCGATCACCAATATGTTGAAATGAAATAGGGGAAAGGTAATTTCTAGGCCCCGACCTTATCAGAGATTCTACAGAGAAAATAAAGCTCATCCAGGAAAGAATGAAAATGGCACAAGATAGGCAAAAGTCTTATGCTGACAATCAAAGACGTGCCTTGGAGTTTCAGGTAGGAGATCATGTGTATTTGAAGGTTTCTCCAGGTCGTGGTATTCGAAGATTTGGCATCAAAGGAAAGCTAACTCCAAGGTTCATTGGCCCATTTGAAATTCTTGAATGGGTCGGTGAAGTGGCTTATAGATTGGCCTTACCTCCACAGTTAGCAGGAGTTCATGACGTATTTCACGTCTCTATGCTGAAAAAGTACGTATATGATCCAGACCACATTATCACTTATGACAATATAGAGATTCAGAAAGACTTGACATACGAGCAAACACCGATCAAGATTCTAGATTGGGAAGTGCGTCAATTAAGAAATAAAGCTATTCCCATGGTCAAGATCCAATTGAAGAAAACATGGCCATATGAAGCAACATGGGAAACTGAAACGGCTATACGGAAAAGATTCCCAGAATAATTCAATTGCAAGTACACTCTCCACAATCCATGAATTGAATTTGGGGACCAAATTCTTTTAAGTGGGGGAGGGTGTAGTACCCCAGAATTTATTTGATAATTTTATGGCATTATTAGCAATTAAAGGGACTAATTTAGAGTTATTAATCAATATAAGGCCAAATGGTGTTAATCAATTAACCCAACTCACTTAATTAAAGTCTAAAGGGTTTGTAAACCAGGCCCATTAAGTTGGACCATATCCTAGAAGGTTATTAAGCTTATCCTCAGAATTATAAGGATAAATACAACTTAATACAGATAATTAGGCGGATAATGAATAGAAGAGTTTGATCAATTTAGAACTCTATCCACGTTAACTGTAACGGTCCATCGGACGACCGTCACAGACGTGTAACGCACGCTGTCTCGACCGTTACACTATGAACCAGAAAACTAAAAGAGTTTGATTTCCTTTGAACTCTGGGAACGAGTAATGTAATGGTCTATCGCGAGACCGCCACATAACCCTAACGCGTAGGTCCTAGTCCGTTACAAACCTGTTAGTTCCGTGAGCAAAGGAACTCATGAAAAGATTGGAACTTGATGTTCCTATCCACTAGGGATCGACTTGGGAAGGATTGTAAAGACTCTAAGGACTCTTAGGGATTAGGATTTGATGAAACAAGGACTCTAAACTTGATCTAATCCTCAGACCCTAGTCTAAACTCTATAAATAGGGCATAGTTCTGAACTGTGCGACCCTTACTTTTTGGGCGTAAGGAAGCAAGGTAAGGAGTCATTATCTCAGGTAAGTTCTTTAGAATAATTTGTTCACAATACTTTAGACTAACTCCCCTCCGAATTTAACATCTTTAGGTCAAGAGGTTGTGGAGTTAGAGCCCAAGGAAGTTGCTGGAAAAGTCACAAGAGAAGGAGGAGATCTAGGGCAAGGTTCTGAACCAAATTCAGGAACTACAGCCGAAGTTAAGAGGTAGGTTATCTCATCAATGGCAAAAATAACTTGATAGGACTAAGAGCCTCTATTTTGATTGGATTTCATGCATGCTAGATCATCAATGTCATGTTTTATTGGTTCTATGCATATAATGTTTCCCTTAGCCCTAACTAAAGATTAAAGACTTGACTATCCATCTATTCATCAATACCCATGCATATAGACAACCTTTACTTTGTTAACATATCTAGAAACTCATGATGTTTTGATAAAAGACATGATGTGAGTTGATCTCTTAGCTTCTGTAGTTGTTTCCTGTTAGCAGAGACTGTAACGCATCACAGAAGGACCGTCACTTCCATGTAACGGCCCCACGACAGACCGTTATACTCCTTGATTGAATTTGGGTTTCACGGTTGATTATAACGCGCTTGGACAGACGTGTTACATTCATGTAACGACTGGGCCCTGACCGTCACGATCACAGTGACGCCCCATCTCCAGATCGTTATACTCTGTGTTCTGTCAACCCCAAGACAGAATATAACCTGCCAATATTATTATTGTTAAAACCTAGTTACCTAAGTTTTAACCTGATCATGTGATTTTAAGGTTATTTGATCATTCATGATAGGTATTGCATGTTTTGTGGTCTCACTTTTATTGAGTTATGTTAATTTTTGAAGCCAAATTATATAGTTTTGTATTATAAAGAATGACTTTTTAACATTGTATTGACGGAGTTTTCATCATGATTTCATATTGATTATACATATCTCTCTCTGTCAATAGAGTCAATTCCATAAGTACATGGCACATATTCCGGTATGTTGTCATTAGTTCACACTTTTCACTAAAGGAACACAATCTTGGACATGAGGACCTCTCTATTGGATATTCCTTCCAATGGACTAGTAAATCATTGTTTCAAGGCCTCCGTAAATCTCCGCGAGCTTGGGATTCCCACTAGGACGCCGAATTGGTTGTACCATTAAAGCCCAATAAATAGAATGCACTATCATGGTTTCTGATTCTTGAAATTTAACGGCCTTGAATTGGACCGTGAGGCTCACGTAACGGCCCAATGCCAGACCGTCACATTCCTCTGAGTCTATTTTTATCTTTCTAGACTCTGATCATTTTAACGACCCATTAGTGGCGCGTTACATAGTGTAACGGCCCAGTTAACGACCGTTACATAGCTTGTTTATGTTAACCCAAGGTTTGACCAAGGGTTGATATTCCAATTATTCTAGACAAACCTTGATGATCTAGAACTTGTCATATTGCTTAAATTTATCTAAATGAAATGGAAGTTAAGGAAAATACCGTTATGTTGTCGATTTATTTCTATGAGCATGACATTGTTTAAAGTCTATTTCTTGACTCCTACATTCTTATGTTGAAGCATTCATTCATTGATTTTAGTTATCATGGAATTATTGGAAGTGCTTTATTCTTGGCCATACTTTACCGTTATACTACGTGGAAGTAGCTTAATTTATAACTGAAGATGCGATCGATCACTGATTGTGTTCAAGGGCTCTATGCTAGTCCCCTCTGCTGATTGTCGGAAACATACTATTTTATAAACCATGGGGTATGATGCTACTGGCGTCGCATTGCGCTGGGAGTACTATTTCTATAAATAAGTGAAGATCTACGGCATGACATGACATTCTTGCTTGATATTCCACAGAAATTCACGAAGCACTTGCTCATAAGCATAAGATGCTAAACTGAGGAATATGTGGCTTCCTAGTACATTCTCGACATATTCTTGTTCATGAAAGGCCAATATCATGTTCTTGTCCTATTCTTACTAGTTCATTCCTGTTCTCATTCCATCTTATATGATAGTCTTGTTACTTTGATTTAATCGCATGATCATCGCATTGCATGATTTTACCTTGATTATTTAGAGCAAAAATGTTAATCACTTTAATAGTGCCTTCATGTTGATGCGAAGATACCTACTGGGCAAGTGTGCTCATTACCTGTTTCCAATCTTTTTCAGGAAATGAAAGTGAGTCGGGTTCGGATTCAGATTATTCAAGTAGCGGATCCGAGAGCGATTAAAGATGGGTGAAGACTTAGGAAGTCTATAATGTCTGGATTGAGTCAATGTAATTTTCCTATTTCTTGAGTCCAGTAGAATGGAAATCAAATTAGTGATTGTATCTTGAATATTGAGCATTATGAAGTAAAGTTAAAGTTTGATTAAATCTTGTGCAATTGCATTTAATAGTGTGATTGTCTTGCGCTCTGATTATTCTTGCTTGCAAGAGGCCTACCATGCCGGCTGTTCGCGCTCCCCGAGCGAGTCTTCCGCTGTAATAAAGACTCGGGGCGTGACATATGTCTTGAGCATCCACTATCCAAGTACTATTTGTTCTTTTGAGCTCCAAGGCAGACCTACAGTTTCAAAAAGAATACTTATGAGGTTTTTGGTACCCAAGCAAGCTTGGTCCAGGATGGTTAGACAAAAAAGGCCTATATGACCTATTCACCATTCTTGCAAAATGTTCATCGTCAAATCTCATGGTTCTACACTCATACATATCATGGCCAAATCTTCCACAATAAAAGAATGTAGTGACCCTGTTATTACCGTTTCTCCTCCTGTTCACATTCATAAATGAGTTATGCATATGTGTGTTGGACGTGGAGGAAAATAAGCTTCTTGAAACCCAAGGAGTCCTGTGTGCTTTTGATTGTGATGTTTTTTTCTTTTCAAAGGTAAGGAGAGAACTTTCTTCATGAGGATCCACACAAGTGTTCATTACTTGTTTCCCTTTTTTCAAGATAGCAAGAGCACTTTTCAACTCATTTATCTCAATCATCAAGGTTTCAATTTTCTTTTCAGCTGTTTCTTTGGTTTGATTGGATGCAATTTTCTCCAACATTTCTTGTTCTAATTCCCTCTTCAAGTCTTCATGCATTTTAACAAAAATGGATTGATCCTCACGCATGCATGAACTCTCTTCTTCAAATAATTCAATTTTGGGCATAAGACTTTCATTTTCATGTTTGAGATTCTCATTTTCAAAATTCAAGGCATTGCAACTCTCACAAGAATCTTCAGCATGGATATCTTGCTCCATTTTCTTTTTCAGAAGTTTATTTTCAGATTTCAATTTTTTGCACTTTCCATATAGAGATTCATATGCAATTTGCCATTGTTCACAAGTAAGAGATTCGAATTCAGAATCTACCTCATTTGAGTTGTCCTCGTCTGCCATGAAACACAGATCTGAACAAGCTCATCCAAGTCATCTTCACTTCCGGATCCTTCCTCATCCTCGTCGCTCCATGTGGCGACCATGGCTTTGGGCTTTTTGAATTTTCCTTTATTGAATCTCTTCATTAAATCCGGGCACTCACCCCGCATGTGACCAGGTTTCTTGCATTCGTAGCATATTACTTCATCCTTCTTGCTGCTTACATTCTTCTTAGGACCTTGCCTTCTTGGTCCTTTTCTCAACTGACCACCGAACTTCCTGGTATTCTTGACAAATTTTCTTGCTCTTCTAGTGATCATAGCAACAAGCTCCTCATCTTCAGTATTGGCCGTGGAGCCTTCCTCGCTTTCATCAAACTCTTGTGGGTTTCCTATCAACGCCAATGTTGTGGCTACCTTCTTCTTTTTGTTGTCCTCCTCTCTCCTTTTGATGTTGATTTCGTATGTCATCAGGGAGCCAACTAATTCGTCCAAAGTCAGGATGTCGAGATCTTTTGAATCTTCAATTACTATGGCCTTTGTGTGCCACTGAGGTGATAGATATCTCAGTATCTTCCTTACAAGATCTCGGTTTGAATACTCCTTGCCAAGAGCCTTCAAACCATTTGTAATTTCCATCAGCCTTGTGAACATTTCAGAGATGGATTCTTCTGGCTTCATCATAAACAACTCATAATCTCGGATCAATAGATTTGCTTTGGTCTCTTTGACTTCAGAAGTTCCTTCATAGATCAAGCGTAGTTTGTCCCACATTTTCTGTGCAGAGGAACACATAGAGATACGTGAGTATTCATTTGGATGAATAGCACATTGAATTATATTCATGGCCTTAAAGTTAGCTGAATAATTATTGATATGCTCATCATCCCAATCATCTTCATTGTCAGGCAACTTATAAGGACCTTTATTGATCACATTCCACACATCATACTCTTGAGCATGCAGAAAAACATACATTCTATTTTTCCAATATGTGTAGTTAGTTCCATCAAAAAATGGAGACCTGTGTACTGAATGCCCTTTGGGCATCATCCCTCTGTTTGCCATGATCTAGGATTAAGCTCTGCGACCGTGTGGTCGACTCAAACAGAGACCAGGCTCTGATACCAATTGTTTGGTCCCGAAGGCAGGCAATCAAGAGGGGAGGGGTGAATTGATTGGCCAAATAAAAAAAATTACTAATTGAAATGCTAGTAGGAAGGAAAACCACAAACTAGAAAGAATTCTAGTTAAGCAAACACTCAACCTTACCCGAACAAGATCTCTCTCGCGAGTACACGAAGTAAAAATATGAATTCTGAGACGGAGAAAGAAAATGCTCAACTAATCGTGAAGCCCACTCGTTCAAACCACGAAGAACAAATCACAAAGGAGGCATAGAATTTTTAGGTGGTTCGGGTACACAAATGTGTCCCCTACGTCCACCCCTCACACGTGAGGATTAATGTTCCACTATGCGGTGAGCCACACACACGCTGTAACGACAGCCAACACACACACGGTAGCCTATCTTGGCCACCATACACACACACACGCTCTCGTATCACAGATCACGAGCACACACACATGAATGTGTTTCAAGATGTTCAAGGATTACAACAAATGTTCAAAATCAATCAGCAAAGACTTGAGAAGATTGGTAGTGGTTTAGAGCTCCCCCTTTCTCTCCTTTAAAGGTATTTGAATGCTCCTGCAGTTTGAGGACGGTTCTTGAAAGAAGATGAACGATTCTTGCAAAAATGAGGTTGTAACTTGATTTCCCACGCAGCTTCCAGTAGAGGATTAATTGAAGACTTGAATCCACCTTCTTTCCTTCACATACAAGCTCGGAACAACGTGGGAGAAGCCCTGGAGCAGCTGCTTGCATCCTGCACCTGCAAAGTTTTGAGAGAGAGCTCAAAAATGAAAAGATAGATATCTGCCCTAGGTTTGAGGCCATAGAGATGGCTATATGCAACCAAGACGGTCAAGGGACACGTTTGGGACAAGATCCACGAAACCTAGAGTAAAACAAGGCGGATCGATGGGAGTGGGTTGACCAAAGGTTCGTGAACGCAAAAAGTCCAAATTCACGGCTCTGCATAGGTGTCGACACCTGGTGTCGACACCTTATGCACTCAAGGTAGCAGAAGCCAAAGAAAATAGTATGGACTCTAGGTGTCGACACCTGGTGTTCAGGCTAATCAACCAGAACTGGTTTCAAGTAGGTGTCGACACCTGGTGTCGACACCTCCTGAATTGGTTGCTGGAACCATGTTCTGGAACCAGATGTCGACACCAGGTGTCGACTCTTGTAGTTCCAAAAGGCCTAGTGACCCGATTTGCTAGAAAGATAGCACCAACTCCTCCACAGACGGTGGTAAAGTAAAAGTGATTGCAGGGAGGTCTTCCAACCTGTAAAAACACCAAATAAATGTCAGACTGATACAATATGATATAGCTCACAAAATAGCCATTACATTTCACCCATTTAAATGGAATTATATGAACTTGAAAACATATAGCAGTGTAAGCTTATCCAAAGTGTTTTCCATTTTTCATTCCAGGAGTGACGAATGAAGGAGGAGTGAAATGTTCATAGCAACCCACATTTTAACAATTACCTTTTCATTTTACCTGAAATTACTTTCGGTCCTCAATTGCTTGCTCAAATGTTGAATTTCCCATTCAAGAATTATTTGAGTATCAACCATTGATCACCATTGCATGATTATAAAGAATTTGAGTCACCCAAAAATATGAACGCACATTACATCCATTAATCATCAAAACTCATAAATCCACACATCATAATCTCGGGGTCAAATAGGGAGTCATTCAAGAAGCTTTGGTATCCTGCCAACTTGGACAAGGAGCTGGAGCCCATCTCCTAAAATCCCGGTCTAGGGTTCACCCTTGAAGAATACTATTATGGGGGCCGCTATGAGGTGGACGTGATCTCTGCCTTTGTCTCAGCAAGTGAAGACATACCGGGGGCAACTTATGATGATTACCCGATAGAATATGAGTGTGCGGAGTCACTTCGATAATCATTAGAATTATTTCTGCCATGTTAGCCCGAACCCCATAAGCCAGAAGCCTTGACCACGTGCAGGTGCTAGGAAGAGGTCTTCCATGAAGAAATGGTGTTTCAAGCCAAATTTGATACAGCCAGCGACAGAGGGGCTGAAGATACTGAGTAGGAAGGGAAGTGTCCTAGTTACAACCCATCCCCGACCATAACTCTGATACAGTCGGAACCAATCGTGGAAATGCCCAACGAGCACGATGAGATGATATCTACTATTGAAGCAGTGTCTGAAGAGGAGCAAGCCGCTCCTACCAAAGATTCGTTTGCCCATGATGATATTGTGACAAAGCCACCCCTGTATAATTTGAAGCCAAGTTATCTTGCCCTCGAACACGCGTTGAACATATGTCAGCCCTTTGGGATTGCAAACACACTGGCCGAAGTCAAAGGATCGGACTGCTCGTCAGCTGAGCAACCTGTACTCTCGCGACAAGCCGAATCAGAGGCTCTCGTAGAAAGTCGGGGGCAATACAAAGAGGAGCTAGAAGCATTGGAAGCTGAAGATGATAATGAAGATTTCATCGACCTGCAGCCAGCACCTCCAGAAATTGAAGATGGCGACTAGGCTACAGTCGACGAATTAATAGAAGTAAATTTAGGAAGCGAGGATGATCCTAGACCTACATTCCTTAGTGCCCAGCTCTCCCTAGAGGAACAAAAGCTCTACACGCAGCTGCTACAAGAATTCCGGGACTACTTCGCTTGGAGCTACAAAGAAATGTCGGGGCTTAGCCCTATAGTCTCCCAGCATATCTTGGCCATTGACCCAAAGATCAAGCCAGTGAAACAGCCCCCCCGGCGTATGAGGCCAGAGCTGATCACACAAATATGCAAGGAAGTTGACAAGCTCATTGATGTGGGTTTCATGGAAGAAAATTAATATACCACCTGGCTAGCCAACATTGTGCCCGACAAGAAGAAGAATGGGCAAATCAAAATTTGCGTGGATTTTCGAGATCTAAATAAGGCATGCCTGAAGGATGACTTTCCAGTGCCAATAACGGAAGTCATGATTGATGCTACCACCGTTCATGAAGCTTTGTCATTCATGGGCGGGTCTTCCTGCTACAATCAAATATTGATCACGGAGCAGGACCGGGTCCACACTTCTTTCCGAACCCCTAAGGGAATTTTTCACTACAAACGGATGTCGTTTGGTTTGAAGATTGCTGGTGCAACTTACCAGAGAGCAATGACCAAGATATTTGATGAGCTCCTACATGATAAAGTTGAATGTTACAAAGATGACATAGTGGTTAAGACCAGAAAGAAAGAAGATCACTTGCAAGACCTCTGGGTGATATTTGAGAGGCTGAGGCAGTATGAATTAAAGATGAACCCTATGAAATGTGCCTTTGGGGTATCCAATGGCAAATTCTTAGGCTTCATCGTAAGATACAGGGGGATTGAGATAGACCCTAGCAAGATTAAAGAAATACAAGAGTTATCTCCACCCAAGAATTTGACTGTGCTCCGCTCTCTGCAAGGCCGTTTGGCATACATCCGGTGGTTCATCTCCAATGTATCAGGTCGTTGCCACCCATTTCAGAAACTGATGATAAAGAATGTATCATTCCAGTGGAGTGAAGAATGTCAAGAAGCTTTTGAAAAGCAGAAGGATTACCTAAAGACACCACCGGTCCTGGCAGCACCGGTAAAAGGATGACCTCTCATTCTATATGTAACAGCTACCGAGTATTCATTGGGGGCATTGCTAGCCCAGAATAATGATGAAGGAAAAGAGCAGATGACGTAACACCACCTATGGACCTATTTTGCAAGCATTCAAGTTTGAGCAGCGGACTCACACTAGCGAGCTCACCCGTATGGCGCACACTAGTGCCCGATGGCGACTAGGCGATGTTGGAGAGGGTCCGAGGCAGGACCTTGAGGCTCCAATGGTTGGCTAGCTTGGGGAGAACCCAAATGAGCCTAGGATGCCCAAATCATGGGCGGCCAACACACCAAGGGTGTGGGTTAAGTGGATGCTCTCACAACTCGCCCGCGGTGGTCACTCAATTTGGGTAGCAATTTAAAATCAGACACTCTCTTACCGCCGACGGAGTAACTATAGCAATACTAAGCTAAGCAAGTCCATTACAACAATGAGAGATGTTCAGGAGCTTACCTAGCCGGCGTGAAGACGCCGACTCCGGCCGGAGACAGGGGCGAGCGGGGAGGCGAGGGTATGCACCCGCACACCGCGTCGGTGTCGCTTCAACCTGAAATGGAAAGATTACACCACTACACCTCTCACAGGAGGGGTGATCTTGGGGTGGGGATTAATCTTATTACATCCAATACTACCTCCACGTTGGGAGGGGCCTTCAGCCGGCCAAGCGGGGTGGGGACTTATGCTAAGGAAACCCGATTTGCCGATCCCTGCCGGTTCTGCCAACCTTTAAAATTGTTGGACAGGGGGCCGGTGATGTCACTGCCACAAATTCCACAGAGCCCAGATCTTGACAAAATCTGTGCCAAAAGTTTCCCAACTGACAGAGGATGATGCCTGAATTTTTAGGGAAGCTCTGGACCTCGGGGCTGATCGGACCGGCGACTGGAGCAGGACAGCAACACTCTGCTTCGGACTGATGCAGAACTGATGCAGTGGATTGCAGAAGGCGCTCCGGTCGATCCTGAACATCAAATTGAACGAAACTGGCGGTGACGCGATCTTGGTCGGAGTAGCTTCGAGCAGAAGTTGACGGGGCCACAATCCGAGGTCAGAGATGAGAATGGTGGCCAGATAAATGAAGACAGGTCAAACCTGAGTCCACTGGTGGCAGACTGCACACTCCGACGAAATAATTCATAACAAATAGCTCGGGCAGGCGATTTTCGTCGTTCTTTCTGCTACTGATGGAGGACTAGATGAAGAAGAATTTTTTAGAAAAAAGTGTGCTCGAATTCCTCCAAGGTTGACCGCAGAACAGCTTCCAAGATTGCTCTGGTCTTCAGTCTTGGATAGATTGCGCAGTCGTTGAAGATGACGCTCCTCCGGACAGCTCCGAACTTAGAAGCCGGCGAGACCACCACCGTTGGAAAGCTATCTCGATGATGATTCCAACAATGTAGGCCTTGCCACCTGAATCTTTGAGAGATAGTCGTGGCTGCCTCTGCAAGTCGCTGCAACTCTGCTACCTGAAACAGAGGCTGAATCAGAAGAAGATGAGGGGGTGGGGAAGGGGATGGCCAAGAGAGTAAGAGGTGGAGGGTGAACTTGGCTGGTATGGGGAAGGGGGGCTACGACTTTGGGTGGTTTGGGAGGTGGGGAGATGGAAGGGCACTGCCCTAGGGAGAGGGAAATTTGAATTTGGGCTTAGGGAAGAGCCCCTTCAACCTTGGGGAGAGGAAGGGGTGCTTAGGAAGTGGTGTTGGGTAGTTGGGGGTTGGGAGGTGGGCTGTGGATTGGAGGATGCCACCTTGGGTTGGGGGGGAGTTAAATGGGTGTATGGGGAAGGGGAGAGGTCTTAATGAGGGGTGAATGGGGAGGAGAGAGAAAATTCCAAAAATTGGGGTGGAGGGAGAGAGAGAGAGAGGGGGGACCCCTTAGAGAGAGAGAGAGAGAGAGAGAGAGAGAGAGAGAGATCTAGTGGGATTTGGAAGTGGATTTTAATTTTTATTCAATTGTTCATTACTTCAAAATGAGGGGAATGGGGTCCTATATATAGGCAACTCACATTTCTACAAAAGTCCCTGACATTTGACTCAATGACAAATAACCGAAGGGATAGGGGTGCCCTTGGTCCAAGCCCAATGAATTGGGCCCACTAGCCTAACAAACCAACCTAATGACACAATACTTAGGAAAATGACTCACTAACCTAGGTACATGACTCAAATAAAGGGAAAATTACATGATATTGACTCAAATAAAATGTGAAGATTACATGACTAGACTCAAAAATACATGACTAACATAATGGCGCTTGTCGACGAACAATCCGAGTCCGGAGAAAATGTGGAGGGGCAAGGGATGCCCTCATCATACCCCCGGGGTGGGGAAAACTCGACCCCGTCGAGTATGGGCCCACCAGAGAAGTAGTACATCGAACTGCGGCTCTGGGTGATCCACGATCTCCATACTCAACCCACGACCATAGTCGGGGAACGGCGCTTCAGCTCGACAAAGTGGCTTGGTCATACCCTCATGCTGGCGATGGGATCTTGCTTGCCTAGTATTGCCGCTGTGTGCTCACGTCGGGCTCTCAGGCTATTTGTGGTGGCACTCCGAGGGTATCTCTCACAAGGGTAGGTGTAAGTTTGAGGCACTCACTAGGATCCACCGCGGTGCCCTTAGAGCGTGCTGGATCCGCCACATGAGAAATGGGGAGAATCCCAAAACCCTTTTGAAAGTTCAACCCATAAGCTTGGTTGCCAAAGCCACTCGGAACTTGGCAAGGTCCAAGTCCTCGTGCCCTCAGATTGGAGGTGACCCTAAAGTAGAGCCACTCTAAAGCCATCATCGCCAAGTTGTCAACTTGAAACTCAAAGTGGTGCTTAGGAGTTTGTGCTCGTTTCTTGTGAATCCCACCGCTTGTTGCTTGATACTTGCTTGAATGCATATGCCATGTACTATGATGCGGTGTGAGTTGACAATGTATGGTATGCAAAGGGAGTCCAGGACAACCACATATAGACCTATCATGCATTGATGTTATGAAGACTTTGAAGGATTTGGGAGGACCGGGGCATCCATAGGTGTCCCTCTTGTGAGTGAGTGTGATGAATGTTGGAGGACCCGGACACCCATGCAGGCTCCTAGCATACATAAGACCAATGGTGAATTGGGGAGGACCGTTACATCCAAATAGGGACCACTCATGCTTCCTACATGACATGTGGGTGATGTGAATGAATGGACCCGTCTTTCTAATCATGCCAAGTGGTGTGTGGTGCCAAGACTTATGCACTCCTATCCTAGAGATGACTTCTATGTGCATGGGTATGGGGTGGCCCTTGAGCTTCCACTCGTATGGATCAAAGGGATCTAAGAAGGGGAAAATCATGGAGTGGGGCAACTCATCAATCCCAAGGTGTATGTTGCCGAAGGTCAAGGCTCCCATGGTGTAACCCGAGTCTAGGAAGGGAGGGGTTTGGTTCAACATGGGTGGTAAGGGTAGGGTAAGGTGGGTGGTGAATAAGGTAAGTGGGTCACATGGAGATCTAGGTTCCCATAGGAAAGGGTCAAAGGGATCATGGTAAGGGTCACCTAGATAGGGGTACTCCATGTCCTCAAAATCCTCGAATGGTGAGTCATCCTCCTCAATAAGTGGGCCAAGGTTGCCAATGGGTTGGCCGATCAAAGCACTTGGGATCTCAATGGTTGGGGAGTGGACTAGGATAGGTTCTTCCTCCATGGGAAGAAAGAGGATGATCTCACTAGTAACTTGGCCATTAGTGTAGATGGAAGTGATGGAGCCAATGGTTGGATATGCTAGGCTAATGGTGTTAGTCATGGACGGCCTCATGGCTAGCATATTGGTCAAGTGAATTTGCCAATGTAGGTAGTTCACTAAGTTTCCCAAATCTTCCACACAATAGGAAGTTTGATAAGTGACATGTGGCTGAATGGGAATGATTTGGGATTGATATCCCATGGGTAGGTGGCATGGTTGTGAACTAGGAATGGTGAGACCTTTCTTGAGCCATTGGAGTATGGACTTATCTATGGTGAGGTTGGGTGTCTCTAGAGGAGCTAGGCTAGAGGTGTGTGAGTTGTTTGGCCTTTGGATTTCCTCTATGTTGGAAGGTGGATTCGGATGGGCATCCTTCTCCACTTGGGTGGGCGTGTGGGTTGAAACTTCTATTGCTAATGGAGTAGGGGGATCTATGGTGGGTGGTTTGGTGATAGTTAGCGTATGACACACCCAGGGTGGTGAACAATCATGGGCTTGGGTTGGGATAGGAAGGGGAAGTAGAGGAGGCCTAAGTTTGGGAAAGATTGGTGTAGGAAGCGGTAGGTGGGTTGGGTGAGGGGTTTTGGGTTTGGGGGTGGTGGCCATTATGGGCCTCGGTGGAGGGGTGGACACGGTGTCCACTTGATTTTTAATGGTGAGGGTTGGATGAGTGGTGGTCACCATGGAGGGAATTGGGTCGGTTAGGGGTCTCTTGCCCTTGGGATAGTTTGGGGTGGAAGTGGGGGCTAAAGGGGCTTGACTAGTGTAGGTTAGGGAAGGGGGTTTTGGTTGGGGTGTGGGGGCCCTCATGAGGTTAGGTGGGGAGGTGGAGGCCTTGGACACTTGGGTTCTAGTGGTAAGGGTTTGGATGGGTGGGGTTGGAGGAGTGGGAGTGCTCCTCGAGTTTTGGTAACCTGGGTAGGAGGGAGGAGGTCGGGGAGTGTAGACTTTCCTAAGTTCAGCTCTCATGTTCTCCCATGTGCTAATAGGCTCTAGCCTCATAACCCTCCTAAATTGTTCAATGAACTTCCACCTATCCTCGGCATGGTACACAAGTCGACTCTTGGCAAGGTAGATTTTCATGGGTTCAATCATTGGATTCCTCTTAAAGTATTTGTCCATATTTTCCTCCCACTCTAAATATGCACTAGGGTGGTATCCGTTAAAGATAAGGTCCTCAAATAGGACTTTGTCCAAAGGGGTGTCAATCGAACCTTTGTGGAGGGCCGAGTGAGACAGATGTGACTTACATGAAGTAGCCATGCTAGTGGACAAAAGAGATGCAACCGAAGACTCTAAATGTATTTGAGTGTCCTAGGACCAACTTGATAGAGACAAGTTATGAACTTGCTCTGATACCACTTGACGTAACACCACCTATGGACCTATTTTGCAAGCATTCAAGTTTGAGCAGCGGACTCACACTAGCGAGCTCACCCGTATGGCGCACACTAGTGCCCGATGGCGACTAGGCGATGTTGGAGAGGGTCCGAGGCGGGACCTTGAGGCTCCAATGGTTGGCTAGCTTGGGGAGAACCCCAAATGGGCTTAGGATGCTCAAATCATGGGCGGCCAACACACCAAGGGTGTGGGTTAAGTGGATGCTCTCACAACTCGCCCGCGGTGGTCACTCAATTTGGGTAGCAATTTAAAATCGGACACTCTCTTACCGCCGACGGAGTAATTATAGCAATACTAAGCTAAGCAAGTCCATTACAGCAATGAGAGATGTTCAGGAGCTCACCTAGCCAGCGTGAAGACGCCGACTCCGGCCGGAGACGGGGGCGAGCGGGGAGGCGAGGGTATGCACCCGCACGCCGCGTCGGTGTCGCTTCAACCTGAAATGGAAAGATTACACCACTACACCTCTCGCAAGAGGGGTGATCTTGGGGTGGGGATTAATCTTATTACATCCAATACTACCTCCACGCAGGGAGGGGCCTTCAGCCGGCCAAGCGGGGTGGGGACTTATGCTAAGGAAACCCGATTTGCCGATCCCCGCCGGTTCTGCCAACCTTCAGAATTGTTGGACAGGGGGCCGGTGATGTCACTGCCACAAATTCCACAGAGCTCAGATCTTGACGAAACCTGCGCCAAAAGTTTCCCAACTGACATAGGATGATGCCTGAATTTTTTGGGAAGCTCTGGACCTCGGGGCTGATCGGACCGGCGACTGGAGCAGGACAGCAACACTCTACTTCGGACTGATGTAGAACTGATGCAGTGGATTGCATAAGGCGCTGCAGTCGCTCCCGAACTTCAAATTGAACGAAACTGGTGGTGACGCGATCGCGGTCGGAGTAGCTTCGAGCAGAAGTTGACGGGGACACAATCCGAGGTCGGAGATGAGAATGGTGGCCAGATAAATGAAGACAGGTCAAACCTGAGTCCACTGGTAGCAGACTGCACACTCCGACGAAATAATTCAGAACAAATAGCTCGGTAGGCGATTGGCGTCGTTCTTTCTGCTACTGATGGAGGACTAGTCGAAGAAGAATTTTGTAGAAGGAAGTGTGCTTGAATTCCTCCAAGGTTGACCGCAGAACAGCTTCCAAGATCGCTCTGATCTTCAGTCTGGGACAGATTGCGTAGTCGTTGAAGATGACGCTCCTCCGGACCGCTCCGAACTCGAAAGCCGGCGAGACCACCACCGTTGGAAAGATATCTCGATGACAATTCCAGCAATGTAGGCCTTGCCACTTGAATCTTTGAGAGACGGTCGTGGATGCCTCTGCAAGTCGCTACAACTCTGCTGCCTGAAACAGAGGCTGAATGAGAAGAAGATGAGGGGGTTGGGAAGGGGATGGCCAAGAGAGTAAGAGGTGAAGGGTGAACTTGGCTGGTATGAGGAAGGGGGGCTGCGAATTTGGGTGGTTTGGGAGGTGGGGAGATGGAAGGGCACTACCCTAGGGAGAGGGAAATTTGAATTTGGGCTTAGGGAAGAGCCCCTTCAACCTTGGGGAGAGGAAGGGGTGCTTAGGAAGTGGTGTTGGGTAGTTGGGGGTTGGGAGGTGGGCTGTGGATTGGAGGATGCCACCTTGGGTTGGGGGAGAGTTAAATGGGTGTATGGGGAAGGGGAGAGGTCTTAATGAGGGGTGAATGGGGAGGAGAGAGAAAATTCCAAAAATTGGGGTGGAGGGGGAGAGAGAGAGAGAGGGGGGACCCCTTAGAGAGAGAGAGAGTGAGAGAGAGTGAGATCTAGTGGGATTTGGAAGTGGATTTCAATTTTCATTCAATTGTTCATTACTTCAAAATGAGGGGAATGGGGTCCTATATATAGGCAACCCACATTTCTACAAAAGTCCCTGACATTTGACTCAATGACAAATAACCGAAGGGATAGGGGTGCCCTTGGGCCAAGCCCAATGAATTGGGCCCACTAGCCTAACAAACCAACCTAATGACACAATACTTAGGAAAATGACTCACTAACCTAGGTACATGACTCAAATAAAGGGAAAATTACATGATATTGACTCAAATAAAATGTGAAGATTACATGACTAGACTCAAAAATACATGACTAACATAATGGCGCTTGTCGACGAACAATCCGAGTCCGGAGAAAATGTGGAGGGGCAAGGGATGCCCTCATCAGCAGACCCTCTATTATCTCAACAAAAGATTAGTGAGTACTGAAGAAAGATATTCTCCCATCGAAAAGACATGCCTAGTGCTGGTGTTTGCCACAAAGAAGTTGAGACATTATATGCTTTCACATGAGGTCATGCTGATAGGGTTGATCTAATAATTTATATCCTCTCCCAGCTAGCTCTCAAGGGCCGTCTTGGTAAATGGGTGATGTTGCTGATGGAATTTAACATCACCTATGTTTTTCAATAGGCTATTAAGGGCCAGGCCATTGTGGATTTATTTACCACGCATCCTGTGTCCGAAGATTCTCCTTTGGCAATTGAGCTCCCTGAAGATGAAACGTCGGAGGTAGACTAGATTCAGCCCACTGTGTGGCAGCTGTATTTTGACGGTGCATCCATAACTGAGGTTCCAGTAACTGGGCCAATCAGAGTCAGGGCCAGAGTGGGCATTGTCTTAATGTCCCTTGAAGGGGAGGTTATATATACCTCCTGCTCGATAAACAAGACCCGCATAAATAATGAAGCTGAATACGAAGCCCTAATAATCGGTCTTCAGATTGCTCTGTCCATGAAAATCCAGATGCTCGAAGCATTCGGGGACTCTATGCTGGTTGTAAAGCAGGAAGAAGGGCAGTTCGACGTCTGGAAGGTCAAACTCCTCCCTTATCACCGACGGGTGCTGCGGCTTAGGGCGAAGTTCTATCAAAGTGTAGCACATTAATCGACGACAAAATGCTCATGTGGACACCCTTGCAAAACTGGCTAGCTCCTTGGCCATCCCACCAGATGAAGTTCTAAATATAATTGTCATCAATAGATGCCAGGTTCCCAGCATGATAGTTGAACTAGCAAGTGAGGAAGAACACAGAGCAATGATGATTGAAGAAGCTCAGCAACCTGTTTGGCGGGAACCTCTCCTGTAATGGTTCCAGCACCAGCAACTGCCAAAGGGAATAGAACATAGAATGAAATTACTCAAAACCAAAGATTCTTATCAGATGAGGAATGGAATGATGTTCCGAATAATGGCAGATGCCCGAAAGAAAATTGTACTTCGCTATCTGTCAACAGAAGAAGCTTGGCGGGTAATGAAGGAGGTCCATGACGGGTCTGCTGTAGCACACCAGGCGGGTCCAAAGATGAAGATTGAAATAAAGAAGCTGGGCTACTATTGGCCAACTATATTTGATTACTGTTGCAAGTTTGCCAAGTCATGCCAAAAGTGTCAAGCACACGCGACCGTGCCAAGGAGGCTGTCAGTGCCATTACATCCCACTATCCCTAGCTGGCCTTTCGCCCAGTGGGGCACGAACGTGGTTGGTCCTCTACCAACGTCGTTATCAGGGTGCAAATATATTTTGGTAGCTACATACTACTTCTCCAGATGGGCAGAAGCTATGGCATTAAGAGAAGTGACGGGGGAGCTGGTCGCTAGATTCATCCGTCAGAACATAATATTCCAGTTCGGTGTGCCCAGCCGAATCATCTCTGACAATGATAGACACTTCAAGAACCAGAAGGTCTATAGGATAATCGATAAATATAATATTGACCGGAGGACTTCAACTCCTCACAATCCTCAAGCAAATGGGCTTGCTGAAGCATTTAATAAGACCCTATGCACCTTGCTAGCGAAGACAATCAGTACTAGCAAGAGGGACTGGGAAGAAAGGATGTATGAGACAATATGGGCCTACCGTACGGTTTATAAAACCCCAACTGGATGTTCACCATTTTCCCTAGTGTATGGGTCAGAGGCATTGGTGCCAATAGAGCTCGAGCTGCCATCTCTGTGGGTCACAATTCAGCAAGGCTTGGCCGGTGATAATCAAACAAACATAGAAAGAAGACTGAAGGAGCTCTCCGAACTCGAGAGAAAATGATTCCAGGCTCAACAAAATATACAACTATACCAGGATCACATGGCTTGTGCTTTTGACAGGCTAGTCAAAGAGCGAGAATTCAAGAAGGGCGACCTGGTTATGGTCAAAAGAAAAGTGGTAATGGCAGCAAACCCTAAAGGGAAGTTAGTAGAGAATTGGGTGGGTCCCTACGTCATCCACCGAGTATATGAAGGGGGTGTCTATATCCTAGTGGATCACAAGGGAGCGGTCCAATTCTCCCCTCTCAATGGAAAGCACATGAAACTGTATTATGCGGCCTTGCTTGCCCTTGAGGGGTCGGCCGATACGCTATGACAAAGGAAAAGAAAGGAGATAAAAAAAGAAAAAGAAAAGAAAAGAAAAGAAATAAAAGAAGGGGAGGAGAGACGAGCATTAACTTATTTCTCCCTGGCTTGCGCCCTTCGCTAGGCCAACCACACATCCTGCTTTGCCACTGGCACCCCGCCTCGGCTGAGCTCTCTAAATTACATACTTAGGCCAGTCCCCTGGGACACCCTGCCCACGCCGATCTAAGCCTGCTGACTCCAGACGGTGAATGACCACCCCTCAGTGCGCGAAGACTACACTTAAAGCAATGCCAAGGGCTCCAAAAATTTCGGCTCTATCTCACCAAGTCGCTACACCATCGCCGGTTCAGACCTACATCCAAATTGACGCTAGAACCCCTTTTTCTTTTGCGTTGACAGTACCCCCACGTCAACGAATATGCACTTCGATCAGCAAAAGGCTTCATGCCCTAGCCGACCCATGTTCACCATCGCCAGTTTGAACCTTACGTCTGAATTGGTACATAAACCTTTTTCCTTTGCATTGATGTTACCACCACGTCAACGAATATGCACTTTGGTCAGGGAAAGGCTTCATGCCCTAGCCGACGCTTGTTCACCATCGCCAGTTTGGACCTTACGTTCGAATTGGTGCATAAACCTTTTCCTTTGCGTTGACATTACCCCCACGTCAATGAATATGCACTTCGGTCGGTGAACGGCTTCATGCCCTAGCCAACCCATGTTCACCATCGCCAGTTTGGACCTTACGTCTGAATTGGTGCATAAACATTTTTCCTTTGCGTTAACATTACCCCCACAACAACGAATATGCAATTCGATCGGCGAAAGGCTCCATGCCCTAGCCAACCCATGTTCACCATCACTAGTTTGGACCTTATGTCCAAATTGGTGCATAAATATTTTTCCTTTGCGTTGACGTTACCCCCACGTCAACGAATACACACTTCTGTCAGCGAAACGCTTCGTGCCCTAGCCGACGCATGTTCACAATCGCCAGTTTGGACCTTACGTCTGAATTGGTGCATAAACCTTTTCCTTTGCGTTGATAGTACCCCTATGTCAATGGATATGCACTTCTGTCGGTGAAAGGCTACGTGCCCTAGACGACCCATATACACCATCGCCAGTTTTGACCTTACGTCTGAATTGTTCCATAAATCTTTTTTCTTTGCATTGACGTTACCCCCACGTCAACGAATACACACTTCTGTTGGTGAAAGGCTTCGTGCCCTTGTCGACCCATATACACCATCGCCAGCTTGGACCTTACGTCCGAATTGGTGCATAAACCTTTTTCCTTTGCGTTGGCGTTACGCCAACATAAACAAATACACACTTCTATCGTCGAAGGGCTGCATGCCCTAGTCGACCCATATACACCATCGTCGGTTTGGACCATAGGTCCGAATTGGTGCATAAACCTTTTTCCTTTGCATTGACGTTATCCCCACGTCAACGAATACACGCTTCTGTCGGCGTCAACCCATATACACCACCGTCAGTTTGGACCTTATGCCCGAATTGGTGCATAAACCTTTTCCTTTGTGTGGACGTTACCCCCACATCAACGAATACACACTTCTATCATCGAAGGGCTGCAAGCCCCAGCCGACCCATATACACCATCGCTAGTTTGGACCTTACGTCCAAATTGGTGCATAAAACCTTTCACTTTGCGTTGACGTCGACCCCACGCCAACGAATATGCTATTTTTGGCAAAAGGCTTCGTGCCCTAGCCTATTAATGCACATCATCATCAGTTAGACCTTATGTCTGACTGGTGCATAAAACCTTCCCCTTTGCGTTGATGTTAACCCCACGTCAACAAATAAACTATTTGGACTTGAATGTTGTATTTCGGCCCATGAACAAGACCCACATCGATCACGTATGTTAAAAAAAATGGGGCTTAAAATTGAGGTGTCCTGTCGAACTTGTTTGGAATCTTGCTGAACGAGGGCAAAAATGGCTAAAACCCGCCTGGGGCAAAAACCCGAAAGGGCGCTGCAAGAAAAATGGGGTACCCTGCCACGTGAAAATTCGTAAGGGCGCGTGGGCTAAAGCAAGAAGGGGCTGGCTCTGACGAAAACCTAAAAGTGGCGCTTGGGTCAGTAATGTAGTAATATAAAAAAATTGTGTTCCATTCACTCTCTCCGAACCTATATTCTCCACATGCAAAGACCCTCAAAAAGATCAAACCTTTGACACGGACCTTTTGTCCCCGTCGATGAAGAATCCCTTTTGCTTCGGCATTTAAGCAATGCCAATGAACAAATGACCTTCGATCTTCCCCATCATCGGCGAGGTCGATAAACAAACCTTCAACTCAGACCTTTCATCCTCGTCGATGAACAAATCATTTTTGCTTCTGCATTTAACCAATGTCGATGAACAAACCATGTTTGATCTTTGCCATCATCAGTGAGGTCGATAAACAAACCTTCGACTCGGACCTTTAATCCCCGTCAATGAACAAACCCCTTTTCGCTTCGACATTTAACCAATGCTGATGAACAAAACCACCTTCGATCTTCGCCATCATCGGCGAGATCGATGAACAAAACTTTGACTCAGACCTTTCATCCCCATCAATGAACAAACCCCTTTTGCTTCGGCATTTAACCAATGCTGATGAAAAAACCACCTTCGATCTTCGTCATCATGAACAAGATCGATGAACAAACCTTCGACTCGGACCTTTCATCCCCGTCGATGAACAATCCCTTTTGCTTCAACATTTAACCAATGTCGATGAACAAATGACCTTCGATCTTCGCCATCATCGGCGAGGTCGATAAACAAACCTTCGACTCGGACCTTTCATCCCCATCGATGAACAAATCCTTTTTACTTCGGCATTTAACCAACACCGATGAACAAACCATCTTCGATCTTCGCCATCATCGGCGAGATTGATGAACAAACTTTCAACTCAGACCTTTCGTCCCCGTCGATGAACTGTGGACGTCGAAAAATGTCGATGAGGATCATACGGCATGCATGTCTTGACACTCGAGAGCGAGCCGAAGATGAAAATGCAGAATAAACTCATGCCTCGCCCGATCAGGATGAGAACACGCTTGGTGGTCTGCTACGCGTTAAGGAAGCCCACCCAGGCGGAAGATGCGGCCACAACTCTCCGACCGGTCGTGCCGAGAGTTGAATCAGAGAAAAAATTGGGAACTCCGGCACAGTCTCGACATGCACCGAAAGTTACGCAAAGTCTGGGACAAAGCCCCAAAGGCTGCAAATGGAATATTATAGAGGCCATGCATTGCAACTAGAACATTCCAGGAGCGCCAACACTCGAATAAATGGCCGTGACTTTAAAAAGAATCCGTTCGGTGCTTAAAACGGCGCGGAAGGGCCTTAAAGCGGCACGCCTTAAAACGGCGCGCCCCCTTGCTTAAATGGCGCGCCCCATTTTATGCTCTAATACGAGCTCCCTTTGCATTGCATTAAAACGGCGCCACCCCATGATTGGTTTAAAACGGCACCACCTCCTTGCTTTGGTTATCCGGCGCGCTCCTGTTGAAGGTGCCATCCCCCTTTGATGCTTAAAACGGCGCCACACTTGCCGAAAAGCTAAACCAACGTGCCAATTGCACTTGGGTTTAAACCGGTGCGGGCACTATTCCACCGTGCCGTTTTAACCTCATTCTATCCCATTCCAGGCACGATACTCTGTTCAGCATAAATGTGATGCGCAGGGGACATTCAATGCCCGACCCTCTGTCTTTGCCTCCGTTCGACAGCACAGGAGCGGCAGCGGCGAAGCAACCCCTGTGGACCTACGACCATCTCATCCTCAGACGAACAACAGCGTACGGCGCGAACCAGCATCATCCAGCGCACCATGTCAACTCTGAGCTTCATCGCGGACGAGGTGGAAGTGGCAGGAACCTCCCAGGCGAGCCATTCTATAAATAGGGGGCATTACTGTGAAAACAAAGAAGAGAAAAAAAGAGAAGACGGGGCTCTCTCTCTCGACTGGGCAGGGTGCAACGGGAGAAGAAAGGGAAAGAGAGGTGAGATCTTTTGAGAGGAAGAGTCCGCCGAAGAAAAAAGAAGTTGCTTCCTCACGTCGGAGAGGTGAGATGAAGTGAACAGAGGGGAGTGAGGGTAAGGGGTGGTTCCAGGAGGAAGAGGCCTGTTCTCTCTCTCCCTCCTCCGTCTAATGCTTCTCTCTCTCTACGTCGAATGTATTCTCCTTTTTTTTCCTAATGCTTTCATTTCCATCTTCTCTGTATCAAGACTCCTTCCCCAGTTTGTGTGGATGAATAAAGGAAAACCTTTTTTGCAAGCTCAGTCTCCGTCGCTCCGATCCTTACTTCCCATCCCCACTCTCCGATCATCCGGGGGTCTTTGAGGTCTGCCGCTCCATGGCATGACCCTCAAGGTAACCCACTCGACGGATGAATACTTCTTGCCCTACTATGGCAAACATTTATCCCGCTTCAAAGATCATCGCCCGTGAGTCATGGTCGCTCTCGTAGGCTGGCCCCCGAGCGTTCCACACTCACACTTGGGCTAACGGACTGCCGTGAGGCCGTTCCGCATTTTTGAGGGTCATCCCGGAGCAATCCGTTTGGTGGCGTTTGCTTCTCTCCAGCAAGTCTCAGTCCGGGGGAGGTGCTGTCCGATTTTCACCAGGGGCTAAGAACCCGTGAGAACAAACGAAGAAAGCACCCTCCGGAGAACAAACTCAACCTTCAAACTAATACACAGTAAGCCTATGTGAACAAACTCCCCGAATAAAACACTTGAACATTCATGCCGATTCATCTTAACAAACAATGAAAATGTCTAACCCCCTCCCCTTTCATCAACTTAATCCATCAGCCAGTTGAACAAACGAACCATTAGACCAACCTACGAGGGATAGAAAAAGAAAAAATAGTAAACAGAGCTTTGAAACAACCCCATATAGCTATCCCGACGCAAGTTAAAACGGCGCGGCCACTGTTCCACCGCGCCGCTTCAACCCTCCTCACAAAAGCCCCCCATCTCCCTCTTCAGATCCTAAAATGGCGCGCCCATTTCCATTCCAAACCACATACACGGTGCCCCGATTTAACCCCTTGCTCCTTCCTTTTCCACATCAAAAACGGCGCGCTCCATTACCTTACCCTTACACTCCACTTAATCTGGCGCCGTGTGAAACGGCGCGCCCTCCTTCCCTCTTGCTTCTTGTGGCACCTTAAAATGGCATGGCCCTTGTGCCCTGTTAATCCGGTGCACCCCTCATTCTCTCTTGGCATCTCCCACTAAACGGTGCCCCCCCTCCTTGTGGATAAACCGGCACGGCCTCCTCTTGATGCTAAGCCGGTGTGCCTCATAAAAGGACAATTAACCAAATAAAAGAAAACAGAAGGGTTGAGGTTAGTAGAAAGAAAAGAAAGCATATAAACCATTCATGTGAGAGCAAACCATATAATTTAATGATTGGAACAATGATAATAAAAATGTTATAACCAAGTCAGCGCACCCCAAGTCATCGTACAAACACTATCACCCTTGGTATAATCAAATTTTGTTCCGAGGGCGCTGCCCCCGGAAACACCCGCAAGGGGCGCTGCCCCCTTTAACCCCGCTACCTGACCGCGCAGGTCGATCCGCGTGCGAGGCCCCACGTTGGCAAGTTCGGGTTTCACACTTAACAACCCTCTCCCCCGGACTATGCGTGAAGAGAAAAGCAATGATGCCCCTTGGTATCGGACGTGGACCTCGGAATCCCCGACATGGTCATGATCCGGGCACCTCTTGGGCCGATAGTTCATCAGCTTGACCAACTTCTTCCGGGATCCGATCCAGCATCCGCATTAAACTTGCCGTACCTACTGCAGACATCCGTACGGTTTTATCGTCGTCTTCGACGCTACAAATGCGGACTTCCGTCCGAACACGAAATGGTCCGTGAGTGACCAACATATACGTATCTATGAACATTTTACGTCCCAACGTGGGTTTGTTTAAACATGATCCGAGATCATTGTTGTCACTTTGTTACCATGAATCTCAGGCCGTAGGGCCCTTATTCCCGGCAATCAATCAAGGGTGTTCCCCCGTATGGGGGATGTAAATAACACCGTGACCTTTATGGCAGGGCGGGTTTTGGTCTCGACCCGAACCACACAATCGTCTGACTAGTCAGATCGAGTGCACCATGGGCTTCCGTGAAGCCCGAATAAATTGTCACTTTGTGACTGGCACGCCCTCGCACTAAATAGACGAATTAACCCGATCAACAAAAAAACTTATTCTTTCTGAATTTTAGTGCGTCCACATGTCTGGCACGTTCGGTGGGACCAAAATCACCCTTCATCTCTTTGCCGGGACTAAGGGCCCTACGGCCCCTTTCTTGTAATACTAATCGTATGGTTTGCAAATGCAAGCTACATTTCGGACATCACAATGGCCCTCACTTTTGGTCAGGAGGCCGTCGAGAGCCATGTTCGGAACGGCTACTTGGCCGTCCCCCTCAGCTTCGAGAGCTTCCCTCCCGTGGTAGGCGTCCCCAACTTCCTCGGGGTAGCCTTCACGAACCTACTGGACGTGGAAGCGTCTAACAGGACTGAAAGCAACGCTCCCATCCAGGGGGCCGCCAAAGCTGCTGTCGGTCGATCAATGGCCGAAACTTCCAAGACTGTCCCGACCGGGACGCTGAGCTGCAACGTGCACCATGTGCACCAAACTACCGGCCCATCTCACCAGGGGTCGACCTCTCACCAGAGGAGGCTCCGGAGGAGCCACGCCACGACATCGTACCGAGGCCGGTTCTCCAGCACCGGCAAGTCTTCTGTCATCGGGGCTGTCCGAGTGCATCTTACAGGGCAACGTTCTGAGGTGATCCCGGATCGCATTGTACCCACCGTACTAGTACGCAACTCTTTTCAGGCACTGGAGAAGATGAAGGGCAGGCTGACGCCCACCATTCCAGCCCCAGCGCCGCAACAGCAGTCGGCCTCCAGGCCCACCAAAGCTAACCAAGTTTGGGTTCCCAAGGGGGCCCGATTCATTTCACCAGCCCGGGCAGGGCCCAACACCTTCCACTCGACAAGGGCACAACAAGGAGATCGAGTCATGACATCGGCCCCCATCTGCCAGCCAGCATTAACTACACTGGCCCCACCGGAGAACATCTGCCGTCAACACTACCGACGTCACTATCGGGCTGCCCGTGCGGAGCCTGCAACCCACATGCCCGTTGTTGTTAACAGGGCAACGTCACCAGCCTCTCCTCCTGACCAGGACTGGGAAGGAGTGGAGCAAGCCATGAAGAACTACTTGCGGGGCCCAGGGAGCACTTCCCTGGGATTACTGGGGGCAGTAGCCTCTGCATTTGAAGAAGCAGAGACTCGGCCTGTGCCCAACGCCAAGTCAAGAAACTGCTCTAAGGAGCGTTATCAGCCACCGTCGAGGGAAGAAGTGAAGCCGCGGAGATCGGTCTTTGACAGATTGGTCTTTCCGGGTAGGCCATCGAGAAGAACAACAAGAAGAGGCAGAGGCCTAAGAGTTTATACTTGCAACATGGCAGGGGTATCTGGCCGGTACGAGGCTATACCAACCGAGCCCGAAGAAGTGGGCAGGCTTGCCACAAGGCTAGGGCCTCTTACCAGAAGAGGGAAAGCGGCAGCTGAGAAGTCACAAGTCCACACTGGAGAAGGTGACTATGACGAACCCTCAATGGCCTTGGCTGCCAATGTTATTACAGAAGGCACCGCGGGAGGACCATCCACCTCATCTGAAGAGGTGCCGATTGAAGAAAGAGGGGGCACCCCTAGCCTTTCCATGAACGATCCCTTGGTATTGCACATGATGCAGCAATATCAGCGGGAGATTGAATTGTTAAAGAAACAACTGACTGAAAGAGCCGCTCAGCCCTCAACATTCGGGCAGACTGAAGCATTGCAAGAGACCCCTGGGGGCAATAGTCAGGCCTCGGACGCTTCTCCGCAGGTGATGGTGTCTCCCCCAATACCTACCCACACTGGTGGTGTACCCCTGCATCAGCCACAACATATCACACCGGCCCCGCCACCGAACCTGCCATTCCAGGGGTCCACTATTGCACCTCAGGCGACAGTGTTAACAACACCACTGGCGTAACCGGCCCATTTCTATCCAAAACCGGTTGACCCGACAACAGTGAGCAGACTAATGCTTGAACAAATGATAGATATGAAGTTGGCATAGAGGAGCGATGGTGATCACACGCCATTCGATGTATACCGGGTACCTTGCCCGGCACACTATGCTGCCAAGAGGCTACCGGTCGGCATCACCAAGCCGCCGAAGTTTGAGAAATTTAATGGGCAAGGGTCTCCCAGGGAGCACATTGCCTATTATGTGAATGTTATGGGGGATCTAGCTGCGGATGAAGCTTATCTTCTCAAATTCTTCAGCTCGATGCTTACTGGACTCGCTTTCGAGTGGTATTCGAGCTTGCCCGCCGGGTCCATTGCAGACTAGCCCGATATGCAGAAAAAATTCAAGGAAAGGTTCTACATAGCTGAGCGGGAGGTAACTATGGCAGAGCTTTACGCCACAAGATAAAGAAACGATGAGTCAGCACTTGACTACATAAAGAGGTGGAGGAACCTCAGCATGAGATGCAAATGTCCTCCGCATCAAGAGGATGTAGTGCAGATCTGTAAACAGAATCTGAAGAAGAAAATCCTTGAGAGGATGATCGGTGCTGAAGTAAGGTCATTTAGCCGTTTGAATAACATAGTGGTAGAGATTGAGGCATTCCTTGCCCGATACTCTTCTGCTCCAGCTGCATCGAGCCAGAGGGCCAGGCAGGTTGAGAAAAGACCAACACCACCAGAAGTTCACACACTGGACTTCGAAGCTTTCGAGAAGCGAAGAGAGAAAGCCAAAGAGATAGCCGACCCTCCTCCGCCCAGGTCTACTGAACGGCGGGAAGGTCCCTCTCTGTGGGAGAAGATGAGGAATAAATTGTACTCTTTTCCTTGAGACAAAGCCTGGGTCCTGTTTGAATGGGCCACCAAGTACAACAAGATCACATTACCAGATCCAAAGAGGCCTGGTGACTTGAAGAAGAAGGATGATCCTCGCTTTTGCCCATACCATCAGATGCTTGGGCATACCATTGAGGACTGTTACATCTTCAAGGACGTCATTGAGTCCTTGATCAAGAAGGGAGAGCTGGACATGGGGGAGCTCAGAGTGGATCCTCCGCAGCCGCATGAGATGCCGAACATCGGCACCACTGTCAACGTGGTATCTTTATACCAGCAGCTGCCTGAAAAATGGGCGGAGGCCAGTACACAGGCTACTTATCAAGCCTTCGTCATGGTGCCAGCTCAAGACCAAGGAGGTTGGCAAGCCACGCCGACGAAGAACAGAAGAAGAAGACAAGCTCCCCGGCCCACTCCGGAAGCTCACATAAGGGGCGTTACACTCCGGCCGGCACCGCCACCAGTGATACCTGTCTTGCATAACATAGCCCCCCGACTCGTTATGAGATGACCCACTCACAATAAGAAGAAACACTTCCCGATGCAGGTGCACAAGGAAGCCAGTCCTGCGGTAGAAAGGCTCCAGGCCATTATTGATGGGCTTGAAGACTATGAACAGCCCGAGATCCAGCCTATAGAGTTGAAGGAGTATGTCCCTTGGGAGGAGTTCGAGTCACTCGAACTATCTCCAGAAGCGGAAGCCGAGATGAAAGAAGAACCTCTCTTGTGGGGTGAGCTTCCCCAAGAGCAGTTGCCAGCCACTGAAGAGAAGAAGAAAAAAAAGAAGAGAAGACCTAGAAACAAGAAGAAGAGTGGGGTTGTCCTTTCTTGCAACACCCTCTCAGCATTATTTGACACAGCCCTCTCCCTGAGAGAGGAAGATCAAGAAGTGCCCGTTGAGCCATCAGAGGTGAATCAGGCTGAAGCATCTACCTCCCAACATGCCACCAGGTCGGGAAGGAAGTGGGGACGTCCTCCTCAGGCCAACCACAACATCCTGTTCGGGGAAGAACAACCGTATCACATCCCCGAGCCTAGGGTCCATGGCATGGAGATCCCCCCTCCCTTAGGTCTCTACCCCGGAGAATCGGTCGGCCAGGCCGCCCCTTCATTTATTGAATTTCTTACGACTCAAAGGGGAAAACAGTCGTGCCCCCGCGAGTCCCAGCAGGCCAAAGAGGCAGGTATCCCCTCGACCCTGTTGGTACTGACTCCTCCTCGGCCTAGGGAAGAACCTGACAATACCCCGAAGCTTGCCGAGTTCATGAAAGAAAAGGAAGTGACCCAGCGGCCTCCGCAAGCTCAAGCGGCACCTGACCCAGCAGAAGAGGCACCCACCGTGCCAGCTCCCCAGGTTCAAGTCGGAGGCAGGCGCAGTAGAGCCGAAGAGATGAAGTTGCTCGAGGTCCGAGCCAGCAACAGAATAGTCAAGCACCTGAAGAAGATCCCAGCCAGGTTCACCGTCTAGGAAATCCTATCTCTAGATGAAGAGACACGACAAGTCATCATTACTGCGCTCCAGACGCCAGCATATGTTGAAGCCTGCCTCGCAGAAATGTCACCTGAAGTAGCTGTGGCCTTCACAGAAGAGGATATGCTTCTACCTACCGGCAGCCACAACAGGCCACTCTACATGAAGGGGCAGCTGAATGGATATCCCATCAACAGAGTCTTGATCGACCCGGGGGCAGCCGTGAATATACTCCTCTACCGGGTGTACCAAAAACATTACTTTGACGTACACCTGATTGAGGTCAAGAACGTCAAGATTGCCGGCTTCAACCAGAAGTACAAGGTCCCTACGGGGGTCGCAGAGTTCAACCTCTCCCTTGGCGACTTCACCACCAAGGTCCAGTTCCATGTGATCAACTCCGGCACATCTTAGAAGGCGTTGCTCGGCAGACCTTGGCTGCACCAAAATCGCGTGGTACCATCCACTCTGCACCAATGCATCAAGTACCCCGGCAATGGGAAAGAGGAAAGAATCTTTGCCGACCTCCATCCTTTCGAAGTGTTTGAATGTCACTTATCGGACGCTAATCTCTATTTGGAAAAGCCGAGGCAAGCCTCCCAAGCCACTCGGGACAAAGGAAAGAAGAAGGTAGAGCCTGACAGCTGGTTCCCTCCACCACCGCCTGGCTATGTGGCTCCCCCTCGGGTGTCATTCATTTCTGAAGCAGAAGGGGTATTCCGGGCCACCTCTCTTCCCATCTACCTTACACTGGGAACACCATACCTTGAAGACTTGCTGGAAGACGTCAGGGTCCCGCCCGGGATCATCAAGCCTCTCGTAGAAGCTGACTGCCAGGTGATTGAACCATTAAGGACCTTCGAGGTGCCCAACCCCGGGGGTCTGCCTACCATCTTTTATGTGGCCATGGAGCACCCGGTCAAGGGGGATGATGATTGTAGACTCCCCGATGAGCTGCACGACCCACTCGTCCTGATCATGGGACTCCCTGACATAGCCGGTCGTGTAATCAAGATGACCAGGAAGCAAGGGATCCCCTTCCACCAGCTCTCCAGTCGGAAAGAAATGTTCAAGAAAATGTGGAACCCACCAAACCTGGACCGGAGGTTGTTGCAAATCACCCGGCATCCAAGATTGGGCTTTTCACTAGAAGATTCCTATGAAGCCGATGCAATATCACTCTCGGCTCTAGGTGGCAATAGCCACGCAGGCACTGTAGGCCCATGGCAGGTTGAAGGCCACCAGCACCTTATGCCTTTGGCCAATAAAGAACAAGATGAAGAAATATTCCTATGGAATCCACCTCCTTGTAGGAGCAAGGGGAAGGTCCCGTCCTCCTCTGAGAAACCAACCTCGAATAACTGCAGTAGTGGGGTGCCATTGCCCTTGTCTGACATTGATGCAAAGGACAGGGAAGCAAGTCGAACTCCGAGCTTCCCTCGGTGCGACTGTGCCCTTTTTACCTTGTGTTATCAACAATAGCGGGAAATTGAAATGTTGAGGGCTCGATTGGCCAAAGCGACTGCACTCGTGTCTGACTTAATCAGGAGCATCTTCTGCCAACAGAACATCGACATGCGTCAGCCCCCGAACAGCGTCCCGAATGCCCCCATCCACCTGAGAAATGAGGCAAGGGATGTAGCCGTCCCCCCAGTAAGACAATCGGCCGAGCGAAATCCTACATTGCAGGAGAAGATGGAAAGGCCTTACTCTTTCCCGAGGAATAAGACCCGAGGAATCTTTGATTAGGCCTGCTACTACGGCAAGGTCTCCCTCCCGAGGTCTAAGAGGCTGCAAGATGCTCGCAGAAGTGGCGACCCCCTATTTTTCCCTTTTCACCAACTATTAGGCCACTCTATCGAAGACTGTTACGTCTTCAAGGACATTGCTCAAGACCTGATTGAGAGAGATGAGCTCAAAATGGGAGATTATGTGGTCACTCCGCCACGCCCCCATGTGACGGGCGACCACGAAAGAAGCATCTACATGGTGTCAGTTCAGCACCAGATTTTTGAAGATGCAGCTGAGAATGGGCAACCCCAACCACCAGCAGAGCAGCAGCCCCCAGTATGGCAATCAATCACCTCAGCCCCTGCAAGAGCCATCTATGACAAGTACAAAGAAGATCCCGAAGAAGTCCTTTACTTCTACACACAAGAGAGCCCCCCAGAGCCGCATACAGCAAGCCTAATAGAGCGGGAAACAAGCAAAGCCTCGTTACCCAACGAGGTAGAGCAAGAAGACGCCTATGGTGTCCTTGAAGCAGAAGATGGTGAAGACAAGGATTTCATCGACCTTCTACCAGCGCCTCCGGAAATTGAAGATGGCGGCCAGGCCACAATGGATGAGCTCTTTGAAATTAACCTAGGCACAGAAAGCAACCACAGGCCGACCTTTCTGAGTGCCCTTCTTCCTCCACAGGAGAGGGGACAATATGTCAAGTTGCTGCAAGAATTCCGGGACTGTTTTGCCTGGAACTGCAAAGAGATGCCCAGTCTGTGCCCCGGCGTGACTCAACATATTCTAGCTATTGATCCCAAGGTGGAGCCGGTGAAGCAGCCCCCCCGGCGTATGAGGCCGGAACTGATAAAATAGATTTGTAAAGAAGTCGACAAGCTCATAGATGTCGATTTTGTAGCTGAAAATCAATACACTACTTGGTTGGCTAATATTGTGCCGGTGAAGAAGAAGAATGGACAGATCAGGATCTGCGTGGACTTCCGCGACCTGAATAAAGCTTGCCCAAAAGATGACTTTCTGGTGCCCGTCACCGAAGTGATGATTGATGCAACTACCGGCCATGAGGCCTTGTACTTCATGGATGGATCGTCCGGCTATAATCAAATATGGATAGTTGAACATAACCGAATTCATACGGCCTTCTGGTCACCTAAAGGGATATTCCACTATAAAAGGATGCCCTTCGGCCTCAAGAACGCTGGCGCCACTTACCAGCGGGTGATGACCAAGATATTCGATGAACTGCTATATAGCAAAGTCGAATGCTACGTCGATGATCTGGTCGTCAAGATAAAGAAAAGGGGGGATCACCTGAATGACCTTAGAGTCATCTTCGAGAGACTCCGGCAGTACGAGCTGAAAATGAACCCAATGAAGTGTGCCTTCAGCGTCTCTAGTGGAAAGTTCCTCGGCTTCATTGTCCGATATAGGGGGATCGAGATCGACCCCTTTAAAATAAAAGCCATTCAGGAGCTACCTCCTCCGAAGAATCTGGGAGAGTTAAGATCCCTACAAGGCCGACTGGCTTACATCCGAAGATTTATCTCCAATTTGTCGGGGCGCTGTCAACCATTCCACAAATTAATGATGAAGAATGCACCTTTCAACTGGAACCAGGAATGTCAGAAGGCCTTCGATCGGCTGAAGGATTACTTAAAGACCCCGCCTGTGCTAGGGGCACCTGTCAAGGGGAGGCCACTTATTCTATATATAGCCGCCACCGAATGTTCGCTGGGGGCAATGCTCGCCCAGAACAATGATGAGGGGAAGGAGCAAGCTCTCTATTACCTCAGCCGAAGACTAGTGGGGGCAGAAGCAAAATACACCCCGATTGAGAAGGTTTGTATCGCCTTGGTCTTCACAGTCAAGAAGTTGAGGCATTACATGCTCTCGCATGAAGTGAGCCTGATCTCTAAGGCTGACCCAGTCAAGCACATTCTCTCCCAGCCAGTCCTAAAGGGACGTCTCGGCAAGGGGGCCGTACTATTAATAGAATTTGACATCACCTACGTGCCTCAGAAGGCCGTTAAGGGTCAAGCCGTGGCCGATTTCTTTTCAGCACACCCTGTGCCTGAAGATTCCCCACTGGCCACGGAGCTGCCTGAAGATGAAACACTAGAGGTGGACGAAGCCCAACAGATCACCTGGCAGCTGCACTTTGATGGAGCTTCGAGAACATAGACAACCCCGTCTGGGCACATAAAAGTACGGGCTAGGGCCGGCATCGTCTTTAAATCCCCTGAGGGAGAAGTATTGCACACATCCTGCTCCATTAACAAGCCATGCACAAATAATGAGGTAGAGTATGAAGCTCTGATCATTGGTCTCCAAGTCGCTTTGCAAATGGAGATTAAAATATTACATGTGTTTGGCGATTCATTTCTGGTCGTCAAGCAGGTCCAGGGACAGTTTGACGTCCGAAAACCTGAGTTACTCCCTTACCATGCTAAGGTGAAACGGCTCATGCAGCGGTTCTACCTCATTGAGATAGGCCACGTTGACAGAGGAAAGAATGCACAAGCTAATGCACTGGCAAAATTGGCGAGTTTATTGGCAGTCCCGCCAGATGGATCCCTCAGCATCCGGGTGGTGAATCAGCGCCAAGTGCCTAGCATGATAGAAGGGCCAGAAGAAGAAGAACTTGAGGCCGCCACAGCGGAAGCCGTTAGCGTACCCGACAAGAGGGCCCCCCTTTTACAGTGGTTTAAATATCAGCAGCTACCAAGGTAAAGGGAAGAGAAGATCAAGTTAATCAGAACAAAGGACTCTTACGAGGTCTGGAACGGGATCCTATTCTGAATTATGGCCGACGCCAAACAAAAGGTGCTCCTCCGATGTTTATCCACTGAAGAAGCTTGGAAAGTCATGAAAGAGGTTCACGCCGGAATAGCTGGTGCACATCAGGCAGGACCGAAAATAAAGATTGAAATAAAGAAGCTCGGCTACTATTGGCCGACAATGTTCAACGACTGCTGCAAGTATGCCAAGTCTTGTCAGAAATACCAGGAGCACGCCACGGTGCTTAGAAGGCCGCCCATGCCGTTGCATCCAACACTGCCAAGTTGGCCTTTTGCCCAATGGGGAACAGACGTCGTGGGTCCACTGCCCGCATCATCCACTGGGTGCAAGTACATCTTGGCCGCAACTGATTACTTCTCCCGCTGGGCGGAAGCTGTGGCCTTGAAAGAAGTGACCGGGGAAATCATTGCCAGGTTTGTCCGCCGCAACATCATATTCCGATTTGGCACTCCGAACTGAATTATCTCAGATAATGGAAGCCACTTCCGCAACCAGAAAGTCTACCGGCTGGCAGACAAATACAAGATCGATTGGAGGACGTCAACCCCCTACATCCCACAGGCCAGTGGCTTGGCTGAAGCTTTCAATAAAACTCTTTGTACTCTCCTGTCCAAAATTGTTAGTTCTAACAAGAGAGACCCGGAGGAGAAAATGTACGAGGCCCTGTGGGCATACCGAACTGTATACAAAACTCCAACGGGTTGTTCACCCTTCTCCTTGGTGTATGGCTCAGAGGCAATTGTCCCCATCGAGCTAGAAATACCCTCCCTTCGGGTCACAATCCAGCTCGGGTTGGTCCGGGAAGAACAAACAAATGTCGAGCGAAGGCTCGAAGAGCTCTCCAACTTGGAGGGGAAAAGGCTCCAAGCCCAGCAGAATATCCGGGTCTATCAGGCCCGAATATCGCGCGCCTTTGACAAGCTCGTCAAGGAGCATGAATTCAAATGGGGTGACCTCGTCATGGTGAAGAGAAGAGAAGTCATGGCTTCCAATCCCAAGGGCAAGCTGAATGAGAATTGGCTTGGACAGTATGTAGTCCAGAAGGTCTATGAGGGTGGAGCATATGTAATCGTCAACTATCGGGGGGAGGTTCAGTTTCCACCCCTCAATGGTGGGCATTTAAGGTTGTACCATGCTCCGATTCCCCCATTCAATGAATGATGCATTTCTCCGCCCCGCCCCCGGGCGAATTCGCATTGGTATTGTCTAGGTGGTTTGGGCACTGTCTATCTTGCATTTCAAAAAAAGAGAGAACAAAAAAGAGAAAAAAAAGGGAGAGAAGAACAAAAAAAAAGAAAAAAAGGATTTTTTAAAAAAAGAGAGAAAGAAAAAGAGGAAAAAGGAAGAGGAAAAAGGAGGGGAGGAATCAGTCTCCCTTTAATAACACCCGCTCTTATCTTCGAGTATTCCAATAAACGAATCAGCCACGTCAGCTTTCGACACCTTGTCGGCACTAACGAAAGACACCCCACCTGAACCTTTCGTCTGGGATTGGGGGAATCAACCTTTCCCCTTGCTTTGGCACCAACCCCGTGTCAATGAACAAACCACGTCGGTTCCCGACTCCCTATCGGCATCGATGAACAAACCTGTGGTCCGGACTATTGTGCCCTTGTGATCATTTGGGTCTTCCTGTGGTTTGGGTCATTCGACATCATCTTGTGGTCATTTGAGTTATTTGATATTCTTGGTTTTGATAATGGCTAAACACTATTAGTCATTATTATTTTTCACTCTTATATGACTGACATACGTGATGTTGTGTTCATGATAGATATGCAAATGAATGGACAAGTGAAAGCTCAATGTTGCGCCCTCGCACGCGGATCGACCTGCGCGGTCAAGGGGGCAGTGCCCCTTGCGGGGGTTTCTGGGGGCGGAGCCCCCGGAACAAAATTCTAATTATAGGAGCGATATAATCAATAGAAATCTTCAAGACTGTCAAGGGTGTTGCCACAGACATGAATGGGCTGCTAAAGGAGACAAGCGATGGAGCTAAAGCGGTTAACGGACTGAACCGGGAAGACCCGGGGTCTGCCCTGCTGGTGGTCGACCGCCAGCACAGGGGCGGTCGACCACCCCAGCAAGCAACCTCCAGGCTGCAGCTCTTTCAGTAGCGGTCGATCGCCAGCCAGTAGCATTCAACTGAAATTCCCAGTGACCATCCGTCTATAGTGTTTCTCAGTAGCAGTCGACCGCCACCTACCTCCGGTCGATCGCCAGCCCCGATGTAGCCATGTTTGACTTCGATTTTCACCTCGAGGCCAGCCCCTTTCCTTGTATTTGTTTAGCCCCAAAGTCACCCAATCTTCCATAGATTGTGGATCTGGTCTGGGGGATGTCTAAGGACCATTCAAAGGTTATAAAACACATGCAAGAGGGTTAGAGACCCTAGTTGATCATTTGAGAAATCAAGGGAGGCTGCAAGGGTGTGTTCAAGGGAGAGTAGTTCGAAGTACTGTAGCCGTGAACAGTACTACGGGAAGAAGCTTCATCCATTCCAAGGGATTCAAGTCCAGATCTGAAGCCATCTCAACCCCCAAGGAAGCAAGAAGCAATCAAGACTTTTAAAGGTGATCTAAACTGCATTCTTCATCCTCTTCATCAACTCAAGAAGATCAAAAGGAAGATCGAAGCTACATCCATCATCTTCTTCATCAACTAGAATAGATTCAAGGAAGATCATCTCGCAAGGAAGAAGACACCGTCAAAGCATCCGATTCAAGCTTCTGCAACTCAGACAAGATCTTCTTTCTTTGAGCATACTCTATATCTTGTTTGAGTGATTTCATATTTGTTATCTTTTTCATTTCATACAAACGATTGAAGCTGAATATCATCCCTACCGGTGGTTAGTAGGAAGGCAATCAGAAGTTGTCCGATCTGCGGTGTTGACGTCCCTACCTGTGGTTAGTAGGAAGACAATCGGAGGTCTTTCCGATTTGCGGTTCAGTGCGTGGCACTAGTGGAGCCTCATCGGATTTGGTGAGGGGTGGACGTAGGACTGGGGATTCAGTCTGAACCACCTTAAAATCTTGTGTGTTGTGGTTTGCTTGTGTGATTGTTTCATTCTAGATGCATGCTTAGGTTCGAATCAATATATTACTTGCTCGTCTTGTCAAGCGAATCATAGTGTTCTTCGATAAGCTAGTTATATTCTACTATAATTTATTTTATCTAGCTATATAGAGGGTTGTATTGTGAAAAGAGGGGCAGATCTATTCACCCCTCCCCTCTAGATCTGCTGACCTTTCACCCGGTTCCATGAACAAAAAGACCCTTGCTTTGGCACCAACCCCGTGTCAATGAACAAACCACATCGGTCTCCGACTCCCTGTTGGCATCGATGAACAAACCTGTGGCCCGGACCTTCCGTCTAGTTCCATGAATAAAAACACCCTTGCTTTGGCACCAACCCCATGTCAATGAACAAACCATGTCGGTCTCCGACCCCTTGTCGGCATCGATAAACAAACCTGTGATCCGGACCTTTCGCCCGGTTCCATGAACAAAAAGACCCTTGCTTTGCACCAACCCCGTGTCAATGAACAAACCACGTCGATCTCCGACTCCCTGTCGGCATCGATGAACAAACCTATGGTCCGGACCTTTCGTCTGGTTCCAGGAACAAAAAGACCCTTGCTTTGGCACCAACCCCGTGTCAATGAACAAACCACGTCGGTCTCCGACTCCCTGTCGGCATTGATGAACAAACCTGTGGCCCGGACCTTTCGTCCGGTTCCATGAACAAAAATACCCTTGCTTTGGCACCAACCCCGTGTCAATGAACAAACCACGTCGGCCTCCGACTCTCGGTCGACATCTATAAGCAAACCTGTGGCCCGGACCTTTCGCCCGGTTCCACGAACAAAAGACCCTTACTTTGGCACCAACCCCGTGTCAATGAACAAACCACGTCGGTCTCTGACTCCCTGTTGGCATCGATGAACAAACCTGTGGCCCAGACCTTTCATCTGGTTCCATGAACAAAAGACCCTTGCCTTGGCTCTAACCCTATGTTAATGAATAAACCACGTCCATCTCCAATTCCCTGTCCTACCGACGAACAAACCCATGGCCTGGACCTTCCGTCCAAGTGCATGAACAAAAGAAGCCTCTTTGCTTGGCTCGGACCTTCTGTCCAAGTCCATGAACACAAAGAAACCCCTCCTTGCTTGGCTCGGACCTTCCGTCCTAGTCCATGAACAAAAAATGCATCCTCTTTGCTTGGCTCAGACCTTCCATCCTAGTCCATGAACAAAAAAATGCATCCTCTTTGCTTGGCTCGGACCTTCCGTCCAAGTCCATGAACACAAAGAAACCCCTCCTTGCTTGGCTCGGACCTTCCTCCCGAGTCAATGAATGAACAACTTTCCTAAACCCAGCACGAGTCACCAACTCCCCCATGGGGTTGGCCTCATCTAAGTCGTTTTGGGCCTTTCGCCTGGGGCGACGCATATGCCCCTCCTTCTTGCTTCGGCATTCACCCCATGCCGATGACTAGACCTCCACTCAGACATGTCGATCCGCATGCATATGCGGTGAAGTGATTCCCTCAACCCTTCGCTGAAGGGGTGAGCACTTTCTCGTGAATTCACACTGGACTAGCATTCCACTGGCTCGGAAGAACAGACATCCTGTCGAAGAACTCTGCACTCATGGGCCCCGCGCACTCGTCCCGCGCTTGTGCCACCCACGAGTGGGGGCATTTGTGGATGTCGAAAAATGTCGATGAGGATCATACGGCATGCATGTCTCGACACTTGAGAGCGATCCAAAGATGAAAATGCAGAATAAACCTCATGCCTTGCCCGATCAGGACGAGAACTCGGTTGGTGGTCTACTACCCGTTAAGGAAGCCCCCCCAGGCGGAAGACGCGGCCACAACTCTCCGACCGATCGTGCCAAGAGCTGAATCAGAGAAAAATCAGGAACGCCGGCACAGTCTCGGCATGCACCGAAAGTTACGTAAAGTCTGGGACCAAGCCCCAAAGGCTGCAAATGGAATATTATAGAGGCAATGCATTGCAACTAGAACATTCCAGGAGTGCCAACACTCGAATAAATGGTCGTGACATCGAAAAGAATCCGTTCGGTGCTTAAAACGGCGCGGAAGGGCCTTAAAGCGGCACGCCTTAAAATGGCGCACCCCCTTGCTTAAACGGCGCGCCCCATTTTATGCTCTAATACGAGCACCCTTTGCATTGCATTAAAACGGTGCCACCCCATGATTGGTTTAAAACGGCACCACCTCCTTGCTTTGGTTATCCGGCATGCTCCTGTTCAAGGGGCCATCCCCCTTTGATGCTTAAAACGGCGCCACACTTTCCTAAAAGCTAAATCGGCGTGCCAATTGCACTTGGGTTTAAACCGGTGCGGGCACTATTCCACCGTGCCGTTTTAACCTCATTCTATCCCATCCCTGGCATGATACTCTTTTCGGCATAAATGTGATGCACAGGGGACATTCAATGCCCAACTCTCTGTACATTCAATGCCCGACCCTCTGTCTCTACCTCCGTTCGACAGCACAGGAGCGGCAGTGGCGAAGCAACCCCTGCGGACCTGTGACCATCTCTTCCTCGGACGAACAGCAGTGTACGGCGCAAACCAGCATCGTCAAGCGCACCATGTCAACTCCAAGCTTCGTCGCGGACGAGGTGGAAGTGGCAGGAACCTCCCAGGCAAGCCATTCTATAAAAAGGGGGCATTACTGTGAAAACAAAGAAGAGAAAAAAAGAGAAGACAGGGCTCTCTCTCCCGGCTGGGCAGGGTGCAACGGGAGAAGAAAGGGAAAGAGAGGTGAGATCTTCTGAGAGGAAGAGTCCGCCGAAGAAAAAAGAAGTTGCTTCCTCACGTCGGAGAGGTGAGATGAAGTGAAGAGAGGGGAGTGAGGGTGAGGGGTGGTTCCAGGAGGAAGAGGCCTGTTCTCTCTCTCCCTCCTCCGTCTAATGCTTCTCTCTCTCTCCGTCGAATGTATTCTCCTTTTTTTTCGTAATGCTTTCGTTTCCATCTTCTCTGTATCAAGACTCCTTCCCCAGTTTATGTGGATGAATAAAGGAAAACCTTTTTTGCAAGCTCAGTCTCCGTCGCTCCGATCCTGGCTTTCCATTCTCACTCTCCGATCATCCGGGGGTCTTTGAGGTCTGCCGCTCCATGGCATGACCCTCAAGGTAACCCACTCGACAGATGAATACTTCTTTCCCTACTGTGGCAAACATTTGTCCCGCTTCAAAGATCATCGCCCGTGAGTCGTGGTCGCTCTCGTATGATGGCCCTCGAGCGTTCCACACTCACACTTGGGCTAACGGACCGCCATGAGGCCGTTCCGCATTTTTGAGGGTCATCCCGGAGCAATCCGTTTGGTGGCCTTCGCTTCTCTCCGGCAAGTCTCTGTCCGGGGGAGGTGCTGTCCGATTTTCGCCAGGGGATAAGAACCCGTGAGAACAAACGAAGAAAGCACCCTCCAGAGAACAAACTCAACCTTCAAACTAATACACAGTAAGCCTATGTGAACAAACTCCCCGAATAAAACACTTGAACATTCATGCCGATTCATCTTAATAAACAATGAAAACGTCTAACCCCCTCCCCTTTCATCAACTTAATCCATCAGTCAGATGAACAAACGAACCATTAGACCAACCTACGGGGGAAAGAAAAAGAAAACGCAGTAAACAGGGCTTCGAAACATCCCCATATAGCTATCCCGATGCGAGTTAAAACGGTGAGGCCACTGTTCCACCGCGCCGCTTCAACCCTCCTCACAAAAGCCCCTCATCTCCCTCTTCAGATCCTAAAATGGCGTGCCCATTTCCATTCCAAATCACATACACGGTGCCCCAGTTTAACCCCTTGCACCTTCCTTTTCCACCTCAAAAATGGCGCGCTCCATTGCCTTACCCTTACACTCCACTTAATCCGGCGCCGTGTGAAATCGTGCGCCCTCCTCCCCTCTTGCTTCTTGTGGCACCTTAAAACGGCGCGGCCCTTGTGCCATGTTAATCCGACGCGCCCCTCATTCTCTCTTGGCATCTCCCACTTATCCGGTGTGCCCCTCATTCTCTCTTGGCATCTCCCACTAAACCGGCGCCCCCCCCCCCTCCTTGTGGCTAAACCGGCACTCCCTCCTCTTGATGCTAACCCGGCGTGCCTCATAAAAGAACAATTAACCACATAAAAGAAACCAGAAGGCTTGAGGTTAGTAGAAAGAAAAGAAAGCATATAAACCATTCAAGTGAGATCAAACCATATAATTTAATGATTGGAACAATGATAATAAAAATGTTATAACCAAGTCAGCGCACCCCAAGTCATGGTACAAACACTATCACCATTGATATAATCAAATTTTGTTCCGGAGGTGCTGCCCCCGGAAACCCCAGCAAGGGGCACTGCCCCCTTTAACCCCGTGACCTGACCGCGTAGGTCGATCCGCGTGCGAGGGCGCACGTTGGCGAGTTCGGGTTTCACACTTAACAACCCTCTCCCCCAGACTATGCGTGAAGAGAAAAGCAATGATGCCCCTTGGTATCGGACGTGGACCTCGGAATCCACAACATGGCCATGATCCGGGCACCTCTTGGGCCGATAGTTCATCAGCTTGACCCACTTCTCCTGGGATCCGATCCCGCATCCGTATTAAACTTGCCGTACCTATGGCAGACATTCGTACAGTTTTATCGTCGTCTTCGACGCTACAAATGCGGACTTCCGTTCGAACATGAAATGGTCCGTGAGTGACCAACATATACGTATCTATGAACATTTTACGTCCCAGCGTGGGTTTGTTTAAACGTGATCCGAGATCGTTGTTCTCGCTTTGTTACCATGAATCTCAGGCCGTAGGGCCCTTATTCCCGGCAATCAATCAAGGGTGTTCCCCCGTATGGGGGATGTAAATAACGTCGTGGCCTTTGTGGCAGGGCGAGTTTTGGTCCCGACCCGAACCACACAATCGTCTGACTAGTCAGATCGAGCGCACCATGGGCTTCCGTGAAGCCCGAATAAATTGTCACTTTGTGACTGGCATGCCCTCGCACTAAATAGACGAATTAACCCGATCAACGAATGAACCGATTCTTTCCGAATTTTAGTTCATCCACATGAACAAACCCCCTTTTGCTTCTACATTTAACCAATGCCAATGAACAAACCATCTTTGATCTTCGCCATCATCGGCGAGATCGATGAACAAACTTTCAACTCAGACCTTTCGTCCCCGTCGATGAACAAACCCCTTTTGCTTCGGCATTCGATCTTCGCCAGCATCGGCGAGGTCGATGAATAAACCTTCGACTTGGACCTTTCGTCCCCGTTGATGAACAAATCCCATTTGCTTTAACATTTAACCAATGCCGATGAACAAACCACCTTCGAGCTTTGCCTTCATCGGTGAGATCGATTAACAAACCTTCGACTCGGACCTTTCATCCCTATCGATGAATAAACCCTTCTTTGCTTCGGCATTTAACCAATGCCTATGAACAAACCATCTTCCTCACCATCATCGACGAGATCGATGAACAAACCTTCGACTCGGACCTTTCTTCCTCATCGATGAATAAACCCTTTTTCCTTCGGCATTTAACCGATGCTGATGAACAAACCACTTTTGATCTTCATCATCATCGGCGAGATCAATGAGCGAATCTTCGACTCGGACCTTTTGTCCCCGTCGATGAATAAACCCCCTTTTCCTTCAATATTCAACCCAGTACCGATGAATAAGCCACATGTCTCAATTTCTACCAGGAGGTGATGGGTCGATGCCTCGGTAGTCGCAAGCTATCTAGTTGAAACTTTTCTAGTAAGGAGGGGAGCATTATATCTGGACTTTGCCCCCACCCAGAATTGAGGTTTCTACATGGAAAGGTCTGTGGCGTGGTGGAGCGAACTCGTCACCCCTTCCCTAAAGGCGTGAGTGCTCTCCTGCCCTAACGACCAACATATCCCCAACGGGTGGCGGGTCTCTCTCTTCATCAGAGGCACGTCCCTTTCCGACAGTATTCGGCGAAGAAGAAGAAGAAGCAACGACTCATTGATGAATAAGACGGGGTAAAATTCATGAATTCCATTGCTTGCAAAAGGGGGTAGTACACAGTTCCGCGGGGCATTCCCCGGTGTACATGGAAGGTGCCAAACAGAAAAGAGAAGAAAGAACAAATACACAAAAAGGCCAAGTGACTGCTGGGCTCATGGCAAGCGGAAGATGTCATCAAACTCGAGAAGTCCTAGGGACGGGTGAGTAGCCAGCTCTCGCAAACGGGACTCCTCGGCTTGGTGCTTTGTTAGTTCCTCTCGGATGGAAACGACTTGCCCTTCTGCCAGCTCTGCTTCCTCCGTGCTCTGCACTCGCAGCCATTCAGAACATTCTAGTTCCTCCTCAATGCGGGTGAGCTCAGCCTGGAGTTCTGACACCCGATTCTTCAGATGGGAAATATGATGGGTAGAAGCTTCTACAACCTCTCTTTGCTACTGAGCAATTTCTTCTTGTGGCCGGAGGGTAGCTTGGCATTCAATCCTCTGTAACTTTAAAGATGTTAGCTGGTCTGCTGGGTCGTGTTCAAGATACCCCCTTCGGTTCACATATCTTAGCAGCAAGGTCACTCGCTGCGTCCAGTCTTCCAAGGGACATCCGAAATCTTGAAGCATAGTAGAGATGCACTCTACTATCGCCCGCAATTACATATAGGTCAAATCTTGGTAGGTCGACACAGTCTGTCGCATCATATCAAGATTCTGCCATACCAACTCATCCGAGGAACATAGTTTGAGGGGTGCCATTTCAAGAATATGAAATACCACCCTACTATCAATCACGGCCTAGATGTCGTCAGTTGACCCTGAAGCAGATGATGGTAGTGTCGTCAATGGACATGAAGCCTCTACCCTCCTCGGTTCGGCTTCCGCAACTGATACAGGCGGGGCAGAGATGACAGCAGCTGGCTCGCTCCTGGCTTCGGGCAGAGAGATGAGAATTTGGGCTGCCGTAGCAGGGGAAGGTACTTCATGTTCTTCGGCCCAGACATCCTTTGCAGGCGCCACCTCAATGACAAGTGCCAAAATGGTCGTTCCAACTACTGCCTCTTTTGCGGGCTCCACCTCTTCTACTTCGGTGGTGGCTACGTCTCTGGTTGGCCAATATTCAATGCTCAGCGGCTGGGGCTACAAATGTTCCACTATGCGGTCGAGCCTTGTGTAGACACGCCAAAATTGACGCTATGATGAGTAAATCTCATGTCACTATGTTAACGCCCCAAAGTGAACTTCAATATTTCCATAAAATAAAGATTTTTTATTTTTATGTGTGTTTTCTTCGCATTTTGTACTTTTTTTGTGATTCACGACTTTACCGAGGGCGTGTTTTAATTAATGGCATCTCCTTAGGTGCGTTCTAAAGAAAGGACGACCACAGATACGGGCATCAATTCCTGATATTTTACGAGTCCCATCTGATTGAAAATCAATGATTAACGTCCTTCCTCAGGGCGTGTTCTTAATCAACGCCTTTGATTCAGGCGTCTTCTTGTAATTTTCAAATAAAGAAGGTTTTATTACCAAAATTGAATCCAGGAAGTGACGCCCTGATCCTAGTCGTGTTTTAATTTAACGTCCTTGGGTAGGTCGTCAATTGTTGAATTGACGCCCTTCGGTAGGTCGTGTCTCCCCTTTTCGTGTCCTTCTTAAACTCGTCTTTCCTGAAGAGTTCCCTGCCTTTCTTGGTCACCTTGCTCGATCTGGGAACTAGAGTCCTTGCTGTTGATAACCACTGCCTATTCTTATCTTCCCGAATCTGTGTCTATCTTTGATCGAACCTTATAAAAGGATTCCCTAGTCGATCTCGCGCGAGGTTAGGGAGGAGAAGAGGAAAAGAGAAAGAACTGTTGTTGTTAGAAGCAGGGCTGTTGTTACGGTGTTTGCGTAGAGAAGAGTCTCTCTTCCTCTGTGTGATTTCTTCATCATCTTCCTCTGCTTCCTGCTGCTCCGGTGGTTCTCCCTTTACTGTTTACAGGAACATCAGGGGTCCTCTCCTTTGTTTGTGTTTGTCTTCATCGCATCATCACGTCCATCGTTTTTTCTTCTTTTGCATTAGTATTGCATCTCCTCTCTCACCCTAATTCTCTAGGGGTTTTAAAACCAAACAAAAAGGTGTGCATGCTGTATTTTTATTTCACCATCATATTGTTTATTTGGATTGATACTACACTCACTCTCGGCTGATCCACTTTCTTTTATTTGTTTGTTCTTCGTTTCAAGGTAATCAATATGGAAAACCCCCTTCATCGGCCGGCCAATAGAAGGTGGAGGAAGGAATTCACATCCATCCCGCATCCTATTATCACCAGGTATTCGCGATCATCTTTTCTTCTTATTGAGGTAACCCCTCTGGCAATCACTCTCCTTATTAGCACCACGTGCTCTCTTACTCCCTTTTTTCACTATTCTTCTTATTATTCCTCATATTCTTATTATCACTCTTATTTTCCTTTAAGTGTGGATTTTTCCATGATCCACAAATTGGCGATCACGGTGGGACTTCCACTGTTTTTCTTTTGATTACCATCTCCTTTTGGCACCCACGTGTGCCCTTTCCCCTTTGGCACCCACGCGTGCCCTTTCCCTTTGGTACCCATGGTACCCCTCCTTTGTGCCCCACGGACACCCTCCACTGTGCACTGCACACTCCCCGGGATCAGCCAGTTTGTGATTAATCTTTTGAATTAACGCCTTTACAAAGGCACCTTTTTGTTTAACGCCTTCATCCAGGGCGTCTTTCTTCTGTTTAACGCCTCACATCAAGGCGTCTTTCATTATATCTGCTGCTTCTGTGAATTTGCGCCCTCTCCCCGGGCGTCTTTTTATTTGGTAGTGCCTCACACCAAGGCGCATTTTTCTTCGATCGTGCGCACCACTTATATTTGACGCCCTCTGTCAGAGGCGTCTTTATCAGATTTAGCGCCCCACATCAAGGCGCGTTTGTTTATTGTCCGAGAGCCCCTCCCAGAATTCACGACAGCCACGCTGTCGTCTCTTTTGTTAGTAGCGACTGCCTCCAGGTCGCCTCTTTCCTGTGTGTTTACAGAACCTTACTGCTTCTATCTATTCATGCTGGATTCATGCTTACCTTGAGTATTTGATCATATTGCTGTGATTGGCTTATCTTATACTGCATTTTGTGGCATTTGGTTGAGAGACCTCCTCTCTCTACATTAGGATTCCACACACCTCTCTTGGAATCGGGACAACCCTCCATTGAGCATTCCGTCTCTTTGGACCGAAAATCCCTTTTCCAAGACCTCCGTAAGTCCCTGCACCCGTGGATTCCCTCACGGACGTTGGGCCGGTTGTACCCTTGAAGTACCCGAAGTTTAGAGAACCTTCGTTGGTGAGAAAAGAGAAAGAACCTAGTTGACACGAAGATATCACTTGGATTCAAACTAGGTTTCACTTTGCAAAGAGGAGTGAATTATTCTGCAAATTAATCCACCTTAATCTCAAACCTAACACTAAAATCTTGCGTTCATCTCAACTTGTTTGCATAACTTGATTGAGTTGAATTGTTTAAACTTGTTTGAGTTGAGGGATTGTTGTGTGATAATTCATTCATAAAGCCTTCTCTCTTTTTAAGCATGCAACTCCGTTCAGGTAAGATTATCAACATGGCAAGCTACGGATATTCCTATGATGATGTGGAAGAAAACGTTTTTGGTCAATCATATGAGGTTCCTCAAGATTCTATCTACCATGAAGGGAATTACCCTCCTCATTCTCATTATCCTCAAGTTCATGTGGTTGATACCACTACTCAAGAGGTTGTGCCTTCTTCTTAGGCTTTACCCTCCAACACTGTAGGGAACCCCTCCCCATCCTTCAATGTTACCGATTTGATTAATGCCCTATCTCAATTAGATGACTCCCAGCGGCAGGCAGTTCAGGCCGCTTTGAAAGGGAAGTCCGTTCCCTCTTCATCCTCCAATGCCCCTCCGGCCGAGAGTGGCCATCACCTCACTAATGACCAAGCGGTCTTGCATAAACCCCCCTCTTGTCCACCGACACCTGGTGTGGCCATGCCGGCCCAACAGGCGAGCTACTCAGCGGCTAGGCCCCAATTCTTTCAACCTCCCCAAATTCTAAGGACGCCTATGCCAAACACCTTCATTCCAAATTCGGCCCCGGTCGAGTCAGACACTAATGCTTTGCTCCTTCAGAAATTGGCTATCATGGAAGAAAAACTCAACAAGGTTACTGCTGCCAAGAATGCCCCGGAGATCTCTCTTTCTACATTGCCAATTTTTCATTTACCACCTTCTGAGATGCCGAACTTTCGGTGATACAATGGAACTGGTAATCCTTTTATCCATCTGAAGGATTTTATGTATGAAACGTCCTTTTGGCAGGGCAACAAAGCCTCATTGGCTTACTTATTTAGAAGATCCTTAGAGGGGCCAGCCCTCGAGTGGTTCTATTCCTTGGATCCGACAGATGCTAGTGATTTCAATGTGGTTCAGAAAAAATTCTTGCAGAAGTATAGGGACAGGGTTGGACCCTCCCTTTCAGTTACAGATTTGGTTGCAGAGAAAATGAAGCCCGAGGAGGACTTCGTCATATTTGCTGATAGATGGCGGTCAATGGCCGAGAAGTTGAAAGATACCTTATCAGAACCAGAACAGCTTAAGATGATTATATCCAATGCAACCCCTCAGTTCCGGCATATAGTGGCTATGAACAGATTGACCACCATGGAGGAGCTTTATGAAAGAGCTCGTTATATTCAGACCCAAATGAAAGATTCACCCATCATGGGCATGTTTGAGCCAAAACCAAGGTTGGTTAAAAAGAATATAAATGTCAACAATAGCAGGCCCACGACTGAGGGCACCGTCATCAATGAGCAGGTTGGCGCGGTCGGCAACCCCACACCTTTTCACCAATCTAACCCACGACCTCCGCCACCTCCATCACAAGGCACCCTCTTTACTTCACCCCCACAACACCAAATTACTCCTCAACCTTCCTTCGCTCCACCACAAAACCAAGCGCCCCGCGCTGACCCTCCAACTCCGCAACAATACCACCAAGTACCGCCACCCACTAATTATGGACCGCAACAACAACAGCAAAGGAGACCACTTGGCCCCAAAAGGGCCCATTATCCGCCGTTGCCAGAAAGTCTCCCGGATATTTTCAATGCCTTAATGGCTACCAACTTGCTCATGCTACCAAAGGAAAGGGCAGTGTGGCCCGCTAATGTTGACACATCCCGCTACTGTATCTTCCACCGCTCCCCTGGTCATAACATTGATCGTTGCTTCCACTTCAAGGACTATATTTATGACTTAAATGACCAGGGTGGCATCAACTGGGATGAGATGAGGCAGTTTATTGCCACTATGAAAGAAAGAAGGCCTCCTCGGCAACAGCAGGCTTAGCAGCCACAGCAACAGGCTCCACAAGTACAACAGCAAGCTCCAGCACCTCAGCAAGATATGGGGATTGTCCACAACCCACTGCCGGAGCACCCACCAAGTCAGCACGTGAACCCTGTCACATCTCTCCATGAGGTGGAGAGAGGACAGGGGTGGCATGAAGAAAACGCCTCTGTCGGGGCATTTAATCATAATTCAAATCAACCTCCGCCCCTTTTGCGCACGCTTCCTTCTTCTTCTACTCCCCAATTGAGCCGGGCTCTTCTACGCCCCGTTAATCCACCTGCTCCCACCAATTCTCCATCCTTGCCAACCTGATCTCTCCTTACTCGTTTACCACCTCCGCCGCCTACCACGCAGCAAACTCCGCCATCCACCACCAACCCTTCACCTTCGTCGTCTAGACCACTCCTCAACCGCCCGTCGCCAACGCCCGTTGCACCCACCACCACTACTCCTCCACCGGCAAGGAATCCTCCACCCCCGGCTCCTCAGCCTTTTATACCCATATCTCTCCTCATTCCACCCCCCAAGTCTCCTCACATTCGGGTATCCCTTTCTACTCCTACGCCTCCTGCGGGGGCATCTTTGTCAAACTCTTCATCAATGCACCCTACAGGGACTCCCTCTGCAAACACCCCTCCACCACTTCTTAGCGCTAATACACCCTCTTCTTCTTCTAACCCTCCTCCTCTACTTGCCCCGACAGAGGCACGACAAATCGTAGCACCGCTCCGCAGTGGACGAATGTTCCAGCGCATCTTTCCCCAAAGAGAGCAAGAGCCCGCGCAGGGGCCGAATGAACAAGAACAAGAACAAGAGTCAGTGCCAGGAACTCAGTATGATTTGTTAAAGCACTTGGACCGAACTCCAGCAAGAATTTCCATTTTAGAATTAATCAAAAGGTCCATCACTCACCAGCTAGCTCTGAAAGAGTATCTGTAAAAGGTTATGGTCAATGAAGACATCCTTGTTGAGCAGATAACTACAGTTTTGACGCCCGATAGCAGTCAGTCGGCTATCATTTTTCATGAACATGAACTCGCACCACTCCCAGCAAGGAAATACGCTCTATGCATCACAGTCGACATCAATAAGGTGGCGGTAAAACAATGTCTAGTGGACACTGGGGCATCCATCAATGTCTTGCTGCCGAGCACTTTGAAATTATGTGGCATTCCTGAAAATCTGATTCGGCCGTCTACCATAACAGTCACAGCATATGACAATACCAAGAAGCCTCCTCTAGGCATGATCACACTGAAAGTTAGTTTGGGTCCGGCCATAATCACGGTCGATTTCCACATTTTGGACATGGATACAACTTTCAATGGCATTCTGGGCCGCCCCTACATTCAACAGCTCGATGCAGTGCCCTCTACAAATCATCAGTGCCTTAAGTTTCCACACAAGGGCCGCATCATCAAAGTTACCAGTATGCCAATTTTGCCAGAGGAAGATATACACTTGACTTCATCAGTTCCTTCTATTTGGCCTGCCAACAAGCCGTTGTTATCAATACTAGACCTCCCTTACCCACGGCCAATGTTGCCCGAGACAGTCACGACAGTTGCTATGACACCCTTGACTTCCAAGGGCAAGAAGAAGAAAAGCATGATAAACACCCCTGGTTGGAAAATTCTAATGAAAATGGGGTATCAAAACGGCAAAGGTCCGGGTGCCAGTTGTCAAGGCAGGACTAGGCCTATTAAGCCTCAGAAATTGATTACACGAGGCGGCCTGGGCTACAAAGGGCCGGGAAAAAATGAAGATGAGCCATGGGCAGTTATGACATCCACCTTGAAGACAGATCGCCAGCCGCTTACATGGACATTAAAGACACATTTTGTCACGGGTGGCGTTCAGAATAATGAGCAGACTACAATAATCACCTCCATTCTAGACTGTCAAGATGTTCATGCAAGACAGTTTGCTTGTCATATTGCACCATTGGCCACTTATAAAGCCCTAGAATCTCTAAGGCCCGATAAAAGAAGGAAGATGGATGATCCAGAGTGTGATTGGTACAGATGGTTCGATATGTATGATATTACTATTGCTTTGAGCCGTCTCTTTATGCCGACTGATCCGGAATGGCCGCCATAATACATGAATTGATTGAAATGCCGGCTGCGATTACAGATAAGAGGCAGTTGTTGAGTGACTATATAGACACTGGAGAGCCAGATGTTCCGTATGAAGAAGGATTTACAATAGACAGGCTGTGGGCCGGCCTCTTTTCCCTCACTTCTATGCATCCGTCTCTTCTTTTTTCCCTACATTCTCAATTGTTCTCTCGCGTGCCGAGACCGCCGCCAATTATGATCAGCTTTTCTCCAGATTCACTGCAGATTTCTCTACAGATTCCCCCCTTGCTCCTCGAGCAATTCTCCAAACTCTCCATCACACCCGGTCATCTCTGATTCAATCTTTCTCCAAGCTTTCAATCTCCACTCCTCCTGTTGTTCTCCCTTCACATTGTTTTCTTCTAGAAAAAGAAAATAAAAATGAAGATAAAGATAAAAATGAAAAAAAATGTCAAAATTCCAATTTTCCAATCCTCCATCTCCGTTGAGGAGACTTCTTATCTCTTTTCCGAGTGTGTCCCGACCCAGGGGCCACTCTTCCATGATTCATTGATAAATCCTTTCTTCCCCTCTGGTGAGGGGCCTCCATCTGTATCACCTCCTTCCTCTTTTTTAGCTTATTCTAATCAAGCTAGTTGTTCTTCTTCTTCTAATAAAATTCATGGGGTAGATTTTCATAAGAAATCCAAGGGTAAGCAGATTCCGCGAAGATTTCTGTTGGAGTTAGCCAAAAGGTGCCAGGCTTGTTTAGCCCTTCCTGAATTCGTGGAGAATCCGATTATCCTACCAGAGTTGGAATATGAGGACACTAATGTTTCTTATGAGGGTTTAGGTGTCTATGAAATCATAAATGATGAAGACCCTATTGAAGAAGGGGATGAAAGTTATGAAGAATATGAGGACGAGGCTGATGCCTTTGCCAGTGGTATGAGAAGATTTGATGAACCATCAGCCTCTGTAGAAGAGCCTACCAAAGAAGTTAATTTGGGTACGGAAGAAGACCCTAGGATTGTCCTCATCAGCAAGAATTTGCCGCCCTCCGAAGAGGAAGCGCTTATTTTGGTACTTCAAGAATACAAGGACACGTTTGCGTGGAGTTATGAGGATATGCCTGGATTAGACCATGCGCTCGTTGAACATCGGCTCACACTTAAGCCAGGGTCTGTCCCGATCAAACAACGGTTGAGACGTTTCCACCCTAACATGGCTTTAAAGATGAAAGAAGAGGTCGACAAGCTCCACAAGGCTAGGTTTGTTAGAGTTGTCCTCTATCCCAACTGGGTGGCTAACATTGTCCCGGTCATGAAGAAAGATGGAAAGGTACGGATTTGTATAGACTTTCGGGACCTCAACCGTGCGTGTCCTAAAGATGACTTCCCCCTCCCTCATATCGATGTTTTAATTGATAATACAGTAGGATTTGAGACTCTCTCTTTCATGGATGGGTTTTCAGGTTACAATCAAATTCGTTTGGCTGAGGAAGATCAAGAGAAAACATCATTCACTACACCATGGGGTACATATTGTTATGTGGTCATGCCCTTTGGACTCAAGAATGCTGGAGCCACCTATCAGAGGGCTATGATGGCAATTTTTCATGACATGATTCATATTTATATTGAAGTGTATGTAGATGACCTGGTAGTAAAATCAAGGACAAGGGTTGAGCATCCTGGGGTTCTAGCTAAGGTCTTGCAAAGATCACGAGAGTATCAATTGAAAATGAACCCCAAGAAGTGTGTATTTGGCGTATCATCAGGGAAGTTGCTTGGATTTATCGTTAGCAAAAGGGGAATTGAAGTTGATCCCAACAAGGCGAAGGTCATTAGAGACATGCCTCCTCCCAAGAATTTGAAGGAAGTTCGAGGACTAATCGGGAGGTTGCAATTTATTCGCCGCTTTGTCTCCCAGCACTCACAACGATGCAGGCCGTTTTACGAGCTTACTAAGTCGGGAGTTAAGTTTAATTGGGATGACAAGTGTCAGACAGCTTTTGACAGATTGAAGGATTATTTGGCCAATCCTCCTGTCCTGAGGCCGCCGATTCCAGGCAAACCACGTATTCTCTATGTTTCTGTCCCGGATGACTATGTAGGTGCTGTCTTAGCTCAGGTGGATGAAGAAGGTAAAGAGAGGGCAGCATACTATTTGTCTAAACTTCTCAACCCTTGTGAGCAGAGGTACTCAGCCATGGAGAAGACTTGCGCTGCTTTAGTCTGGGTAGTTCAGAAGTTAAAACACTATTTCTTAGCTCACGAGGTTCACCTCATTGCACGCATGAATCCGATTAAATTCCTTCTCAAAAAATCTGTTCTTACTGATCGATTAGCACGTTGGCAAAGCTTCCTTTCACAGTTTGATATCACTTACATTCAACAGAAAGCAATCAAAGGCTACGCCATTGCCGAACATCTTGCTCACCACCCTCTACCCCGATTTGATCCTGTCAATTCGAGTTTCCAGACAAAGAACTGATGTCCATTAATCAACCCCATGATCCTATGTAGACATTACATTTTGATGGAGCTCTAAATTCCCAAGGAAGAGGGATCGGGATGGTTCTTTTAACACCAGAAGGGGTCACCATCCCATTTGCTGCTCGGCTCACTTTCCCTGTCACGAATAATATAGCTGAGTATGAGGCTCTTTGGCCGGTCTTCAAACTGCTCATCAATATGGTGTTACTCACTTGCGAATTGTTGGTGATAGTCAGCTTATTCTGCGCCAGGTGCTTGTCAAGTGCCGCACTATCAATCCTAAGCTCAAGCCCTACCAGGAACTTGCTTCAGCTTATGCCAAACTCTTCACCAAGTTAATCTTTGTTCACGTTCCTCGAAGCCAGAACATCCTAGCCGACGCTCTTGCTTCTTTGGCCTCTGCTCTAGTCTTCCCTCCTAAGCGTGATTTTCATGTTCCTCTGATTCATCAGCGTGATACTCCAGCTATCAAGGATCGTGCATTCCTCGATATTAGGGATAAGGTGCTCGAGAAGGTCAGACGGAGTGAAGCTCTTAAAGGGAAAGAGGTCATGTTGTTAGATTGGAAAGAAGAGTTGGCTGATGAAGAGAAACCTTGGTATTATGAGATTGTCAGGTACTGCAATGATCAATCCTATCCCAGGAAGCCACGATGGAAGAAAAGAAAGCAATTAGAAGAGTGGCTCAACGTTATGTTTTTGTTGGAGGTGTGCTCTACAGAAGAGGGCTCACGGGTGTTTTATTAAGATGCCTCGACGATGATGAATCTTGGAAAGTCGTGGAAGAGGCGCATTCAGGAGTGTGTGGTGGTCATGTGAACATCCAGATGTTAGCTAAGAAGATCCTTAGGCTAGGCTTCTATTGGCCAACTCTAGAAGAGGATTGCTCCATCTATGTTCGAAGGTGTGTTAAGTGCCAACTACACGCCGACAAAATTCATTCTCCTGCTTCTTTACTCCATCCTATGTCCTCCCCATGGCCTTTCTCCATGTGGGCTTTTGATATCATTGGACCTCTTGGTGATTCGAACCTCCTGACCAAGCAAAAGTCGTTCATCCTCACGGCGACGGAGTACTTCACCAAGTGGGCGGAAGCTTACGTGGAGATTAAAGCATCAACAGTCTGCAAATTCATAATGAAGAACATCATCGCAAGGTTCGGCATCCCGAGTACCATCGTCACCGACAATGGACCTCAATTTATCTCTCAAGAGTTTAAGGATCTCTGCAACAGGTATAACATTACATTACATCATTCTTCTCCCTATTATCCGCAGGGCAATGGCCAAGCAGAGGCAACTAATAAAACTTTGAGCAAGATTGTTAAGAAGACGTGTGATGCTAATAAATTTTTGGATTGGCCAGACAAGCTAGTTCAAGCTCTCTGGGCCTATCGCACTTCCATTCGTACCCCTACTAGGCAAACCCCTTTCGCCCTTACTTATGGAATGGAAGCGGTAGTCCCTTATGAGATTCTCATTCCATCTTTGCGAGTACAATTGGACAAGGAACTCCCTATTGATGAGCGTCGCGATTCGCTCCTTGCTCAATTGGAACTCTTAGTTGAGAAGCGTCTGGTCGCCGCTGAGCATGCGCGTGTTTATCAAAATAGGCTGTCACGTTTTTATCAAAAGAAAGTAATTGAGAGAAAATTCAAAGTCGGTGAGATGGTAATCAAGAGAATTTTCGTAAAACCTGGTGGACCTCGTTCAAGACTCCAACCAAACTGGGAAGGACCGTTTGTTATAAAAGAGGTTTATCCTGGCAATGCTTATAAACTAATTAATGCTGAAGGACAAGAGCTAACTCACCCTTGGAATGGTTTGTATATTAAGAAATACTACCCTTGATTCCAAAATCCAAAATATATATATATATATATATATATTTCCAAAAACCAAAAATATATATATATTTCTAAAACAAAAAAAATGTAATTCCAAAATCCAATATATATATATATATATATATATATATATTGAAAAGGGTTGCCATGGCACACAAGGGCTCAAGGTCTGAAAGGTCAAAATTCAGAATTCATTCATCAGTCTTGTTAACTCAAAAGGGGGTTGACACCCGCACACATTACACACTTAAAACCGTGAACTCAAGTGGTGCAAAATCCGATGGGAAGTCAAAAACCTGACTAAAGGTGAAGACAATGCCCATTCTTTTTCTCTTCGGCCCATAAGGGAGAAAAGGAAGTCTCGAGGTAGATCCACCAAGCCTATCCGCCGCCCTAGTAGGTGGAAGTCAGGGCCCAAAAGGGAACAAATGCCACAAAAGCCCAAGTACAATTAGGTTTATTTTTCAGCAATGCAAATCAGTTCCAAAGTGAAAGTCAAATCATGAAAAGAAAAGCATGTCAAGAGGGCAAAGTCCCCACAAGGAAAACCTTGGGCGTATGCATGCAATAAATGAGGCAAAAGGCAACAAAGTTTCCCTACGCCAAAGACCGAACCCCAACAGGCATAGGGTAAGGGGAAGTGGTTTCATCTAGAGCTTCTCAGAATCTCTTATGGGCTTCCTTATATCTTCGTTTTCTTTGTGGTAAGTCATAAACCAGCAGAATGGTCAAGGCCGACCTAGGAGATTGCACCATGCGAAATCTCGGGTATATGTTAACTATTATCACGTTGCACCCCTTTTTGATTAATCAAGAAGGACCAACGAATTTTAAATGGTGACCGTGTAGGATTAAGAGCCCGAGTGGCTTTGACAACCCAAAAGAAAAAGAAGTAACGCCTTCGATTAAGGCGCTTTTTGTTGAATTCACGCCTTCCTTAAGGTCGTCTCTTTTAAAATAAACGCCCACATAAATTCACGCCGTCATCTAGGGCGTCTTTTGTTTGAATAACGACCTAATCTAAGGCGCGTCTTTTGAAATATATATATATATATATAAGGAAAAGAAAAGGAAAGAGGAAATGGGGTTTATTCTTCATGTGTGTGCTTGCATTATGGCATAGGGCATCTTGATTATTGTTTGCATACGTATGCTTGCGTGTTGCATCTCCCTTTATTGGTGATTTCATTTACCTTATTTGATTAAAGGCTTGGCCCCTTGACCCGCTATCCAGGTCAAAAGTAAAGGCACCCCTTGCTTATTGAGCAAGGGGCCAAGTCGAACAGATGAATTAACCTGTTTATTTGAGTGTGAACCACAGCTGCAGGTACAGGGCAGAGTAAGGTAAAACAAAGAACGTGGAAAAGAAACAAGTATACAACTACGCAAGTGCTCAGGTAACAAAAAAAATCTCAATCTCATATATATATACATCATGAATGTCTGAATACAGGTATGAGGGTGGAGGAGTACAAGTAAGTCTCTCAACTCTCGCCTCCACCCTCCTCTCTCCTACTCTCTACCTCGTCCTTGCCGTCCCGAGGAGGCACTGGTGGAGGGGGCATGGGCCCCCGAGAAGAAGCAGGAACTCGAGCCTGGCCCCCTGCCTCGCTCCTCTCTCGAAGAGAAGAACCCGCAACAAAAGTGGAGCTAGTGAAGGAGTACCCTGCAGCACGAGCTCGCTCACGCCCTCGCTGGAGACGCTCCTCAGCAACTCGTAGCCGCTCCTGAAAAAGGACCAGCTGGGTCCTCGAGTCTACTAGCTCACGCTCGTGTGCTACCACCAGCTCCTGGTACCGGGCACGCTCTAACTGCTGTAGCTCGAGGTGACGGGCACGCTCTGACTGCTGTAGCTCGTGGTGACGGGCACGGTCCGCCAGGTGCTCCTCCCGCTCTCGAGCACGCTCTCGTCGCTCCAGCTCAAGAGCAACCTGCAGCTCAGCCACGTCCTGAGGAAGCTCCTCCTGTCGCCTCAAGGACCGCTCCAGCTCTGTAATCCGCTGCTCGCGGATCGCCAACTCTGTCCCGGCCAGGGCAGCCTGGGTACGTGCCACCTGTAACTGTCTGGTCTGTAAATAGGTAAACAAATCATCAGTTCCACAGTTCAATAATTCATGAAATAAGCAACACATGACAGAAAGTAAATCACTCACCTGGGCAGTCATCACCTGCTGTCCCTCGCTGACGCAAGCAAGAGCGGCTCGAAGCTCCTTGATGCGCTCGACAGTCGTCGTTTAAAAATGCCGTGCCACACAAATTTATAACCGCACTCACTCACTCGAATGATGTTGAAAATATGAGTACAGTGGTGAATACGGGTCGATCCCACGGGGAGAGAATAGTTGATTTTAGCTCAAGTTGGAAATACCCTTATGTTTTGAACAGCAAATTTTGTATTTGGAGTGCGATTACAATTAACAGAAATGAAATTATAACTTGAAAGAACAAGATATAAGTGCAAGAAATTTAGCCAATGAATTGAAGAATGCCGTCGTTTCCACGCTGAGCCTTTGATGAAGATCGCTCCGCCTTGGAAGTCGACGCCATGATATGAATTGAAGAAGACTTACCACTTCGGGTATGTTTGAAACACTTAAGAAGAACGGATTTGCATATAACAAGTTTGAAGATTTAAGTTTGAAAACATAACAGAATTTCAGTAAAAATAGAGTTTGGAAGAAATTAAATAACTTACAATCTAGATAGAATTAGACAAAGTGGAAAACATAAAAGTTGTAGAGAATTGAAAGATGAAAAACTTTGATGAAGACCATAGAATCAGAAAATGAAAGGAAGTTAATGAAAAACTTGAAAAACTATGACCTATTGGTTCGGATGAACAGTAACTGACAGAAAAACAGCACGTTAACAAATTAATTCTAGAGCTCAAACTAAGAAGAATTGGACAAAGTGCAATAAGAATAAAACTTAGATCTACAAGAGAGGAACAACTCTTATGAAGAACTCAGAGTTATTTGAGTACTAAAAAGACTTCAAAATGAAGAAATGGCAGAAGATATCACCACGGATGAACAGTAATCACATAAAACAGCACTTAAGAAAATTAGTATTAACTCTATGAATTAGGAAGAATTTGAAGAAATGCTAAACAGAGACGTTGAAGAACACTTGAAAACAAATAACTTTCGTGAAGAACTCAAATTGAAATGAAGAACATAACAATGAGAAATAAGGTTATGAAAATACTGAATTTCAAAATGAAACTTGTATTGAAATGACTTCAACTTACAACTTTGACTTCAAAAGCTTGGAAAAACACAACTCCAACAATCAAAAACTTCAAAAATACAAAGAACAACATTACAATACAAGTGATCCATAGCTAGCTCTCTCCCTAACTCAACCTTCACAACTTAACAACTAACTACCCACACTTACAAATGAAGGCCCTTTATATAGGGCAACACATAACACCCCTTTACATGTGAACACTTGGCCAATGTGAACAACCCAAATGGCTGCTATTTTGACCCAAAATATGGGCTGACATGTGCTGCACACGTTTTGTAATTTTCTGGAATTTTTTCTGCAATTTTCTGGGCTTTTTATTGGCCTTTTTCTCTCCCATTCTCTCTCTTTCTCTCTCCTGGCTCCGGATGCGCCCGCCGTGCGCCGCGTCTCTCTCACGCGCTTTTGCGCGCCCGCGTGGACCGTCCGTTGCGCCGCCGTCCTCCGCCTCTCGCCGCGTGGAAAACGTGGGCGCGTGCGCCCGCCGACCACGTCGCACCCTCCGCGTGTGGACGCCTGGGCGTTGACCAGCCCCCCCCCCTTGCCGACCGAGCCTGCCGACGCCACGAACCCCCCCTCCCCCTTCGCCGCCTCGCCTCGTCGCCCGTGCCAATGGCGCGGGCGGCGAAGGCGGGAAGGGGAGGGGGGCGTTTAAACGTTTTTTTTTTGTTTTTTTTTAAATTCTATTATATATATAAGATATATATATATATATCTAGTATATATCATTAGAAAAATTCTAAAAAATATCAAATAAATGTATTTTTTTCTATTTTTTTTTCTTTTCTTTTTGAACAACTCTTGGGCTTCTGGCCCATTTTTCACATATAATTTTTATTTTCTTTTTCTTTCCTTTTTATTTATTTATTGGAGCTTTTCTCGAATCGCGTGCCTGCATAAATACATAAAAATTGGCATTAAATTTATTTAATTTCAAAAAAATTAAATATTTGATTCAAACTCAACAATAAGTGTGAGAAGTGTATATTTATTATAATTTAAGCTCATAAAAATGTGTATAATGATGAATTAAGATGTAAAAATATACACTTATCACACCCCCCAACTTACTCATTGCTAGTCCCTTAGCAATGCAATTAATGAAAAATTCAGGACCAACAAGAGTTGAAAATATTTTTGTCTCATTTTCAGATCTTCTTTCATAGAGTTAACTAAAGATCAGGAATTTGGAATAATTATCACAGACTAGCCGTATATCGAAAATTCAGGTACATGATCAAGAATTCTAATCAAACTTCAGTAGCACTTGTGCAAGTGGAATACTAAATTCACAGTATAGACAATTGCGTCCTCCAGTTGCTATTCCGAACAAATACCTTTCAAGTATGCACTTCTTACTTAGAGCGTTCAGCACACTAGCTTTTTGTCTGCCTTATTGCTATGTCCCTTTTGGGAGCACTACATATATATATATTTTTTCTTCTTTTCTTTTCTTTTTCTTTTTCTACTTTTTCTATACACACATGATGCTGCACTACCCGTCACTGTTTTACGCGAACCTCAACACGTCTTAGGTGAAGTAGGCCCGGTTCCACATATCAGAGTTCCCTTTTCCTTTTGACGCGAACCTCAACACGTCTTAAGTGAAGTAGGCCCGGTTACTCAGAATCGGAGCATTTTTCATGGTGTTATATTTTTTTTTCTCATAATTTTGTATTTCCACAGATAATATGGCAGAAAACTCTTAAAAGATCTCTTCTTCAGAAAGTGCAGAATATCAGACACATACCCAAAATAACAGAAGGCTTGTCCTTCGTGTTTCATTAGCGTGCAAAGTGATTTTATTTTTCTAAAGTGCACATGAACTTTAAAGAGATTCTTACATCAGTTTTCCATGGCTAGATTAAATAAATTATCCATCATCCTTTTCCCTAGTCTTTTCTTTTCAGAATCACTTTTCATGAGACATGCATCAAGAAACTCTAACTGGGGATGTATTGTAAGTGAAGGGTAAAAAAAAAATTTGGGGCGAAAATTTTAGAGGTTGTATATATGAATGCACAATATGCAACATGATTTCTTGTCCCCCCAACTTAAATGACATTGTCCTCGATGGCATAGACAATAGAGAATAATAGAACAATGTAGATGAGAAACGGATGAAGGAACGGGACAACCTGATAGAGGTGGGCGTCGAACATTATGACTTGAGAGGAACAGGTGGCACATGACGTGTGACGACTAGGCATAGCTGAGCAGTTGAGTAATAGCCTCTCGCCCTCCAACTTATCGGGTAGTCACACCTGTAAAATAAAAACACACAAAAAATCTGGGTGCCTCCGTAGAAGCCATTTAGGAACACACAAGGAGTGAAATTAATCGTGTTCATGAATTTCCAAGGGAATCAACCACCGATTTCAACAATGACAGCTAAAGGGGCCTACATGTCCCATGCGAACTTCCCACAGGTCCTTGTGTGCACTTAAAGAAGTCGTAAGAGGACAAGGGACGAATGTCCAATTCACGGCGCCGCTCCATTTTCTCCACATGGCGAAAGGGCATACGAGGGAACCGTGGCCATGTTTTCAAAGGAATCGACCATTGATTTCATCGTGAATCACGGATCCGGATTTCCCGCATAAATGTCCCCTTATGTTATGTGTTGGCGAAAAGCAGTCACAACGGGACAATGAACACATGGAATCTTTGGGCCAGAAAGTCAATAAAGCATGTCTCCGACTCGGTCACTCTACATGGTAGGGTGGGCGCGAGAGTAAAGGGAGGAGGACTTGTCGCCAAGGCTGTTGCTAAAGGTGACGAGGACAGATGCCGATCACCATCTCTCAAATCCTATAAATACCCCCCCTTTCCACTCGACATAGGAATACCAAAGTTTGAGGAGTGAAAATTTGTGAGGAGAGTAGTGAGTGTTGCTCAATTATCAGAATGGAGGGTGAATCGAGCTTCAGAGCTGAAGGTGAGTCCTCTCGCTCCTCGAAGAGGAGCAGATCAGGCAGCAGTGCCAGGAGATTCTTAGAAGTCGAAGGACAATCGAGGGAGAGGACCCCATCACAACTTGTAAGTGGCTCCTTGCATTCCTTACTTCATGCTTTCGTCTCCGTTCTTTCCTTTGCAAAGCTCCCATTTCTTACTTCATGTGTATGTGCAGACCGTGATGAGATCGCACATATCGTGGGAGCTGGTAGTGGCGGCCTATCGAGGTCTCCCGGACTTCCAGAAGACAAGGTTAGACGTGATAGGGTTCGGGGCCTTTCTGAGAATCGAGCCGATCAAGCTCGACCTTGCCCTGATTCAAGCATTACGTGAAAGATGGGATCCGGCAAGTCGGGCATTTCTGATGCCGTGGGGGCACATGGTGCCCAGCCTAGAAGACATGGTCCGGATTACGGGCCTTAAAGTAGACGGAGAAGCAGTGACTGGCGTGACTTACGCGGACTACCGAGAAGGTGCCCACAAGCTATTGGGGATGGACTTAGACGGCAGGAAGAACAGGTCAGTAGCTAAAGCATCTATCATGGAGGCATTAGGGCTTACTGACATGCGTCCGCGTGATGACGAGTCCCTTGAAGAATTTATGGAAAGGGCAGAAAGAGGTGCCCGAGCTGTGTATTGTGTGGACACCAGCAACTGGGAGAGGACTAACATGGATCTTAGGAGGTTCCTCCTCTTTCTTTTGGGCAAGTTGCTATTGGGCTCCAAGGGTGACAATATCCACTGTCGCTTCTTAGAGCTGCTTGTAGACTTGGAGAGAGTAGGACAATACGCCTGGGGCGCTGCTGTATTGGCTCATCTGTTTACAGGTTTGTCACAAAGGGCAGACCGAGAGATGACACTCAATGGGTTTACGCCCTTCATCCAGGTAAAGAATGTTTTCGTTGTTTTGTTTTATGCCCTTTTTTTTCTTGAATTTGTTGATATTAATGACACATAATGGTGTAGCTATGGAGCTACTATTACCTTCCAATGGGGAGAGCTCGTCACTGCCGGCCACTGACGGTCCCGCTTGCTAGACGGTGGCAACCCATCATGAGTACAGCACCTCTATCTTATCAACTAATGGTGTTAAGACGGGAGTTGCAAGAATTCCCTGCAGCGATGGTATGATAATTTTTCTCCCTTTTCTTTGGTTTGTTTTGTTTGATCATCATTTTTTAGCTAACCAAGAAGATGCATACAACCCATCAAAGGTGAATTGGAGGCCTTTCTTGAAAATGGTCGATGTTGACCAACCGTGGGTTACTGGAAGCCGCGCCCGATTCGGACGGGACCTATGGCTCCATTGCTTGAATGAAATCGAGCCCCTCAGACTGAGATTAGCTATGAGGACCCTAGGGCTGGCCCAGGAATGGGTAGATATGACCATATCTCCCAGCGTCGGAAAGCAGACGCGTGGACCGGCAACCTGTGTTGATTGGAGGGTGCGCTTCCCCGAACAATATGAAGACTGGCAAAGGGGTGGCACGCTCGTGGAATCTGAAGCACAAGACAGCGAGGATTACCTACGCCTCTATAGGGCAATGTATGCAGAGAGGCTCCAGCCTGGAGGGCTTATAGAGGTTAAGAAACCATGTTTTTATCTTTTTCATTTCTTTCATTGGTTTGTTTTTGATTTTTTTGTTTGTGTGAACTCATAAGTCATAACCTGTAGGATGCCCGTGATACTATAATAATGAACTTACGAGCTCGTCTGGCGGACACTGAGCAAGAGTTGAGTGACACCCGAGCGGCTCTCGGTTCATCAGTAAGTATTTTGTATACACCCCAGGTATGATTTGAGATTCATGACGCTATCCACTTAATGTCATCTCATATGTGTTACAGCGTGCCCAGCTCGATGCAGTTTCATCTGCGATGGGGGCAGATGACGTTTCTTCCAGCCTATGGATTCCTACTGCAGAGTTAGATCAACTCCATGAGCAACTTGCTCATGCCACACAACGGGCTGCAGAGGCAGAAGGGATGCTTTCTGCACAGGTGAGGGTTTCACTTTTTAAAATCCCTTGTGCAGGCATTGCTATTTGCCTGAGATTAAATGTATGGCAGGAGAATGAAACACAAGAAGTGCTCGCGCTTACCACCCAGCAGGAAGCGAGAATAACTGAGCTGGAGAAGGAATTGCAGCGTCGTCCGGATGAGGACTCTTCTAGGGACGCTGTAGAGCTGAGGATCACTCTTCAGCTCGAGAGAGAAGACAGAGAGAGAGAACGGGCAGAAAGAGAAAGGGACAGGGACAGAGATAAAGCTAAGAGATTGGCCGAGAAAGAGGAAAAGAGGGCCCTAGAGGCCCAACTTTTTGAATTGAGGACCAGTCTCGGCCTTGCCAATCAATGGCTGAAGGATGGCGAGGAGCGCTATCGAAGAGCACGAGAGCGTGGCTTTCGTGTCAGTAGCTTCTTTGCTGTCCCCACTGATCGGCGTCCTTAAACTTTGTAATCTCTGGTTGTTTGTTTGTTCCTGTTATTGAGAGTTTCAATAAAATGTCTTGTTATGCTTGGTTCTCTCTTGTCCTTGTCTCTCGAATCCTTGAACACATCTAATTTCCCACAACAATTTATTACCACACAAAAAGCACTTAGGTTGCCTCCTAAGAAGCGCTAACTTTTATGTCGTCAGCCAGACACCATGTAGCTCATTAACCAACGCGTGGCATTCAGAATGAGCCACCACGTGATCTTGTCTTCCTTCAAATTCCAGCCCTTATGCCATTGGAAGACAAGAGTAACCATGTATGGACTGGGGCTAGAAAGAGGCAAGACTCGCACATTATGGATTTTAGCGTTAACCTTGTGTGTGAGCCAATTTTTAGCTGTAGGGATCCAGAAATGATTAATGTCCAATTTATCAAGATCAAAGTAAAACCCTTGCACCATATCAATCTCTTGGTCCCCTTCACCTGTATCGTCCTTCCTGACTAACTCTTTAGGAATGACTTCCTCCATGGTAACTTGTTCAGGCCCTGGAAGCTTAGGAATGAAATTATCATCCTTCGCCATTTTCCTCTCGGTAATCGCCTCATGAATTCTAAGGGCATTGATCAATTGGTCTTCCTGAGAAGAAGTCAAATCAAAGGTGAATGTGGTTGGCACATTCCCCTCAGGTCCTAGAATGTCGAATTGGAGAGGCTCAACTGGCAGAGGAATCAAAGTAGAAGGAAGTACGAGCCCAATATCTAACTCATCCACAGATTTAGACTTTATTGGATAGGCTTCAGGGGTCAGATCGAATTGGAAATTTTCTAATAAAACCCCTTCATCACATTCATCAATTAGCTGAGAATTATCAACCATATTGTCCAACAATGGGGTGGATGAAGGAAATGTAAATGATTCTAGCCCGGCCCTTTCATCAGAGGTCATATCATATGTGAAGTTCGCTAAGACGGGCCACTCATCACACTCCGTACTCAATTGAGAATTATCACTCAAATTTTCTAGAAATGGGGTCGGTAGATGAAATGTAAACTTTTCTAATAAGGCCCCATCATCGTGTTCTTCCAGAGAAAGAGGATATTCAGAATTTTGTTCCATTAAATCAACAATTTTATTACTTACAACGTAATCCTCCTCTTGATTCATTTCCTCAATTGAGTTATTTGGGCCATTATCCTTTACCGTAGTATTCTCAATCTCAAAATATTCATAGATTGGGATGATATGATCATCATTAACCTTGAAGTCACCCCCTTCGACCTTCCCTTCCTTCATCATAGTATCACGTGTGCGCTCCCCCTCACTCTCAATCGTGATATCCTGAGTCAAAATGACAGGCAGAAGACTGTCATCATCATCATCGTTCACATATTGAGGGGGTTGGTGTAATGTTGAAGGAGAGGGTTGATGAGTAGACTGAGAGTACAGGAATTCAGGTTCAAAGTAGTGGCCTAGTGAGTCACCCTTAGTATCAATGCTGATTCCGAAATCTCGGTGAGATGAGTTGGGTGGAGGTGGAGCACACATGGGCCGCCCGTGGCCGTCTTGGGGTGAAAATTTAGACATATGGGCGTGAAATGGTGGATCCATCCAAGGTAAATTTGTGTGATTACTCCAGCCAAGATTATCATCATCTGTAACATGCTTGGGCTGAGAGAATCCTAGGGAATTTTGGACCTGTGCTTGGATGACTGGAGAGAGTCGGGCTATAGTAGGACATTCACTCACATGGTGAGTGAGACCGGCACAAAATTCACACACTTCCGTGAAAGTGTGGGTTGGGTTGTCTGCCTGTTTGACATGTCCTACGAGTTGTTGATGAGATGAGATGGAGGCACGATTTATCGAATTTTCACTCAAAATCTCAAACAGATCATATGCCTCATCTTCACTTTTGCTCAAAAATGCCCCTCCACAATATATATCCACCATTTGCCTATCATAATCGGATAACCCCTCATAAAATATAAATATAATTTGCCATTTGGGCAACCCATGGTGTGGACATTGACTTATTAAATCCTTCATTCTTTTCCAAGATTCATGAATTTGCTCTCCCGGACGTTGAGTAAATCCTGTAATCGCCCTTCTCATCATGTTGGTTTGGCCTATGGGGTAAGATTTTTTCAAAAATTCTAACTGCATATCTTCCCAAGTCCTGATAATCTTTTGAAAACTCCTTAACCAACATTTTGCTTTATCTTTTAACGAGAATGGAAATAAGATCAACTTAAGGGCATCATCATTAAAATTCTGAATTTTGATCAGGGAGCAAACTTCTAGAAAATCATCTAGATGCCTATAAGGATTTTCTTTGAGATTCCCATAAAAAGATGGGAGCATCTGGATGAGACTAGGGCGAATTTCATATTGATCAACAAGAATGTCAGGGAGTTGAATACAGGTTGAGGGCTTGTGAGTAGAAGGATAAAAGTGCTCCTTCAGCATAGGCGCGGGTTTGTTATTTGTTTATTTTTTTTTTGAAATTTTTTTTTATACAAACACAAACAAATTAACACACAATTATCTAATGACCTAGATGTGACTTAGACCTACAAGTAGGGTTTCACAAAGTGATTAACGTGAGACTTAAGTTTACCCTCAATATGACCACCAGCCAGGTAAGGGGTGGGGAAGTGGGAGGTTCCCCCTACTTTCGTAGGGACCTTATTATGCCAAACCACTAGCCCGCTTAAGGCGTTTGCCGTCCGACCGTCTTGCCTTAGGCACCGGTTTTCATATGAGAGTAAACCCAAATAACACAAGAACCACAGTGTGATCCTAGGGCAACGTTTACTGACTTTTATTTATGGCGTAGGTCATGCAGATATGCAAGGGAAATGTGATTTGCGGGCTAAGGAAGGGTGATGAAATCCCCACCTTATGTTATTTAGGGATAATGCCCTTAAAGTATTTTGAAATGAAATTCTCACCACAATTTCAAACAAGGGGTTCTTTATGCAAAATGAATGCCAGAATGGGATCAGTAGAACGTACCTTGCCCCTCGCAATCTTCACAATGCAATGACAGAAATTAAACAAAGAAAATTCTATGTTAAATGATGCATGGCCTAGAACATGATGTGTGGTTTCTAATCTTGAAATAATTTTTTTTTTGATTTTGGTGCAAGTATTTTTTTTTTAATTAATGAACCTATCTAACCAGCACAAAAATTTCTTTTGTTTTGATTTTTTGGATTTTTATAGAATTTTCAAGAATTTTTCAAATTTTTATAAAGATTTTTCAGAAAGTGGAAAGATAGAACCTGTTTCTTGATTTCAGCCCTTGAGCAATGCTTCCGGGCTATTTAATGACGTTTCATATCCTTGGAATTTCAGGTTCGATCTTCCTCTTTCTTTGATTTTCAAATTTTTTCGTTTTCCTGCACAAATTAAAAGAGCAAAATTAATATCCACATATATACACCAAACACAAGAATATCCAACTATCAACATAATTCAATCCCCGGCAACGGCGCCAAAAATTTGATGCGCTCGACAGTCGTCGTTTAAAAATGCCGTGCCACACAAATTTATAACCGCACTCACTCACTCGAATGATGTTGAAAATATGAGTACAGTGGTGAATACGGGTCGATCCCACGGGGAGAGAATAGTTGATTTTAGCTCAAGTTGGAAATACCCTTATGTTTGAACAGCAAATTTTGTATTTGGAGTGCGATTACAATTAACAGAAATGAAATTACAACTTGAAAGAACAAGATATAAGTGCAAGAAATTTAGCCAATGAATTGAAGAATGCCGTCGTTTCCACGCCGAGCCTTTGATGAAGATCGCTCCGCCTTGGAAGTCGACGCCATGATATGAATTGAAGAAGACTTACCACTTCGGGTATGTTTGAAACACTTAAGAAGAACGGATTTGCATATAACAAGTTTGAAGATTTAAGTTTGAAAACATAACAGAATTTCAGTAAAAATAGAGTTTGGAAGAAATTAAATAACTTACAATCTAGATAGAATTAGACAAAGTGGAAAACATAAAAGTTGTAGAGAATTGAAAGATGAAAAACTTTGATGAAGACCATAGAATCAGAAAATGAAAGGAAGTTAATGAAAAACTTGAAAAACTATGACCTATTGGTTCGGATGAACAGTAACTGACAGAAAAACAGCACGTTAACAAATTAATTCTAGAGCTCAAACTAAGAAGAATTGGACAAAGTGCAATAAGAATAAAACTTAGATCTACAAGAGAGGAACAACTCTTATGAAGAACTCAGAGTTATTTGAGTACTAAAAAGACTTCAAAATGAAGAAATGGCAGAAGATATCACCACGGATGAACAGTAATCACATAAAACAGCACTTAAGAAAATTAGTATTAACTCTATGAATTAGGAAGAATTTGAAGAAATGCTAAACAGAGACGTTGAAGAACACTTGAAAACAAATAACTTTCGTGAAGAACTCAAATTGAAATGAAGAACATAACAATGAGAAATAAGGCTATGAAAATACTGAATTTCAAAATGAAACTTGTATTGAAATGACTTCAACTTACAACTTTGACTTCAAAAGCTTGGAAAAACACAACTCCAACAATCAAAAACTTCAAAAATACAAAGAACAACATTACATTACAAGTGATCCATAGCTAGCTCTCTCCCTAACTCAACCTTCACAACTTAACAACTAACTACCCACACTTACAAATGAAGGCCCTTTATATAGGGCAACACATAACACCCCTTTACATGTGAACACTTGGCCAATGTGAACAACCCAAATGGCTGCTATTTTGACCCAAAATATGGGCTGACATGTGCTGCACACGTTTTGTAATTTTCTGGAATTTTTTCTGCAATTTTCTGGGCTTTTTATTGGCCTTTTTCTCTCCCATTCTCTCTCTTTCTCTCTCCTGGCTCCGGATGCGCCCGCCGTGCGCCGCGTCTCTCTCACGCGCTTTTGCGCGCCCGCGTGGACCGTCCGTTGCGCCGCCGTCCTCCGCCTCTCGCCGCGTGGAAAACGTGGGCGCGTGCGCCCGCCGACCACGTCGCACCCTCCGCGTGTGGACGCCTGGGCGTTGACCGCCCCCCCCCCCTTGCCGACCGAGCCTGCCGACGCCACGAACCCCCCCTCCCCCTTCGCCTCCTCGCCTCGTCGCCCGTGCCAATGGCGCGGGCGGCGAAGGCGGGAAGGGGAGGGGGGCGTTTAAACGTTTTTTTTTTGTTTTTTTTAAATTCTATTATATATATAAGATATATATATATATATATCTAGTATATATCATTAGAAAAATTCTAAAAAATATCAAATAAATGTATTTTTTTCTATTTTTTTTCTTTTCTTTTTGAACAACTCTTGGGCTTCTGGCCCATTTTTCACATATAATTTTTATTTTCTTTTTCTTTCCTTTTTATTTATTTATTGGAGCTTTTCTCGAATCGCGTGCCTGCATAAATACATAAAAATTGGCATTAAATTTATTTAATTTCAAAAAAATTAAATATTTGATTCAAACTCAACAATAAGTGTGAGAAGTGTATATTTATTATAATTTAAGCTCATAAAAATGTGTATAATGATGAATTAAGATGTAAAAATATACACTTATCACTCCTCAGTCTGAAAAATGAATTTTATCAGTGCATAATTATATAATCAGTAATTGAATGAGGCTTGAGTTTTAGAAATTTACCCGTGAGGCGAGGTCGCGCTCTGTCGCCTCAGCCCTCGTGACCGCTCCAGCTAGCTGCCCTGCTAGCGCAGTCGCCTCTGCGCTAGGCCCCCTCGAGCTGGAGGCTTCTCCTGGATCCCTCCTAACGGCTCCCTACTGGGCACGCTGCATTCATTGAGATTGTCAGTGGCTAATCATCAATAATTCAACAAAAATTCATTTGCATATAGAAATAATTTAAACACTCACCAGGGTCTCAAGGTCGGCCCGTGTGGCAGCTAGCTAGTCCACCAGGCTGTGTAGATGGGCCTGGGCATCCATCGCCGCTATGTCCCGTGCATCCTGCATTCATTACATATTAGTCACATGATAGTCATATAAGCATTTGCATTTAATTTAGAAATAATTGCATTCATACATACCCCTAAGACCCTCATCTGGGGTCGACCGGCGTAAACCTCCCAGTACCGCCGGAGGTACTCGGAGCTGTCAATCACCTGGGAGGTGACTCGGGTCCCACCTCGCCGCCAGTCGGCGTACTGCTCCTCGAAGCGCACTCTCCAGTCGATCGCCATCGTGCGACCACGCGTCTTCTTCCCGATCCCGCATGGCTCCCCGACCTCTATCCACTCCTGGTGTAGGCCTAGGGTCCTCATCACCAGCCTAAGCTGTAACGGCTCGATCTCGCTCAAGCAATGAACCCAAAGCTCATGCTCAAAACGAGGTCGCCCCGCTACGACCCACGGCTGGAACTCGTCAGTCATACCATCGTAGGGCCTCCATCGCACCTACATCCATAAACATGCATGTCATCAACATCATTCCATCATCATCATAATAAATTCAAATAAACATAACAAAAATGCATTCATTCATGCATACCAGCGAGGGAGGGAAGTCACGGAACTCTCTCCGTAGCACCCACAACTTGTAGCCGAGTGGGGCGCCGAAAACCACTGGCAGCCAGCGCCGTGCCAGAGGGAAAGCACCCTCACCTCCTGGCCGTGGGTCAGCACGCCCCATGGGCATGTACAGATGGCTCCAGACCTGCATCTATGCATTGCATAAGTAAAGCATTCACATGCATAAAAATAAAGAGAAAAGAGGAAAAATACATACCTGAAGGAAAGGTGAGAAGCCACTGACGGTCGTCTCTCGACCTGTCCCCGTGGACAGATCGGCTAGTAGGTGCACCAGCAGCACCGCTCCCCAGGCGTACCTGCCGACTCCCTCTAAGTCCTCGAGGATCCCTAGGAATCGGCAGTTGATGACGTCGCCCTTCGTGCCGAGCAATAGCCTCCCGAGCAGCAGCAGTAGGAACCTCCTCAGATCTCGGTCTGCTCTCTCCCTGTCAGCTGGGTCCTGGCAGTAGACCGCCCTAGCCCCGTCTATCAACCTCTGTGAAAACTGCTCCAAGGACTCCCCTGACCTATGCCTAGCATCCCCTAAGCCCATCACTGTAGTCAGGTCGGTGCGGAAGATAGTCCTACACTCGCTAGATGTCTCGTAGACCATCTCTAGCCCTAGCAGCCTCTGGGCGAGCTCGGTGTAGTCTGGTAAGGTGATCCCGCTCACTGCCTCCCCGTCTACCCTAAGTCCAGTGATCCTAGATACATCCTCTAGGGTAGGAACCATATGCCCCCAAGGCATCAGGAATGCCCGGCTAGTCCTATCCCATCTCTCCCTCAGAACCTGGATAAGTGGTAGGTCGGGTCTGACTGGCTCTATGCTAAGAAAGGCCCCAAACCCCATAGCATCTACCCTGGCTCTCTGGAACTCGGGGAGGCCGTAATATGCTGCTCGGACCATGACCCAGGAGATCCGTGTCCTCATCAACCCCTGCACGCATAAAGAAAGAAATTTTGGTTTAATTGTTCAAATTATTCTGGTTGAAATTCACTTAATTGCCTTGGTTTAAGATGTTGATGTTTGATTAATTAACGACCATCCCCATGTCGTGATTTGTTTAATTGGCGCCCTTGAGGAGGGCGTGGTTTCTAAGTAAGCTTTGAATTAACGACCTGCCCTAGGTCGTTGCTTATCTAAGAGATGCCCGATGGGGGGCGTGGTTCTGAGGTTAATTTCTAATTTCCTAAAGGTTTTTTCAATTGACGCCCGTCTCACGGTCGTCATTTGATTAGGTAACGCCTCTGAATGAGACGTTTTTCTTAAATGGATTTTGGGTTTTAATAATTTATTCTGGAATTAATGAAATGAACGACCATCTCTATAGTCGTTATCTGTTGAATTGACGCCCCGATGGGGGGCATTGTTTTCCAGGGGTTGTGAAAATTAAATAAAAACAGCATGCGATATAAATCATTGAAAAATATATAATTGAACAAATGCACGGAATTAACAGCATGATTGATACGAAAAATAATAAATTTAAATGGACGACATGCTCTAGGGCGTGTTTTTCATGATGTTAATTGTTTTTCAGGAAATAAAATGAATTCACGACCCAAGGACAGGCGTCTACTTTTTAATCCGCGACACCCCTGGGGGCGTCTTCTTTCTGAGTTGCAGGTTTTCTAGCCCGAGGGCTATGGAAATTGAGGTAATAATAAAAAAAATGGAATTGGGTTGGAGGATTACCTTCTGTCGTTTGGGTCCTGTTAGTTCTCCCCGGAGTTCAGGCCGTGGCTGCCGTGGCCGCCGGAGTTGGCCACGGCGAGGCACGACCACCGCCGTTGGTTCACCGTCACCGCCTTCGCCTTCCTCATCTTCATCTTCTCTCTCTCCTTCGTCTTCTCCCTCTTCGTCTTCTTCATTTTCTTCGTCTCCGGCCTCTTCGTTGCCGTGTTCCTCGCCTTCGTCATGCTCCGCCGTCGCTGGTGCGTCGCCGGCCATCGCCGCCGGGTTTTCCTCGGCCGCCATGGGAGGGGCGTCCTCCTTGGCATGCGCATCTTCGCCCAAGTCCACAACCTCCGGGGCCGAAACCCTCTGCCGTTTGAGTCCACCGGCCATGGATAGGGCTAGGGTATAGAAGAGAGAGAGAATTGAGAGAGATAGGGGAGGGTTTCGGTTAGGGTTGCAGAAGAAGGAGAGAAAGAGGGAAAGAGGATGAAGGAAGAAGAAGAAAGGAGGGAAAGTTAAGTCGAACGGTCAAAAAGAATTAACGACTTAAGAAAGGCCGTGTATTATGGAATTAACGACGGAAACAAGGGCGTTTCTTGATAATTGACGACATTGATGAAGGTGTTATTTTTGTTTGCATGAGGAATGATAACCGTCATCAGACGCATTCAATGGGGATTGATTGATGTGATGGGAATAATGATTACTGTTTCTTAGTAACGACTATGCTTGAGGCGTTATTTATATAAAACGTGGCTTTCCTGAAGGCGTTACTTTTGGAATTTCAACGAATACTTTTGGAATATAAATCGAATTCACGCCTTGTCCTAAGACATTATTCAGTTAACGCCCATTAGTGGAGGCGTCAATTATGAGAGATCAATCATTGAAGACGACCTGTGCTGAGGCGTCATTTATGGAATTAACGACATTGACTGAGTCGTTATTTGCAACAGAACTGCAAGTTATTGGAAGATTTGATCAGGAACACTGTGTTATTGGCTCAATCGGAATATTAGCATCGATTTATTGGAAGAAAAGATCACATTGCTTCAATGAGCCATTTTGGGCCTCAAGCTTCTTAAAGCTATTACATAAGACTTCCACTATTCTCTGTCTTCTTCTAAGTTTTCCACAGGATGATGAGCCTTGTTGATTTTCCACAGAGCTTGGATAGTTGTGCACTCTCCTCCATCTTCATTGCTGCCGAGGTCCCGTGTCTTGATCGGAGGGAGATGAGATGGATCTTCGAATATTTGCCGTGGAAGCCCGAGCTGAGGAAGGCACCAATGTGAGTTATACAGAACGAATTCTGAAGCGCCTATGAGTCGAAGTTCCGTCCCGGGGGAGAATCTTGCACGGAGTTCTTGAGTCTTGAGTATTCCCGGGGCGCAAGTGAAGAGGTTCTTTGGCATTACTTTGAGGTGTTCCCTCCATTCCACTCTATTCTTGATTTGAGGAATCTGGTTCGTCACCCTATTGCTTATTCCTAATGAGCCGGTCATGTAAGTGAGTGGGCTTTTTGAGAAGATTCTTGAGGATTGTTGGGCCTCACCACATGGATCGAACTTGAAGTGGAGATCTACCCAACTAGAGAGAGCTAGCATGCATCCGTAGATGGGCCTTCCCATCGCCGCTGAGGTAAGCCCACTATAGAGATAGGCTAGGATAGCCGGTCCAACTCTCTCTCCTTCCCATAAGCTCGCTATTGCGCTTAATTGGGCCTCCTCTAGGAAATCCTCCGTGGACGGGAATAAGAGTGCTCCTGCTAAGCATACCACGAAGGCCTTTGCTACCCGTTCGATCTCTTCCTCTTCTTTAGCTTGATCCGCTCTCTTGTACACCCATGAGGCGAGCTTTAGAAGATTAATTCCTTTAGTGACCTTGATTTGGTTCACTAAGTTTAGGCTAGGTATCAATGTGGTTAATAGTTCATGCGAGGAAATTAGTTTTGGCATGATGGCCATCTTCTCTTCATCCCCTTGCTTCGTCCTTTTCAAGCCCAAGATCAACTCTAATTCTGCCAATAGGATGGTGGCTTCAAAGGTTAAGAATAGAAAGGTGTGAGTGGAAGGGTGCCATATTTCAATTAAAGCTCCTATGGCAGCCCAATCAAAGTGGATTTGATCATAGTGTTTGGCATGGGTAACCAGACCAAGAAGGTGCCATCTTGCTAAGAACACCCTCATATCTGAAGAAAATTTGGAGAGAATAAGAGGCAGCCACTTAATCTTTGTGAATCTCCTAGCACCTGGGACATTTGGGTAGTCCTGAGGAAGAAGGAAAAGAAAAATAGAGACAGACATAAGCATACAGAAGAAATATGAAAAAGTAGTTTGGAAGAGCAGTAGTTCGGGAAAGATATAAAAGAAGGAATAGAGAATCAATCTTTACCTGATTTAATGCAATGCGGTTGCTGATGTGCCCATTGATTTCAGTAAGCCTGGGAATAGAAGTTTTGGATCTTTTAATGGCTCTCTCCATCTTTGGTATGCAGGAAGAGTCGAGCGATTGCAGTGCTTGCAGAAGAACACGAGCAGTAGCAGAAGTAACAGAAATTTGATAAATTTGTTTTGATTAATCTGAGGAAGTTCCTTCCTTTTATAGAGGTCTGGAGGATCTTAAGGTTGTTCGGAGTTGGAAGGTTGGTTGCAATTAGGATTGGGTTTTGCTTTCGATTTGGAATCGGAAGCGGGTGGTTAATTAACGTCTTCTGTTGGGGCGTCAATTGTTTAATTGACGACTTGACAGGGGTCGTGTTTTATTTCACGCCCTTGTATGGGTCGTCTTCTTCTTGAGCTCTCGGTGTATTTAACGTCTTAATAAAAGGCGTGTTTGATGTTTTGACGCCCTGATGTCAGACGCTTCTCATGCTTTTGACGCCATTCCCTCCAGTCGTGATTTTTATTTGCTCACATATTTGGTTCCTCTATATGCTTAAATGAACTTAAGTGCTATTTTTTTGGATGAAATTGCTTTTTAAATTTAAGCACTTATGATCATATCTTGAGGGTTATTTCTGATCATTGTTATTAAGGGCTAATGAATTTTCAAGTGGAGAAGATTGCAGGTTCGAGGATCATGGGTTACTCGTGGGTATAACATCATCCTATTTTTTGTATTTCTTTCCTGTAAGCATTGTTACTATATGGTATCTACGCTATTATAGCATATCAAGGACCTTGTGGTTCTGATGAACCTGGAATTTGAGTTCCCCTTCATCAAAAATAGTGATAATTCCAGGAGAGTCTTGATCACACAGATAGGCCGTTGAGTCATTCAAGGTCTGGGACGATGGTTCCACTTTCTGAGTTGATGCACAGACAAACGGGCTTCGGCTTAGTGTCAGCTCAGAGAGCTGGATTCTTGACCAAATCTAGATGGCTTAGCAATATTATCCTTGATTGTTTTCTATATTTTAGTTTGTTTTATCTTTTTTTCTTTTAGCCCAGCATGCATCATGTAGAACTTTGAGCTTCGTGCTGAAAATCTTCATATTATGGCAATAATGAAGGTCACTCGCTCTTGATTGAGTTGACATGAGATATTCCATTCCAAATCAAGTACTTTATTCTCTCTGAAGCCGCTCAGGCTGTTTCCTTGAAACTTTCCCTTTGCTGGATCTTCATCTCAATTCCCTTTATTTTTCTGTAAATCCACCTTGGTTGTAGCACGTCCACATTGGCTGGTAACCGCTCTCCAATGGTGTTTCCCTGTCGTGCCCACGTGCACATTTTATTTACTTAGTTTAATCTCCTCTGTCCAGCAAATCGATGCTTCCTTGGAATTACCTGGAGTTGTTTCACTCAGAATCTTGGAAAGATTTTCCAATGCTTAGTGTCTGAGGCGTGTCACATCACACCTTGGCATCTACTTATCAGTTCGCTCCACTTCATTCCGCTTGTTGCACTTTCACTTCATTTCATCTCACTCCCTTGCAAAGCAGACGCCAAGGCGGGGCAGCTGTAGACACGCCAAAATTGACGCTATGATGAGTAAATCTCATGTCACTATGTTAACGCCCCAAAGTGAACTTCAATATTTCCATAAAATAAAGATTTTCTATTTTTATGTGTGTTTTCTTCGCATATTGTACTTTTTTTTGTGATTCACGACTTTACCGAGGGCGTGTTTTAATTAACGGCATCTCCTTAGGTGCGTTCTAAAGAAAGGACGACCACAGATACGGGCATCAATTCCTGATATTTTACGAGTCCCATCTGATTGAAAATCAATGATTAACGTCCTTCCTCAGGGCGTGTTCTTAATCAATGCCTTTGATTCAGGCGTCTTCTTGTAATTTTCAAATAAAGAAGGTTTTATTACCAAAATTGAATCCAGGAAGTGACGCCCTGATCCTGGTCGTGTTTTAATTTAACGTCCTTAGGCAGGTCGTCAATTGTTGAATTGACACCCTTCGGTAGGTCGTGTCTCCCCTTTTCGTGTCCTTCTTAAACTCGTCTTTCCTGAAGAGTTCCCTGCCTTTCTTGGTCACCTTGCTCGATCTGGGAACTAGAGTCCTTGCTGTTGATAACCACTGCCTATTCTTATCTTCCCGAATCTGTGTCTATCTTTGATCGAACCTTATAAAAGGATTCCCTAGTCGATCTCGCGCGAGGTTAGGGAGGAGAAGAGGAAAAGAGAAAGAACTGTTGTTGTTAGAAGCAGGGCTGTTGTTACGGTGTTTGCGCAGAGAAGAGTCTCTCTTCCTCTGTGTGATTTCTTCATCATCTTCCTCTGCTTCCTGCTGCTCCGGTGGTTCTCCCTTTACTATTTACAGGAACAGCAGGGGTCCTCTCCTTTGTTTGTGTTTGTCTTCATCGCGTCATCACGTCCATCGTTTTTTCTTCTTTTGCATTAGTATTGCATCTCCTCTCTCACCCTAATTCTCTAGGGGTTTTAAAACCAAACAAAAAGGTGCGCATGCTGTATTTTTATTTCACCATCATATTGTTTATTTGGATTGATACTACACTCACTCTCGGCTGATCCACTTTCTTTTATTTGTTTGTTCTTCGTTTCAAGGTAATCAATAAGGAAAACCCCCTTCATCGGCCGGCCGATAGAAGGTGGAGGAAGGAATTCACATCCATCCCGCATCCTATTATCACCTGGTATTCGTGATCATCTTTTCTTCTTATTGAGGTAACCCCTCTGGCGATCACTCTCCTTATTAGCACCACGTGCTCTCTTACTCCCTTTTTTCACTATTCTTCTTATTATTCCTCATATTCTTATTATCACTCTTATTTTCCTTTAAGTGTGGATTTTTCCATGATCCACACCTTGGAGTTCTTGTAGGCATGTCGGGGCTCGCCACTAAGGGACAACCGACCGGGAATCTCATAGCAATAGGCCTCAGTATAGGTAATGCCCCCCCCAGCAAGTGGGGATACCATCAGCTTTATACCCAAAGAAGGTAGCGGCATCGCCATGCTCACAGTGGGTGCGGCCCGCTCTGATGGAGCGACAAGAGTCTTCAAAGAAAATAGAAGAGAAGATGTTAAAGGGACTGCACTTCAAAGGATAAACAAGATCGGAAGAAAAGGTGAAATAAAGAAACTCTCCTCGACTGGCACAAGGCTCAACGCAACTGCCTTAAGAGCCTCCATAGAGGGGCGCCCCATGCCCAACGTGACCTCTCCTTCCTCCAAGGAGGGACTCGACGCTCTGAGAGTGCCCAGTATGAGCCGTGGTAGGATAAAGGCCGGAAGATCACTCCCGTAGGAGAACGAGAGGTTGGCTGTAGCATTCCAGATAAAAATTAGGTAATAAAGTTTCTAAATAAAGTAAAAATAATGAATTCTCTAATAAGGCAAGGGCCCAACTTAAACATATTAAACCCTTTCAAATGGAGCCCCACTCAAATTAATAAAAACTCAAACACCCTTAAAAAAACCCATATATGGGCCTCATGTAGGTGAGTTTAGCCTAAAGGACTAATGGGCTTAGCATAAGGAAACCTAAATCCATAAACTCGATTAGAAGGTCAAAAGCTAGATGGGCCTTACGGTTAATGAAAAAGGGACTTAGGGACACATGTACGAATCCAATTAATATAAGGCCTTTGGGTTACTTACAACTTTATCACGTTCGAACATGTATTGGCCTTAGGGTTTTCATTAGAAAATTGGGTGGCAGCTGGTGATTTAGTAATAAGGATATGCATGGGAAATTCTAGACTCGGTATGACTGTTTACGTGGGGAAACTTGTATTCCCATTAGTATTCAACTCCAAAGGATCCCTCTTCCCTATAAATAAACCCCGCCATCAGAGTACAGCAAGTTGCTATTGCTACATTCCTTCTTCTTCCGATGTTGTTCCTGCGTGCTGCTATGCTGTCGCGGGTATGAGAGGACGCTGCATCGTCTTCTTCCTTTCTCTACTGTGTCTTCCTCCTGCAGTTGTTGTCCTTAAAGAAGCATATGCTTCTTCCTCTTCTTCCTGCTGACCGTTCTTGCTGCTGCGTTTGCTGCTACTACTGCAGTTGTTTCCTCTTCCCCTTCATCCCGTGTCTATCTTCCTTCATACAAGAGGTAGGCTTTCTCAAGAACTTAAGCATAAGATGATAATAAGTAGTATTGCATGCTAGGAAGTTCTATTACAATCTCCATACCATGAGCACCTGCTCTCTGTTCTTCAGTTTTACATAGAGAATGTAGTTTTCTGTTGCATGGAAAATAGCGACCATATCCATGGCCGTTGATCAATTAGCGCCAGTACAGAAAGGCGCCAATTCTTGAATTGGCGATCATCTTCTAGCCGCTGATTAATTAACGACCAACCCACTGTCGCTATTTATTTCAGAGCATTTAATAATTAACACATGTTCAAAATTTAATAACTATGGAACCTAACAATGTTAATTCCGCATGAATATGTTTTCAGAGTCTCCATATTTTTCTTTATCTATCCATGTCTTTAGTTTCTTAAAATTCCATGTAAATAGCAATATGTTACTATTCATGTGCAATTAAAAGAAATGAATAGTGTTTTGAGCATGAGAACATTCCTGCCCGATTTGTTTTAATTTGTAGTGATAAAAGAATGGACGACTATGCAAGCAGTCACTATTAAATGAATCAGCGCCTCTACAAGGAGGTGTTATTTCTTAAAATGTTTTAAAAAATAAAATTAAATGAAAAATCATGAATTTACGTCAACAGAGTAGACGTTATTTAAAGATTGAGCATCGTCGTGTACGGTCGCTAATTATAATTAATCTTATTTATTTTTGGAGATTACTGGAATTAGCGCTCATTCACAAAGTCACTAATTCTTAGTATTTTTCTAAAAATTCTGTTAAATATGAGATTATGTGACCTTTCAAAGAGCCTCTATTTCCTGATATAGTGATATTCTATTTGGACACAGATTCTTGCTCTCACAGTTTCTATCAGGTGTTTGGCCCATACCGCGGGTCTTTTGGCACTCTCATCTCACGTCCGTATATGGAGTCCATGTTTCACGATGTTTCACGCTTACACCTCAACTCTTGGTGATGATTGGATCCTACACGAGATATTCCTTCCTTCGGACTGGTGCTTTCTTTATTAAGACCTCCATAAATCTCCGCTAGCCTTGGATTCTCTCAAGTCAGTCGAGTTGGTTGTACCCTTAAAACCCTGTAACCATTGATTGTCACGTCACTCTGAAGAAACGTGGTACCCTAGCCCTCATAGAGCACTATTTATGGCCTCTTTGAGAAGTCTATTTTGTCTAGAATTTTACGACCAGGGCGTGGACGCCAAAAGGAATTGGCGGCCAGACCAGTGGATGCAAATAACTGATTTAGTGGCCATGATGTGGACGTTATTTTACTCGTGCCTGTACTGTTCACAGAATAGGCGACCCAGCAGTGGACGTTGTTTCTGTAAGTGGTGGCCATCTGTGTGGATGCCAATTACCCAGATTTCCAGCATGTCACGAGCTTTCATGTGATTTATCGATATGTCGTCCTCACTCAAGTTATGTTCTTGACCTCTATTCCGTATAATCTACCTTATTATCCTACAATGGGTTATTCCTTTGGAACTCAATTAGCTATAAAACAATAGTGGATGTCCATAATATGTACATGACTCAATACCTGGCAATTATGGGGCCCGGTCGGGTCTTGGGAGGAGCGCCCGAAAGTATTTGTGTCCATGGGAGCTATATTGACCACGGTGTAGCATTGCACCAGAGTGCATGACTTTCTAGATTATGGCATTCCATAAATCTCTATAGTGCTTGACTTGACAGGATATTTACTTGACGTGACTCGCTTGGCCCGGAATGGATATTTACTTGCTTGAACATGAAATAGCCAATCCTCATGACATGACTTGAAATTACATGCTTGATGTCCTTGTTAACTAGACATGACTATCTTGAAATCTTGCCAATTCATCTTTGTTACTTCTTGTTATTTCACTCTCGATATTATCCTACGTTCATGCATAGCTATACTTGCATTTCATGTAACATATAATTTACTTAAAGCAAGCTTGTTCTTGAGATATTATTCCTACTGTGCGTTCACTCACCCTAGTTTTTCCTCTAGTTTTTAGGTAATTCCAATGACGAAGATCATTCAGATGGGGATGGACACGAGTGAAGAGTGTAGATCCATCCGATCGTTGAAGCTGCCGTCTAGTCGTGTCTTTTCTATTTTCTTGAGTCATTATTGTAATTTTTCCTTTTTATTAAGTCTAGAAGGTCATCTATGTAGACACGCCAAAATTGACGTTATGTTGATCAAGTCTCATGTCATTATATAAACGCCCCAAGTGGACTTCACTATTCCTATGAAATGAAGTTTTTCTATTTTTGTGAGTTTTATGCATTTTTTCCTGCATTTTTGTGATTCACGACCTGAAGAAGGGCGTTATTTTCAAAGTAGCGACCTGTCATAGGGCGTTTTCAAAAGAAGAGACGACCACAATAGAGGGCGTCCATTCCTGGTATTATCCGTTAATTTCTGGAATTATCTATTTTCAAAATAAAAAGCATTTTGTGAGTAACGTCCTTCCTCAGGGCGTGTTTTTGATCAACGCTGTTACCTCAGGCGTGTTCCCTTAATTTTTTTTAAACAGAGAAGGTTGGAAGAAACGCCCTTAAGAAACGTCTCTGTGAAGGTCGTCAATTCATGATTTGACGCCCTGTCCTAAGTCGTGTTTTACTCTAGAGTCCTTCCTTTTCCCATCTTTCTCTCACAGTTCCCTACTATCATTTGGTCTCTTACTCGATCTCGATCCTTCCTTGGATGCCTCATTGCCCGTTCTTATCTTTCCTTAGTTTGATCACATCCGCTTGAGGCACTATAAAATGAAGTCTTGATCGATCGTGTTGAAGGTGAAGCACTCATAAGACTGAACTTCCAGAACGCTTATTGCAGGTCACGAGCTGCATCCTCTGCATCCTCCGTTGGGCTGCATCCTGCTTCATCCATCTACTTCCATCACCATATTCACTCGGTTTTCCCCTTTACTGTCGTCAGGGACAGCAGGGTCTTCATCTTTTATATCTGTTTTGTTTTTACTTCGTTCGTGTCTTATATCCCTCCATTCTTCACATCTGTTCACCCTTCGCCTGTGTTCACATCTTATTGCATCTTTCTTTTATCATCATATTCTCCCTTCCCTTAAGTCTTCTTAAGGGGTTTAAAACAACAAAAAAAAAAAGGTACGCATGTCGATGTCCTCTTCTGTTACATATTCTATTTGAATTGATACTATAGCACTTTGGTTGATCCCTTTCTTCTTGTTTTTTTTACTGTCTGTCTTGCAAGGTAATCAAAAAAAGAAAACCCTTCTCATCGGCCGGCCGATTGAAGAAGGAGGAAGAACTCTACATCATCCCGCGTTTCCATTTCCACCAGGTAAGTGCAATCCCTTCCCCGTTCTCATCTCCTCTTGGGACCCTCGCGTCTCTGGCGATCACATCATCTCCACATTAGCACCTCGTGCTATTTTTATTGCATCTTATGCATTTTATTTATTCATTGTTACATTTTAATTCCTAAGTGTGGATTTTAATCCAATCTACAAATTGGCGATCACGGTGGGACTACCACTGTTTTCCTTGTGATTACCATCTCCATTGGCACCCTCGCGTGCCCTTTCCCCTTGGCACCCTCGTGTGCCCTTTCCCCTTTGGCACCCACGTGTGCCCTTTTCCCCTTGGCGCCCTCGGTACCCTTTCCTTTGTGCCCCTCGGCACCCTCCACTGTGCACACTGCACACTCCGGGATCAGCCAGTTAGTGTTTGGATATCTCCCAGAATTAACGCCTTCCACGAGGGCGTGTTTTTATTTCACGCCCTTCAGAAGGGCGTGTTTTAGTTGATTAACGCCTCTTACATTGGGCGTCTTTTGCATATCTCCTGTTGCTTTGCCGCTTAATTATTTTATCTGAGAATTCACGCCCCACCCCAGGGCGTGCCATTTCTTTTTAGCACCTGTCATCAGGGCGTTTCATTCATTTTTCCTGCTTTATTCATATCTTGTTGCACTGTCTGAGAATTCATGCCCATTTTCAGGGCGTATTATTTGTTATTAACGCCTTCAATCAAGGCGTGTTCTTTTAATTTGACGCCCTCCTGGGAAGGCGTCCTTTCCTGATAACGCCTGACCCCAAGGTGTGGTTTTTTCTCTTACTGTGAGCCCCTCACAGGATTCACGACAGCCACGCTGACGTTTCCTGTTTGGTAGCGACCTCTCCCAGGTCGTGTCTTTCCTGAGTTTTCACAGAAATTACTTACTGCCTTATTTGTGATTCGTTGTTTGGCATCTTGATCTGTCTTGATATATTGCTGTGATTTACATTGACTTCATTTTACTTGTGGGTTTTTTTGGTTGAGAGACCTCCTCTCTCTAGCCTAGGATTCCACACACCTTTCTTGGAATCGGGACAACCCTCCATTGAGCATTCCGTCTCTTTGGACCGGAAATCCCTTTCCAAGACCTCCATAAGTCCCCGCACCCGTGGATTCCCTCACGGACGCCGGGCTGGTTGTACCCTCGAAGTACCCGGAGTTTAGATATCCTATTCGTTGGTGAAGAGAGAGAAAACCTAGTTGACCCGGAGGTCACACTTGGATCAAACTAGGTTTCATTTGGCAAAAGAGTGAACTATTCACAAATAATCCACTTTAATCTCAAACATCCAAACATTAAAATCTTCCGTGCTTTCCAACATTGTTTGCATAACTTGGTTGGGTTGACTTGGTTGAATTGTTTTGATTAAAGTGCTTTTTTGGAAATTCCTTCATTAAACATCCTCTCTCTTAAGTATGAAACTCCGTTCAGGTAAAATCATCAACATGTCAGGCAACGGATACTCTTATGATGATGAGGATGAGAATGTATTTGGACAATATGGTGACCCTTTCCAAGATTCGGTTTATTATGAGGGAAACTATCTCCCTCCTCATCCTCATTACTCACAAGTTCATGTGGTTGATACCACTATTCATGAGGCGGACCCTTCGTCTCAAGTTCCATCTTCCAACACCTCGGGGAACCCTTCCCCATCCATTAATGTCACAGATTTGATCCAAGCTCTCTCCCAGTTGGATGACTCCCAGCGGCAAGCCATTCAGGCCGCTTTGAAAGGGAAATCCGTCCCTTCGTCTTCCTCTAATCCCCCTCCGGCCGTGAGTGGCCATCAGATTGTTAATGACCAGGCGGTCTTGCATCCCCCCTCCTCTCGTCCACAAACGCCTACTGCGGCCATGCCGGCCCAGCAGGTGAGCTATTCAGCGGTTATGCACCAATCTTCCCAACCTCCTCAGATTCTACGAACGCCTATGCCGCATTCTTTTGTTCAGAATCAGGCCCCGGTCGAGCCCGACACCAACACTCTCTTGCTTCAGAAGCTGGCCAGCATGGAGGAGCAGCTCAAGAAGGTTACAGCGACTAAGAATGCTCCGGAAATTTCTCTTCCTACGTTGCCGGTGTTCCATTTACCACCTTCTGAAATGCCGAATTTTCGGCGATATAATGGGACAGGCAACCCATTCATTCATTTAAAGGATTTTCGATATGAGACTTCCTTCTGGCAAGACAATAAGGCCTCCCTGGCCTACTTATTCAGGAGATCTCTTGAGGGGCCAGCCCTCGAATGGTTTTATTCTCTGGAGCCAGCTGATGCCGGCGATTTTGATGTTATTCAAAGAAAATTCTTGCAAAAGTACAGAGACCGGGTGGGACCTTCCCTTTCTGTTACAGATCTAGTCGCTGAGAAAATGAAGCCCGAGGAGGACTTCATCGTATTTGCTGATAGGTGGCGGTCTATGGCCGAGAAATTGAAGGACACATTGTCAGAACAGGAGCAAGTGAAAATGGTTATTTCTAACGCAACTCCTCAATTCCGGCATATTTTGGCCATGAATCGGCTGACAACTATGGAAGAGCTCTATGAAAGAGCTCATTATATACAAACACAAATGAAGGACTCGCCCATCATGGGCATGTTTGAGCCGAAGCCTCGGCTATTTAAAAAGAACACAAATGTCAACAGCGGGCCCACAACTGAGGGCACTGTCACAAATGAGCAAGTCGGCGTAGTTGGCAACCCCCATCATCAAGCTGACCCACGTCCACCACCGCCTCCACGACAGAACCCTCATTTTAACCCTACTCCACCACCCCAATTCGCACCTCAACGCTCCTTCGCTCCACCGCAAAACCAAGCCCCCCGCATAGGCCCTCTAGCTCCACCACAATACCATCAAGTGCCCCCGCCTGCCAACTACAGCCAACAACAACGGAGACCACCACTTGGCCCCAAAAGGGACCACTATCCTCCACTCCCTGAAAGCCTCCCCGATATTTTAATGCCCTGATGGCTGCCAACTTGCTCGCCTTACCAAGGGAAAGAACCGTGTGGCCCGCTAATGTTGACACATCCCGTTACTGTGCTTTTCACTGCGCCCCTGGTCACAACCTTGATCATTGTTTACACTTCAGAGATCATATTTATGATTTGAATGACCAGGGTGGCATTAATTGGGATGAAATGAGGCAATTCATCGCCACCATGAAAGAAAGAAGGCCTCCTCGGCAACAGCAAAATCAGCAACAACAGCAGCCAGCTTCGCAGCAAGTTCAGCCACAGCAAGCTCCAGCACCCCAACAGGATATGGGGATCGTCCGTAATCCATTGCCAGAGCACGCTCCTAATCAGCACGTGAACCCTGTCACGTCTCTCTACGAGGTGGAGAGAGGGCAGGGATGGCACGAAGAAAACGCCTCTATCGGGGCATTTCACCATGATCCAACTCAAAATCAAACTCCGCGCCTTTTGCGTACCCCTCCTTCTTCTTCTGTCAATCTTCAATCAGGACGTTCTCTTTTACGCCCCGTCAATCCATCTACCCCCACCAATTCCACGGCCTTGCCGGCTCGCTCTCTTCTTACCCGCCTACCACCTCCACAACCTACCGCACCACCTTCCACCACCAACTCTATACCTCCGCCATCCAGGCCACTCCTACTTCGCTCACCTCCAGCACCCGCTACCCCCTCTACCACTCCTACACCGGCAAGGGTTCCTCCGTCATCAGTTCAACCACCTTTTGTGCCACGATGTCTCCTTATTCCACCACCTGCCAATGCTCCTCGCATTCGGATATCTCTCCCTTCTCCCACGCTTCCTGCGCGGGCGTCTTCGTCAAATACTTCTCCCATGACTCCCGCGGGGGCATCTTTGTTAAATGCCACTACCACGTCTCCTACGGGGGCATCCCTTTCATTGAATTCCCCTTTGATATCCCCTAGCAGGGTTTCTGCTACCAACATTCCTTCTTCTTCTTCCAACCCTCCTCCTATTTCTGCCCCGACAGAGGCGCGTCAAGGCGTGGCGCCGCTCCGCAGTGGACGGATATTCCACCGTATTTCCCACAGAGAGAGCTAGAGCCCGTGCAGGGGCCGCAAGGGCAGGAACAGGAACAAGAATCAGTGCCAGGGACTCAGTATGATCTGTTAAAGCACTTGGACCGCACTCCCACCAGGATTTCTATTCTTGAACTGATCAAACGGTCCACCACTCATCAGCTGGCTTTAAAGGAATATTTGCAGAAAGTCATGGTCAACGAAGACATTCCGGTCGAGCAAATAGTTACAGTCTTGACACCTGCTAGCAGTCAGCCGGCAATCACCTTCCATGAGCATGAACTAGCACCCCTTCAGGCAAGAAAATATGCTCTTTGTATCACAGTCGACATCAACAAAGTGGCTGTCAAGCAGTGTTTGGTGGATACTGGGGCATCCATCAATGTTTTGCCACCAAGTACTCTAAAGTTGTGCGGCATTCCTGAAAGTCAGATTCGGCCGTCCATTATAACGGTCACTGCCTATGATAACACAAAAAAGCCTCCTCTAGGCATGATCACTTTAAAAGTAAGTTTGGGTCCAGTTTCCATAACAGCAGATTTTCACATCTTGGACATGGATCCAACATTTAACGGCATTCTGGGCCGCCCCTACATACAGCAGCTTGATGCGGTGCCATCTACAAATCATCAGTGTATTAAATTCCCCCACAAGGGCCGCATTATCAAGGTGACCAGTATGCCGATCCTGCCAGAGGAAGATATTCATGCAGCTTCATCAGTTCCTTCCATTTGGCCAGCCAACAAGCCACTTTTGTCTGTGCTGGACGTCCCTCGTTCGCAACCAAGGCCGTCTGAGACCGTCACCGCAGTTGCTATGACGCCCCTACCTTCCAAGGGGAAGAAGAAAAAGAATATGATTAACACCCCTGGTTGGAACATTCTGTTAAAAATGGGGTATCAAGACGGCAAGGGCCTGGGCGCCAATTGTCAGGGCAGGATTAGGCCCATTAAGCCGCAGAAATTGCTTGTACGAGGCGGCTTGGGCTATAAAGGGCTCGGTAAAAATGAAGAAGAGCCATGGGCTTTTATGACTTCTACTTTAAAGCCAGATCGCCAGCCACTCACCTGGACATTGAAGACACATTTTGTCATGGGTGACATTCATAATGATGAGCAGACGACTATGATTACTTCATTGCTGGATTGTCAGGATGTTCACGCCAGACAGTTTGCTCGTCATATTGCACCACTGGCTACCTACAAGGCCCTGGAGTCTTTAAGGCCGGACAAAAGAAGGAAAATGGACGATCCGGAATGTGATTGGTACAGGTGGTTCGACCTGAATGACATCACTATTTCTTTAAGCCGCCTGTTCATGCCGACAGATCCGGAATGGCCGCCACTCATACAAGAATTGATTGAAATGCCAGCCGCAATCATAGACAAGAGACAGTTGCTAAGTGACTACACAGATACTGGAGAGCCAGATGTCCCTTTTGAAGAAGGTTTTACCGTGGATAGGCTGTGGGCCGGCCTCTTTTCCCTCACTTCTGTGCACCCATCTTTGCTGGCTTCTTTATATTCCTGTTGGTTTGGTCACGTGCCACGACCACCACCGATCATAATCAACTTGTCTCCCGATTCAATTCAGATTTCCCTCCCGATTCCTCCTTCGCTCCGCGAGCGATTTTCCACACTCTCCATCTCGCCCCCGCGTGGGCCATCACTAATTGAAGCTTTCTCTGATCTTGCAATTTCCACTCACCCTGCTATTCTCCCTTCACATTGCTTTCTACTTGGAAAAGAAAATAAAAATAAAGGAAAAGATAAAAATGAAAAAAAATGCCAAATCTCCAACATTCCAATCTCCATTTCTATTGAGGAGACCTCCTATTTTTCTCCCGAGTGCGTCCCGACCCAGGGGCCGCTCCTTCAGGATTCCTTGATCAATCTTTTTTCCCCCTCTGGTGAGGGGCCTTCCTCTGTATCACCTCCTGTATCCACTTTTTCACCTCCTTCTTTCCTTTTTAATCAGCCTAGTTGCTCTCCTTCTTCGTCTTCCTCTTCTTCTAATAAAATTCATGGGGTAGATTCACACAAGAAGGCCAAGGGTAAGCAGATTCCTCGCAGATTTTTGTTGGAATTGGCCATCAGATGCCAAGCTTGTTTAGCTCTCCCGGAGTTTGTGGAAGATCCAATTATCCTGCCAGAGCTAGAATATGAAGATGTTATTGCATCTTATGAGGGTTTGGGCGTTTATGAAATTATGAATGATGAAGACCCTATTAAAGAGGGGGAAGAAAGTTATGAAGACTATGAGGACGAGGCCGACGCCTTTGCTAGTGGCATAAGAAGATTTGACGAACCATCAGCCTCCGTAGAAGAACCTACCAAAGAAATTAATCTGGGTACCGAGGAAAACCCTAGGATTGTCCTCATTAGCAAGAATTTGCCGCCTTCCGAAGAGGAGGCACTCATTTTAGTTCTTCAAGAATACAAGGACACGTTTGCTTGGAGTTATGAGGATATGCCTGGGTTAGACCCTGCGCTCGTTGAACACCGCCTTACACTTAAGCCAGGGTCTGTCCCGGTCAAACAACGGTTGAGGCGTTTCCACCCTAACATGGCTTTGAAGATGAAAGAAGAGGTCGACAAGCTCCACAAAGCTAGATTTGTTAGAGTTGTCCTTTACCCCAATTGGGTGGCTAACATTGTCCCGGTTATGAAGAAAGACGGGAAGGTTCGAATTTGCATAGATTTCCAGGATCTCAACCGGGCGTGTCCTAAAGATGACTTCCCTCTCCCTCATATCGATGTTCTAATTGATAATACGGCAGGATTTGAGACTCTTTCATTTATGGATGGCTTCTCAGGTTATAATCAAATTCGCCTATCTGAAGAGGATCAAGAGAAAACGTCATTCACTACACCATGGGGCACATATTGTTATGTGGTCATGCCCTTTGGACTTAAGAATGCTGGAGCCACCTACCAGAGGGCTATGATGGCAATTTTTCATGACATGATTCACATTTATATTGAGGTGTATGTGGATGATCTGGTTGTAAAATCAAGGACAAGGATTGAGCATCCTGGGGTTCTCGCTAAGGTTTTGCAGAGATCCCGAGAATATCAATTGAAAATGAACCCCAAGAAGTGCGTATTTGGCGTTTCTTCAGGGAAATTGCTTGGTTTCATAGTCAGCAAGAGGGGAATTGAAGTTGATCCCAACAAGGCAAAGGCCATTAGAGACATGCCTCCTCCCAAGAATTTGAAGGAAGTTCGAGGATTAATCGGGAGGTTGCAATTTATTCGCCGCTTTGTCTCCCAGCATTCACAGAGATGTAGGCCGTTTTACGAGCTCACTAAGCCAGGAGTCAAATTTGAATGGGATGACAAGTGTCAGGCAGCCTTTGACGGATTAAAGGATTATTTGGCCAATCCTCCTGTCCTGAGGTCGCCAGTTCCAGGCAAACCACTTGTTCTTTATGTTTCAGTCCTGGATGACTCTGTAGGTGCTGTTCTAGCCCAAGTGGATGAGGAAGGTAAGGAGAGGGCAGCATACTACTTGTCTAAACTCCTTAACCCCTGTGAGCAGAGGTATTCAGCCATGGAGAAGACTTGTGCAGCTTTGGTTTGGGTAGTTCAGAAATTAAAACACTATTTCCTAGCTCACGAGGTTCACCTCATTGCACGCATGAACCCAATTAAATTCCTCCTTGAAAAATCTGTCCTCACTGATCGATTAGCACGCTGGCAAAGCTTCCTTTCTCAATTTGACATCACTTACATCCAGCAGAAAGCTATCAAAGGCTACGCCATTGCCGAACACCTTGCTCATCACCCTCTCCCCCGTTTTGATCCGGTCAATTCAGAGTTCCCAGATGAAGAACTAATGTCCATCAATCAACCCCACGATCCTATGTGGACATTACATTTTGATGGAGCTCTAAATTCTCAAGGAAGAGGGATCGGCATGGTTCTTTTAACACCTGAAGGGGTCACCATTCCATTTGCTACTCGGCTCACTTTCCCCATCACCAACAATATAGCTGAGTATGAAGCTCTTTTGGCCGGTCTCCAAACCGCTCATCGATATGGCGTCACCCATTTGAGGATTGTCGGTGATAGTCAGCTCATCCTGTGCCAGGTGTTGGTCAAGTGCCGCACTATTAATCCTAAGCTCAAGCCCTACCAGGAACTCGCTTCAGCTTATGCCAAACTCTTAACTAAATTGATCTTCGTTCATGTCCCACGTAGCCAGAACATCTTGGCTGATGCACTTGCTTCTTTAGCTTCCGCTTTAGTCTTCCCTCCTGAGCGTGATTTTCATGTTCCCCTGATTCATCAGCGTGACACTCCAGCTATTAGGGATCGCGCATTCCTTGATATTAGGGATCAAGTGCTCAAGAAGGTTAAGCAGAAAGAAGCTCTCAAAGGCAAAGAGGTCATGCTTCTGGATTGGCAAGAAGAATTGGCTGATGAAGAAAAGCCTTGGTATTATGAGATTGCCAGGTATTGCAATGATCAGTCCTATCTCGAAGAAGCCACTGCAGAAGAGAAGAAAGCAATTAGAAGAGTGGCTCAACGTTATACTTTGGTTGGAGGTGTGCTCTACAGAAGAGGGCTCACCGGTGTTTTATTAAGATGCCTCGATGATGATGAATCTTGGAAAGTTGTGGAAGAGGCGCATTCTGGGGTGTGTGGTGGTCATGTGAACAGCCAGATGCTAGCTAAGAAGATTCTTAGACTAGGGTTCTATTGGCCCACTCTAGAAGAGGATTGCTCTATCTACGTTCGTAGGTGTGTTAAGTGCCAACTGCACGCCGACAAGATTCATTCTCCTGCTTCTTCACTCCATCCTACGTCCTCCCCATGGCCTTTTTCCATGTGGGCTTTTGACATCATTGGACCTCTTGGTGACTCGAATCTCCTCACGAAGCAAAAGTCGTTCATCCTGACGGCAACAGAGTACTTCACCAAGTGGGCGGAAGCAGAAGCTTACGTGGAAATTAAAGCGTCAACCGTCTGTAAATTTATCATGAAGAACATCATCACGAGGTTCGGGATCCCGAATACCATCGTCACCGATAATGGACCTTAATTTATCTCTCAAGATCTCAAGGATCTCTGCAACAGGTACAACATTGCATTGCATCATTCTTCTCCCTATTATCCGCAGGGCAATGGCCAAGCAGAGGCCACTAATAAAACCTTGATCAAAATTGTTAAGAAGACGTGTGAGGCTAGTAAATTTGCGGACTGGCCAGACAAGCTGGTTGAAGCTCTTTGGGCCTACCGCACTTCCATTCGAACTCCCACTGGGCAAACTCCTTTCGCCCTTACTTATGGAATGGAGGCAGTAGTCCCTTATGAGATTCTTATTCCCTCTCTGCGAGTACAATTGAATAAAGAGCTCTCTATTGATGAGCGTCGTGATTCACTCCTTGCCCAGTTGGAACTCCTTGACGAGAAGCGTCTGGTCGCCGCTGAGCATGCGCGCGTTTATCAAAACAGGCTCTCACGTTTTTATCAAAAGAAGGTAATTCAGAGAAAATTTAAGGTCGGTGAAATGGTAATCAAAAGAATTTTTGTAAAACCCGGTGGCCCTCGTTCAAAGCTCCAACTAAATTGGGAAGGGCCGTTCGTCATAAAAAATGTTTATCCCGGCAATGCTTATAAACTGGTTAATGCTGAAGGAGAGGAATTGACTCACCCATGGAATGGTTTGTATATCAAGAAATATTACCCCTGAACAAAAATCCAAACAAAAATTGAAAACTTCATAAAAATCCAAAGAAAGTAGAAATTTCCTAAATAATCCAAAAAAAAATCGAATATTTTCAAAATCAAAACAAAAAAGTTTTCTTTCATGGTTTTCCTTTTGGGCTGACATGGCATACAAGGGTCCACGGTCCGAATGGTCAAAATTCAGAATCCATTCATCAGTCTTGCTAATTTAAAATGGGAGTTGACCCCGCACACACTACACACTTTACTCTTGAGCTCAAGCAGTGCAAAATCTGATGGAAAGTCAAAACCGGACTAAAGGCGAAAGACGATATCCATTCTTTTCTTCTTCGGCCCACAAGGGAGGAAGGGAGGTCTCGAGGTAGACACGCTAAGCCTATCCGCCGCCCTAGTAGGAGGAAGTCAGGGCCCAAAAGAGAACAAATGCCACAAAAAGCCCAAGTACAATTAGGTTTATTTTCATCAATGCAAATCAATTCCAAAGTGAAAGTCAAGTTATGAAAAGAAAAGCATGTCAAGAGGGCAAAGTCCCCGCAAGGAAAACCTTGGGCGTATGAATGCAATATAACAAGGGCATAAGGGCAATAAATTTTCCCTACGCCAAAGACCGAACCCCAACAGGCATAGGGTAGGGGAGGTAACTTTGCCCTGAGCATTCCAGAATCCCTTATGGGCTTCCCTTGTATTTCCTTCCATCCCTTCTATGCGGTGAAGTCGCGAACTGGCAGAATGGTCGAGACAAACCAAAGAGAATGCACTGCACGAAATCTTGTGTATAAGTTTATTTATATGCACGCCAATCCCCCTTTTAATTATTCAAGAAAGGTTAATGGATCTTAGATGATGTCCAAGTAGGACCACCACCTTAATGGCTTTATCAACACAATTTGGGAAGAATAAAAATTAACGCCTTTGTTCAAGGCGCGTTCATGTTAATTCACGCCTCGCTTACAGTCATTTATTTAAATAGTAACGCCTCTTGGAAGGTCGTGTTTTCAACAAAATTCAAAAGAATCTCTTCAAATTCACGCCGCCTCCGAGGGCGTCTTTTCCTATAGTAACGACCTAATCTAAGGCGTGTTTTTCAGAAAATCCCAAAAAAAAATATATAGATAATGAAAAGAACAAAAATAAATTCTTCATGTTGCATGAATTGCACTCTTGCCTGGACATCTTTTAATTATTGTTTACATATGTGTGATTGCATGAGGCATCTCCCAGTTTTGGTTATTTCATTTTACCTTATTTAATTAAAGGCTTGGCCCCTTGACCCATTATTAAGGGCAGAATATTGACACCCCTTGCTCAACCGGGCAAGGGGCCAAGTCGAACAGATGAATTAACCGATTTTGTTCAGAAGCATGAACCACAGCTGCAGATACAAGGCAATGAAATCCAGCTAGCTCCTGGTAACGGGCAAGGTCCGCCCGGTGCTCCTCACGCTCGCGAGTACGCTCCTCGCGCTCCCGGACGAGGTCCGCTCGGTACTCCGCACGCTCCCGGGCACGCTCGCGCCTCTCCAGCTCAAGGGTCACACGCAGCTCCGCCACGTCCTGAGGAAGCTCCTCCCAACGCCTTACAGAGCGCTCCAACTCTGTGATCCGCTGCTCGCGGATCGCCAACTCGGTACGCGCCGCTCGCAGCTGTGCACTCTGAAAACAGGCAAACAAATCATCAAGATCAACAATTCAATGAAGCAAATAAACAACACATGGTTGAAGGTAAATCACTCGCCTGCGAGGACGTCGCCTGCTGTCCCTCACAGACGCAAGCAATAGCTGCTCGGAGCTCCTCAGTCTGCAAAACATTTTTTTATCAGTACACAATGCTATATTTAATTAATAATTGAATTGACTGAGTTTGAGTTTAGAATTTACCCGTCTGGCGAGGTCATGCTCTGCTGCCTCGGCTCGTGCAACTGCTCCAGCTAGCTGCTCCGATAGCGCAGTCACCACCGCGCTAGGTCCCCTCGAGCTGCAGGCCTCACCTGGGTCTCTCCTCACCGCTCCCTGCTGGGCACGCTGCATTCATTAAGACCGTCAGTGGCTAATCATTAATTGAACAAAAATTCATTTGCATATAGGAATAATTTAAACACTCACCAGGGCCTCCAGGTCTGCTCATGTGGCGGCTAGCTGGTCCTCCAGGCCGTGTAGATGGGCCTGGGCATCCATAGCCGCTATATCTCGCGCATCCTGCATTCATCACATATTAGTTGCATAATAGACATGTATAAGCATCGGCATTTAGAAATAATTGCATTCATACATACCCCTAAGACCTTCATCTGAGGTCTGCCGGCGTAAACCTCCCAGTAGCGCCGGAGGTACTCGGAGCTGTCTGTCGCCTGGGAGGTGACTCGGGTCCCGCCTCGCTGCCAATCTCCGTACTGCTCCGCGAACCGAACCCTCCAGTCGATCGCTTTTGTGCGACCGCGGGTCTTCCTACCAATCCCTCGAGGCTCCCTGACCTTGATCCATTCCTGGGGCAGGCCCAGGGTCCTCATCACCAACCTGAGCCGTAACGGCTCGATCTCACTCAGGCAGTGCAGCCACAGCTCACGCCCAAAGCGAGGTCGCCCCGATACGACCCAAGGTTGGCCCTCATCCGTCATATCCTCGTAAGGCCTCCACTGCACCTGCATTCATACATATCATTATCATTTCATCATAATCAATTCAAATCAACTCAAAAGAAATGCATATCATTTATTCATACATACCAGTGAGGGAGGGAAGTCGCGGAACTCTCTCCGTAGAACCCACAACTCGTAGTCGAGTGGGGCACCGAAGATGACTGGTAGCCAGCGTCGCGCCAGAGGGAAGGATCCCTCAGCTCCTGGCCGTGGGTCGACGCGCCCCATCGGCATGTACAAGTGGCTCCACACCTGCATCCATGCATTCCATTAGTAAGGCATTCATTTGCATGAAAAGAAAAAAAAAAGGGAAAATAAATACCTGAAGAAAAGGTGAGAAGCCACTGACGGTCGTCTCACGTCCTGTCCCCGTGGACAGGTCCGCCAGCAGGTGTGCCAGCAGCGCTGCACCCCAAGCGTAAGTGCCAACTGTCTCCAGGTCCTCAAGGATGCCCAAGAAGCGGCAGTTGATGACGTCGGCTTTCGTCCCCAGCAATAATCTCCCAAGCAGCAACAGCAGGAACCTCCTCAGGTCTCGATCCGCTCTCTCATGGTCAGTCGGGTCCTGGCAGCATACCGCTCTCACCCCGTCGGTCAGCCTCTGTGCAAACTCACCTAAGGTCTCCCCTGACCTGTGCCTGGCATCTCCTAAACCCATCACCGTAGTCAGGTCTGTACGGAAGATGGTCCTACACTCGCTCGGTACCTCATAGACCATATCCATCCCTAGTAACCTCTGGGCCATCTCCGTGTAGTCAGGATAGGTGAACCCACTCACAGCCTCACCATCCACCCTCAACCCTGTAATCCTAGTCACATCCTCTAGGGTAGGAACCATGTGCCCCCAGGGCATCAGGAAGGACCGGCTCACCCTATCCCAACGTTCCCGTAAAACCTAGATAAGTGCTAGGTCGGGTCTAAATGGCTCAATGGATAGGAAAGCCCCGAACCCCATAGCATCTACCCTAACCCTCTGGAAGTCGGGGAGACCCTGATATGCTGCCCAGACCATGACCCATGAGATACGGGTCCTCATCAGCCCCTGCACGCATTAAAAGAGAAGAATTTTGCTTAATTGTTTGGTTAATCATGTGTAATTGCATTTGGCTTTGCCTGGGCATTGATTTTAATGTTTTGGAAGTCACGACCCTCCTCGGGTCGTTTCTTAGTAAATTCACGCCCCTAAAGGGGGCGTTCTTCTAAATGTGGTTTTAAGTAACGTCCTGGGTGAGGGCGTTTTCCATCTTTGAAACGCCTCTGTGAAGGGCGTGACCATGTTGTTAATTTCTAAAATCCTAAAATGTTTTTCACATCACGCCCTCGGATGGGGCGTTTTTCACTTGGGACCGTTCAGTTTAAATAGAGAAGTAATGAAGAGATGCCCTCTGGTTTGGGCGTTTCTTGTTAAAAATCACGCCCTGGTGAGGGGCGTGGCCTTCATATTTTTCAGATAATTCAAATAAGAATGACAGCATGCGAAATAATTAATGAAAAAAACATTTAATGGGCATGGAATTAATGAAAAATCATAATTTTGAAGAAACGACATGCTGCAGGGCGTTCGTCATGGAGGTTAATTAATTTTCAGAAAATAAAAGGAATTTACGCCCTGGGCAAGGGCGTTTCGTTTGTGAATTACGCCCCCATGGGAGGCATCTCTTTTCTGAGTTGCAGGTTTCGTGCCCGAGGGCTATGGAAAACAGAAAAAAAAAGAGATAAAAAAAATGAAAAAAAAATGAAAAAAAAATGGAATTGGGGCGGGGAACCTACCTTTTTTGTGCTTCTGGGGTTGTGGTCGAGGCAGTGGCCGTCTGGGCCGCCGGAGTTGACCCCGGGGAGCGACCGCCGCCGTCGGCGGTGGTCCTCCGTCCTCCCTTTCTTCTTCTTCTTCTTCTTCTTCTTCTTCTCCACCGTCTTCCCCTTCTCCGTCTTCTCCTCCTTCTTCTGTTGCTGCTCCTTCAGCCTCGTCGCCGCCGGCCACCACCGGTTTTTCTTCAAAGGCCACGACGGCGAGTTCCTCCGCGGCGGCCTCTTCTTCGGCGTGGGCAGCGTCGAGATCAACCACCTCTGGAGCGGCCACCCTTTGGCGTTTGGCCATGGCTAGGGCTAGGGGGAGGGAGATTGAGAGAGTGAGAAAGGGAATGAGAGAGATGGGAGATTGAGAGAGAGGCTTCGGGGGGGGTCTTCGGTTAGGGTTTGCAGAGAAATGGGGGAGAATGAGACGAGAGGAGGAAGAAGAAGGGGGGCTGATGACTTTTGGGTTTCGAAAAGAAGACACGCCCTAAGGGAAGGCGTTTCTAATTGAATTCACGACGAGGCTTTGGGCGTTTCTTGAAGGTAGACGACGTTTATTAGGGCGTTAATTTGTTTTGCATGGGGAACGATAACCGTCGTCAGACGCATTGAATGGGCGTTGATTGATGTAATGAAAGTCACCATTGCTGGCTTAGAGTAACGCCTCTGTTGAGGGCGTGTTATTCTTGATAAGTGACTAAGGAAAAGGCGTTATTTTTGATGATTCAACGATTATATTCTTTGATATTTGAATAGATTAACGCCTTGTCTGAAGGTTTTATTTAATTAACGCCCTTTGCTGCGGGCGTCAAATTGAAAAGGAGATGCCCTAGGATACGGCGCCTTTCAGTTGATTCACGTCCTTCTTTGAGACGTTATTTGCAACAGAAACGCAGGTTTTGGATGATTTTGATCATAATCACAATGATAATTGGCTCAATCAGAAAGCAATCTTTATTATTTGAAAGAAAGGATTACAATGCCTAATGAGCCACCTTGGGCCTTAATTTCCTCAGTGCTATCACATAATTTTTCCACTGTTCTTTGGCTTCTTCTAAGTCTTCTACAGGGTGATGAAGCTTGCTTAGCTTCCACAGAGCTTGAATGGTGATTGCCTCCTCTCCATCTTCATTGCTGCCTAGATGCCTTGATTTGATTGGAGGAAGATGGGAGATGTCTTCTAGCACTTGCCTTGGAAGACCGAGCTGAGGAAGGCACCGGTGTGCATTGTACAAGATGAACTCGGATGCGCCAATAAGTCGAAGGTCCGTGCCGATGGAGAATCTTGCGCGAAGTTCCTGCATTTTGAGTATTCCCGGAGAGCAAGTAAAGAGATTTTTGGGCATTACCTTAAGGTGTTCTCTCCACTCCGCCCTTTTCTTGATTTGAGGAATGCGGTTCGTCACCCTATTGCTTATTCCCAACGAGCCGGTGATATAAGAAAGCGGACTTTTGGAGAAGATCCTTGACGATTGTTGGGCTTCATGGCATGGATCAAATTTAAAGTGGAGGTCCACCCAACTTGAGAAGGCTAGCATACAGCCGTATATGGGCCGCCCCATGGCCGCCGATGTAAGCCCGCTGTAGAGGTAAGCTAGTATGGCCGGTCCAACTCTTTCACCTTCCCATAAGCTCACCACTGCACTTATTTGACTCTCTTCAAGGAAGTCCTCCGTAGATGGAAACAGTAGTGCGCCTGCTATGCACACCATGAAGGCCTTTGTTATTCTTTCTATCTCCTCCTCTTCCTTGGCTTGATCTGCTCTTTTGTATACCCATGAGGCTAGCTTCAGGAGGTTGATTCCCTTGGTGATCTTGATCTGATTCACTAAGTTTGGGTTAGGAATAAGGCTGGTTAAGAGCTCATGAGAGGAGATGGGTCTTGGCATGATGGCCATCTGTTCTTCTTCACTTTGTTTCATTCTTTTCAAACCCAAGATCATCTCTATTTCTTCCAATAAGATGGTGGCTTCAAAAGTGGAAAAGAGAAAGGTATGGGTGGAAGGATGCCATATTTCTATAAGAGCTCCCATGGCAGCCCAATCTAAGTGGATTTGATCATAATGCTTGGCATGGGTTATTAAGCCTAGAAGATGCCACCTTGCTACAAAGACCCTCATGTCAGAAGAGAATTTAGAGAGGAGGAGGGGCAGCCACTTTATCTTTGTGAACCTCCTAGCTCCGGGCATATTTGGATAGTCCTGTGGAAAGCAAAAGTAAGAACAAACAGAGCAGAAGAGATGAGAAGAAAGAACAGTGATCATATAAGGATGAAAGAACGAACAGAAGCAGTTGGTTTACCTGGTTTAAAGCTATTCGGCTGCTTATGTGCCCGTTGATCTCGGTAAGTCTGGGAGTAGAAGCCTTCGACCTCTTGATAGCTCTGTCCATAGCCGCTGCGGAAGAAGTTCGAACGGCAGAACCTGCAGGCAGAAGCAATAGCAGAAGAATTCAGAGGATTTGATTTGATTAATTCTTGAGGAAAGCTTGCCTTTAATATAGAAGGTTGAACCCTAAGTTTGTTCGGAATTGCAGTGTTTAATTGGCATTAGAACTGTGTTTTGCTCTCAATTTGGAAACGGAAGTTTGTGGTTAATTAACGTCGTTGGAAGGGGCGTCAATTTATTAAATTGACGACCTTTCTTAGGTCATTTTTTATGTAACGCCCTCTCATGGGACGTTTTCTTCTGGAGCTATGGTTGCTGTTAACGCCTTTGTGAAGGGCGTGTTTTTAAATGGACGCCCTAATGTCGGGCACTTTTTAAGCCGTTAGATGCAGGCGTATTCTTATGAACTTATGCTTTGGTTTTCCTATATATGCTTTGATGAACTTAAGTGCTGTTATTTTATTAAAATTATTTTATTTGAGCACTTATGATCATTTTTTTGGAGAATCAAGATTATTTATGATCATGAAAGGACTGATGAGTATTGAGTACAGAAGTTTTGCAGGTTTCGAGGTGCTTGGATATGTGGGAGTACCATTATGATGTTCTTGTATCATTTTCCTGTAAGCATTGTTACTATATGATATCTACATTATTATAGTATGTCAAGGACCTTGTGGTTCTGATGAACCTGAAATTCGAGTTCCCCTTCATCAAAAACGATGACGATTTCAGGAAAGTCTTGATCACACGGATAGGCCGTTGAGTTGTTAAAGGTTTGGGACGATGGTTCCACTTTCTAAGTTGATGTGCGGACAAACGGGCTTCGGCTTAGTGTTAGCTCAGAGATGTGGATTCTTGACCAAATCTAAATGGCTTAGCAATATTATCCTTGATTATTTTCTATTTTAGTTTGTTTTAATCTTTTCTTTTAGCCCAGCATGCATCATGTAGGACTTTGAGTTTCATGCTGAAAATCTTCATATTATGGCAATAATGAAGTTCACTCGCTCTTGATTGAGTTGACATGAGATATTCCACTTCAAATCAAGTACTTCGTTCTATTTGAAGCCGTTCAGGCTGATTCCTTGAAAGTGTCCCTTTTGTTGGATCTCTATCCCAATTCTCTTTACTTTTCTGCAAAATTTACCTTGGTTGAAGCACGTCCACGTTGGCTGGTAATCGCTCTCCAATGGTCTTTCCCTGTCGTGCCCACGCGCACACCCTTTATTTACTTAGTTTAATCTCCTTTTATCCAACAAATCGATGTTTCCTTGGAACCACTCAGAGTTGTTTCACTCAGAATCTTGGAAAGATTTCAAATACTTGGTGTCTGAGGCGTGTCACATCACACCTTGGGGTCTCCTTATCAGTTCATTCCACTTCATTCCTTTTATTACACTTCATTCCATTTCTGTCACACTCCCTTGCAAAGCAGACGCCAAGGCGGGGCAGCTGTAGACACGCCAAAATTGACGTTATGTTGATCAAGTCTCATGTCATTATATAAACGCCCCAAGTGGACTTCAATATTCCTATAAAATGAAGTTTTTCTATTTTTGTGAGTTTTAGGCATTTTTCCTGCATTTTCGTGATTCACGACCTGAAGAAGGGTGTTATTTTCAAAGTAGCGACCTGTCATAGGGCGTTTTCAAAAGAAGAGACGACCACAATAGAGGGCGTCCATTCCTGGTATTATCCGTTAATTTCTGGAATTATCTATTTTCAAAATAAAAAGCATTTTGTGAGTAACGTCCTTCCTCAGGGCGTGTTTTTGATCAACGCCGTTACCTCAGGCGTGTTCCCTTAATTTTTTTTAAACAGAGAAGGTTGGAAGAAACGCCCTTAAGAAACGTCTCTGTGAAGGTCGTCAATTCATGATTTGACGCCCTGTCCTAAGTCGTGTTTTACTCCAGAGTCCTTCCTTTTCCCATCTTTCCTTCACAGTTCCCTACTATCATTTGGTCTCTTACTCGATCTCGATCCTTCCTTGGATGCCTCATTGCCCGTTCTTATCTTTCCTTAGTTTGATCACATCCGCTTGAGGCACTATAAAATGAAGTCTTGATCGATCGTGTTGAAGGTGAAGCACTCATAAGATTGAACTTCCAGAACGCTTATTGCAGGTCACGAGCTGCATCCTCTGCATCCTCCGTTGGGCTGCATCTTGCTTCATCCATGTACTTCCATCACCATATTCACTCGGTTTTCCCCTTTACTGTCGTCAGGGACAGCAGGGTCTTCATCTTTTATATCTGTTTTGTTTTTACTTCGTTCGTGTCTTATATCCCTCCATTCTTCACATCTGTTCACCCTTCGCCTGTGTTCACATCTTATTGCATCTTTCTTTTATCATCATATTCTCCCTTCCCTTAAGTCTTCTTAAGGGGTTTAAAAACAACAAAAAAAAAGAAGGTACGCATGTCGATGTCCTCTTCCCGTTACATATTCTATTTGAATTGATACTATAGCACTTTGGCTGATCCCTTTCTTCTTGTTTTTTTTACTGTCTGTCTTGCAAGGTAATCAAAAAAAGAAAACCCTTCTCATCGGCCAGCCGATTGAAGAAGGAGGAAGAACTCTACATCATCCCGCGTTTCCATTTCCACCACGTAAGTGCGATCCCTTCCCCGTTCTCATCTCCTCTTGGGACCCTCGCGTCTCTGGCGATCACATCATCTCCACATTAGCACCTCGTGCTATTTTTATTGCATCTTATGCATTTTATTTATTCATTGTTACATTTTAATTCCTAAGTGTGGATTTTAATCCAATCTACAATCTAGTACTCTTTACCTTTGAAGGATTATGTAATGAAGTTAGTTGAAGTTATGAATAAAGGATTTGGTTATTTATCTTGCTATTTGAGCACTCTGTCTTATGGTCAAATTACCTCGTGCTCTGATTGACATGATCGATATAACTTGTCATGCGTACCGAGTTCCTTACGCGCTCAGGGTGTGACACTGGCATCTTCGGCCTCCGCCTCCGTTCTAGAGGATTCCTCATCGCTAAAGGTGTCATAATCCACCTACTCCTTAGAAGATGAACTCTCTGGCGAATTTGCTACTGCCATGGCTGGCCCTTGTAAGCGTGCCGAGCTATCTAAAGCTATCTCTGATGAACTTCTCCTCGCCCCAAGCGTAACTAGCCGCTCTAAAGAACGATGGTTCAGCAGTGCACCTTGTTTGACGGGGGCCCGTTCGCTTCTCCTCGGAGCGGGAGAGCCAAGCAAAGGAGCTGAGGATCCGAGACCTACTCGATAAAATATGCCAATAAAAAGGGATATGTTGCATCCCCTAGTTGATTATAGTGTTTGGTTTTAATGATAATAAAATAATTGTGCTTGTGTGTGTGTTTCATTGAGCAATATGTTTACAACTTGTTTAAATGAGTTGAAGGACGGTTCAAGGATCTTACTTGGAAGTCATATGAATGCTTGGTGTATAAGGAGCTTATGCTTTGAATATCTTGGCTTGCAGGATCAAAATCCATAGTTCACCCTTAGAACTCAAAGGACCAAAATCCTTGGTTCACACATGGAACTCAAAGGAGTGCATCAATGAAGTTCTTCTTCTAAAAGGGAGTTGACTCACTCATTGCATTGCGTCGACTCCTTCTATGGTTCATGCATTTCATCAAATAGGTTTTCAAGGTCTTGATTGGGTATTTTCATGTATTTTCCACATGAGGTTTTTGGGCTTCAAATATGCTCAATCTATTTACTTGAAATTTGATGAATGTGATTTTAATGATGCTCTCTCATTATATGGATTCATGGTCATTTGATTTTGGCAATTCAAGTCATTGTGCATAGTGTGCTTCAAATGCTAATATGATAATCATGGTTTTGGGGGTGATTAAATTCTAGTTTGAACTACATGTTAAATGGTGTGTTTTCATTTTAGAAATGGAAGTTTTAAAAGCTAGAATTGTTTAATGTGTTTAATGTGTTTCATGTATTTTTCACATGAGACTTTTGAGGGTAGTCACATGTTCAAGATTATCATGCATATCTAAGTAGAAGTTGATATGATAATGGTCCTATTTCCTAGATACATGATGGTTTGAACTTTGTCTTGGTTGTGGAGATTGTGAAGAAGGGTCATGATTGCATCTTGGGAAAGTTGATCAAATTGTTCAGGTGATTTACATGCTTTTCCTTCATGCATTTTGAGGCTCATAAGTGTTGGTTAAATGCATGGCTTATGAAGTTGATTTTTGTTTGAGAAAGATTGGGTTCCTATGTGTTTTAACTTGTGATTTGGTTTGACTGTATTCAATAGATTGCTCATGAGTTCTTAATTGACTTGAATGTACTTCATGTATATTTTTCTAAGGCTTTATGAGCTAGCTAAGTGTTGATGAACTCCTCATGCAAATCTTGGTATAAATGAGTGGATGATGTTCTCATGATCCATGATACTTGGTTTTTCAATGCTCACATCAATCATGGAAGATTTGGTTACATGATGAACATTCATGTGGTCTAAATTCATTGTGATATGATCTTGATCTTTTGGTGTGGATAACTAACTTGACAAAGTGTTTTCATCATCCTTGTTAATGAGTTTTCATGAGTGTGTTTCATATATATTTAACTTGGGGTGATTGAGTTTAAATCTCAATATTTCATTCATGTAGGTTGAACACATGGGCAAAGGGTTTCATCTATTTTTAGACTGAATTGTGGCAGTCTGAATGCTACAGAGTAGGATCGACCGAACTGGCCAGTTCCGTCAACAGAACTAGCCAGAGTGGGCTGGTTCTGAGCCTGTAATATTTCGGTCGACCGACCCCAATTTTAGGTCGACCGAATACGGCGAACATTTTTACGAACTCAGTCTGAAACCCATTAAACTCAATCCATTTGGGGTCTAAACTTTACCATCATGTCCCTGGGTTCTTGGTAGACTTATTGGGGGTATTTTGGAGGATTCTAGAAGGGCTATATTGGTCTTTTGCACTCTTCTATTGTTATGACCGCCAAATGGGCACTAGCCCAATCAGGTATGATTCGGACCCATGAACCCAACGGGCCAGAAATCTGGACATATTAATTAAGAATCCTTAGAAAATATGTAACTTAACATAGAGACATCAGAAAAGGATGAAACTAGGCTCGTTTGAAAGCTTGGGCCCTTAGCCCAAACTTCTTTATTGGGGAAAAAGCCCAATTCGCACCAAAACTTGGGCTCAAAACCCTTTGGCTGACAGCCATCACGAAGGGGTGTGACTGTTGGGGAAATTCGAAGGTAATTAATAGAAAATTCATAACTTCGCCTGTGGTTAATAAAATGACCTGAAACTAATACCAAAATTTTGAGTAGGATGTTAGATACAACTTCTCTGTTGAGGTCGATGCCAAATTCGGCCTGGACATTATAGTTATACCCGAATTGTCTCGGGCTGCTGAAAGGTCATAGCTGGAACGAGGGAGAATGAAGGATAAAACTGCAAAAATCATAACTCGGGATAGGAATACTGAAATTTGATGAAACCATGACCCAAAGTTAGATATTAAAGCCCTCTAGATTTCATCTGAAGACATCTAAATCCAAATCACAACAGGAGAGCATGCCCACTCGCATTTATGACCAGGTAGACGAAGGGTCACCACGGTTCAAACCGAAGGGGTGCTTAATATTTAACCCCTCCTTAAAACCAGCGATCTTGGGGCTGGGCTGAACCTTGCTAGACGTGGGAAAGGCCTTGGGAGGCTTAAAACCTATATAAAGAAGTGGGTTCCAAGGGTGGTCAGCCTTTAGCAACACCTATCCTCAACATTCACCATCTACGGTTTCACTTAAAAGAGAGGAAAGGTGAGGGACCTTGGCCCTGCGAAGGGGGGCGAACCTACAAGTCCTAGGACAGCGGGCAAGCGCCTCAGGTGGGTCTGGGGTGTGGATCTCATCCCCGGATCGAAGATTAAAGCTGAGGTGGATTTGGGGTGTGGATATTATCCCCGGATCGTCGGTTAACATCTCAAAGGTAGGCACCTATCCTCAAATCTTAGGGGTCAATGAAGCATTAAAATGATTTTAAAGTAGTTTCTATATGCCAAAGATGGATTAAGGGCATGTGGGATTAGCTACCAAGTCAATTTACTAGTTTTTCCATCAAGTTATGTGTTTTTGAGAGGTTTCTCAGAATTTTAATTAAAAATATTGGGTGGTGTCGACACTGCCCACGAATGTGCTGACACATTCTCATAAATGTGCTGACTCTGGCCACAAATCTGCTGACACATCCCATGAATGTGCTGACACTTCCCCTGGACGTGCTGACACTTCCCCCTGAATGTGTCGACACATACCCTGGATGTGTCGACACTTCCTCTTTAGAAACTATCGGATGTGCTGACACTGCCCCTGGACAAGCTGACACTTCCCCCTGAATGTGTCGACACATACCCTGGATGTGTCGACACTTCCTCTTTAGAAACTATCAGATGTGCTAACACTACCCGTTGGACGTGCTGATACTTCCCCCTGAATGTGTCGACACATACCCTGGACGTGTCGACACTTCCTCTTTAGAAACTGTCAGATGTGTTGACAATGCCCATGCACGTGCTCACACTTCCCCCGAAATGTGTCGACACATACCCTGGATGTGTCGACACTTCCTCTTTGGAAACTGTCGAATGTGCTGACACTGCCCATGTACGTTGGTGCGGACACCAGCGCAAGCGAATAGCACTTGTCGGCGAACTGACGACACCATACGCGGAGCCCCAATTGGACTTCATCGGCTTCCCTTTAAAATGGGGACAATTTGTCTTCAATTTGGATACTTTTTACATGAAAATTGGGCTTGTAATGGTCTTTAAACTTGTGCTTTCATATTGGGCTGCTTGTAAGGCTCTTAAATGGCCAATTTGGTTAAGCCCCTTTAGAATTCTTGATTAAGGAGTGGCCTTGGACCATTAGGATGGATCCATAAGCCATGGAAGGCCCAATTGGGCTTCCTTCACTCTTGGGCTATCTATATTAGAATGGCCTTAAGCCATATTGGTTCCATATTGGTTGAATGGGCTTGGCCATGGACAAACTTGGCCCATTCAAAGCCCATGAAGGGGGGCGCCCCCTATTTTGTTGTATTAGGCTAGAATTTTTGTTTTCTTTTCTTCCATTCTCCATTTACCACATGGGACATTAGAATGGCTGCTGGTCCAAGGGTGGAATGGCTGCCACCTACCCCCTTTACTTGAATTTCAAAGTTAGGTAAGTCTAATGTCCCCTTGTCTCCCCTCCCTTCCTATTCTAGTCAAAAGGGGCCACCCCTCTCCACCTCCCCTTGGTTCCATCGAACAATTCAGCCCCCTCCCCCTTGCTAAACTCTATATAAAGGCTTGTATGATGATGGGTTAAAGGCTAATGAAATTTTGTTGAGTGAGATTTGCATTAAGAGAGTGATTCTCTTCTTTCCTTCTTGGGTGTGATACCCTTGTTCAGTCCTGTGACGGGACAGAAGTTGGGCGTGCGACTCGCCCCCGTATCTCCCCTATCCCTTTACCATCTGGTTCCACCAAAAATATTCTTCATACTTATACGAGTTAGGAAGAATTTAGAGGTGGTTTCACATCTATCGGAGTTCGGGATCGCCGGTGGTGATTTTTCTCGTGACGGCGCGCAGATCTGCTCCAGCCGGCTGCCCATATCTGAAGTTTCCTGATTAAAAATTTCCCCAGATCGCCTCTTAAGTTTTCTGGAGCTGATTCTTGGAGTGATCATAGGATTTTGAGTCCTCTTCATGTTGCCACTAGTCTCGCCTCGATCCAAGACATGTACTGATCGTGGCGATGATTCTTGTGGGATCGCGCGAGCTGATCTGAGCAGGCCTGGCTCAGGACCAGAGTCGACTTCCAGAGTCTTCCCCGCCTCTTCCAGTCAAGATCTGATTTATTCCTTTGAACTACGTTTTCCTCTGGACGTCGCCAACGATCTCCCACAAACAACGCCTCGATCCGACAACGGCAACTAATTTTCCATTAATTACTCGTGTTTCTGTGCAGTTCTGTGAGCACAAAACCAGAAGCCGATTGTAACTGCTGCTGCGCCCAGATCTGAAAGCATCTGCTCACGCCCTTTGGAGTGGACAAACTACGTATTGTCGCTGACGTTCTCCAACAAACGGTGCTCTGATCGGGCATTGGATCTGGCCATACAGGCCCCCGCAAGTTCACTGCGCAGGGTGACCAACGCGGACAGAACCGGGTCGGCTTCCCATCGGCGTACCCGAGCGGCTCCGGCACGCGTCCCTCGCCTCCTGCGAGTGTGGCCCGTCAACCCGGGTTCCAGCAACTCTAAATTTGGCCATTGTAACCCTATACCTCCCTACGTGGAGTGGGCATTAAGTTCTGCAATTGTAATTTTAACCGTTGTGTGTATTGGGGTTGTTTGGATTCGGCCGGGAATTCTTCCCCACGCCTAGTCGTGGAGGTATGTGCTCGTTCCTCTCTCACGTTGCTGGTTTAGTATATTATCATATATGCTGCGTTTGTGAGATTAGGGCCGTTAGCTAGCTGCAAATCACCGCGATTGTGAGTTATGAGCGCCCGTTCCTTAGCTCTAGTCGGGCACCGAGCTCGGACTGCACCACCCTAGGCGACAGTGGCTCCTTAACCGCTGCGATCCCCACGTTTCCCTCGCAAGGGACGATCGTCGGGATACTTAGTGTTGCTATTGAGAGACGTCTCCACCCGGAGAACACCACGGTGGTCAGCCGTCCGGCTTGTCTTTAGTGTGTTAGTGCTGGACGCACATCAAGTCCGTCGTACGTCTTAGCCCGGTCGTCATCCGTCCCGCATCAAATTGGTATCAGAGCGTCATTCAAGTCTAGGGTCATCTAAGTCCAACGTTGCATTTGTATTCCAATATTTGGTATATTAAAAGGTGTCATCCGAACATTAGGCTACGCCTATCGGGAAGACCGCACACTTGCGCGAGTGATCTTCGGATCGATTAGCTCCGCCACGTACCGAGTCTTGGTTTAAGTCTAGGTTCCTAGTTAGTGCATTCCAACCTTCGTGTCTTTGCATGCCCACCCGGCGTGGTACCCAATACCATCGCCCCGCATCTATGGCTAACCGACGGGATGCCCCCCCGGGAGACTCCCACTCCTTACATGAGGCAATGATGGCCATTATGTCTCGATTGGACCAATCCGAGGCTACCTTTCGGAATTTCTCCGATAATATGGATGGTCGCCTTAGGGCCATGGAGGGACGCTTGGAGACCTCCGACAGGTCTGTCCAAGATCTAGTTGGACGGTTAGATAGAATCTCACACGGGGACCCTCCTGGAGCGGCCCAAGGCCCACCCGCACCTCCTCCCGCGGTGGCCCAAGTCCAACCCGCTCCCATGGCCCAAGTCCAGCCCGCTCCCGTGGCCCAAAATCAGCCCACACCCGCTCCTCAACCCGCCCGTCGCCAGGCCATCGAACCACAACCCCGTGACCTTGGTCTAGAAGACTATGGGTCCGATAATACATTTAGGGGAAATGGCCAATGCCGTCAAGGTTTCCATCAGCCAAGAGAGGAGGAGGATGATAGAGTCCTTAGGACCGTGCAAGCAGACCCTCCCACTTTCAATGGGTCTTTGGACCCAAAGGTCTATCTCGATTGGGAGTCCGGCATGGACCGGTACTTCGAGTGGTTCGAAATGACGGACCTCCGGAGAGTCAGGTTTGCAAAAATGAAGTTGTTAAGGCAGGCGCAAACTTATTGGCGCAATGTGGAGAGCTTGCTCTATCAGCGTCGAGAGCCCCCGGTTGAGTCTTGGGATGAGATGAAGGATAGGCTTAGAACTAAGTATCTTCCCACCTCGTACTGTCAACGACTCATTGATCGGTGGCAAACCCTCACCCAAGGTGATAGGTCTGTGTCCGAGTACATCACTGAGTTTGATGAATATTTTTTACGATGTGACATCTCGGAAGAGAGCACGATGCCTATTTCCCGCTTTCGTCGTAGTCTGCGGCCCCACTATCAATATGAACTCTTTCACCACAATGTGACCACACTAGAGGCCGCCTATCAAATTGCTCTTGAATTAGAGCAGTTTGAGTCAAATTTTGCTCCCGTCCAACGACCGGGGTCCATCCATCAGCGTGGGTCCGACACTCGGACCACACCTAGTTCCTATAGCCGATTTCCGGTGGTTCGTCCTCCAGAACCCCCTCACCAGGACCCCTTTGCTCTCAGGCCTCGGCATCCCCCTCCAAGGGACCCTCCCCATCCAAGGGAACCTCCCCCTCGCCCACAGGCACCCATCCCCACCCCACAACCCCAGCAGCCCACATTGCCTACCCGACCTCAGCTCCCATCACCCCCGGTCCGGCGAGAAGACAAGGGAAAGGGACCGATGACCGGTGGAGCATCTTCTAGCACAGGGCCACATGACCAGTGCTATAGGTGTGGTGGGATTGGTGATGGGAATCGACGCCGAGCATGTACTTTTTCTTTTGTATTTATGTCTTTTTTGTTTGTGTTTATATCCTTGGGAAAGTATGTACGCAAATGTAAGGCTTTATAAGCCAATGAGTCATTCCCATGGATTGTGTGGGTTTTTGTGCAATTGTGTAGTAAGTCCATCTAGGGGGCCCTCAGCCCTTTCCCATTGGTCCATGTCACCTTGTGGGGCTGGTCAACCATCCTAGGTGGACATCTAGAAGGTTGGACTAGTCATATGGACACATGGTAGACAAGTGGCTCATTTTGTCCAAGGTAGGCCACCTAATTTTTCAACCCATTCCATATAGTCAATAGGCCGCCCCCTTCCTTGTAATTAATTTTATTTTTTTTGTGTGGTGTTCACACATCATCCCATCCCTTCAATCCCCATCCCTAGATCCAAGGGTCTACATTATATTAGATTGGAAGTATATAAAATGTTGTATTTTCATGTGGAAATTAATGAAAAATCAGAAATTTTATTGAATGCCAAGAAGGCTCTTGGGCCCCCAGCCCTCTCCCCCTGGTTTTCTCTCCTCAAACCTCCAGTTCTAGAGTGTATCAATCTTCTATCTCCCCCTCTCAACCTCTGATCTTCATCTGTGCCGCCGCCGCCGTCGTTCGTGCCGCCTTCGTGCCGCCGCGAATCCATCTTCAGTTTTCTGTCCTGCTGGATAGAGGTATCTTCACAAAAATCCTGCTACCAGCCATGGCCTCTTAGTAGTTTGTAATTTTTATGGTGTGTTTCTATCTTCCATCCCTTCATTCACAAAAAAATTCAGGTCGAAAATCCTTCCTTTAATATTTTTGCAATTTCGGTCTTCAATCACTCCCAGATCTGTCCTGTCTCTATCTACAGTGACAGCAGCTCTGATTTTCCCATCTCCGACCCTCCTTTTGATTTTTTTTGGGGCTCCCAATTTTACTGGGCGTTCTGTCCATCATCCCCTACATCCACCATTTTTCTTGATTTTTGATCCACCCTCTATCCATTTTTTCAAAATTTGTGTTCTATCTCTACTATAGTGGTTTCAGCTAATTCCCAGATCCGACCACCTTCCAGTTCAAAAATCAGAACAATTCACAGACACCTCCAAATCCTTCATACAAAATAGTTCCGATTTCTTAGCTTGATTTCCTACAACTTTACTGAAGACCACCACTTCAGATTCGGACGTTCACATATCGGTCAAAGGTAGTTCTCAGACAAGTTCTCTGCTGATCTGAGAATCCGGTCACTGTACAACAGCAACTCAAAAATTCATTAAGGCCAAGATCCGTGCAGATCTAGACCAGATATCAAGGCCTAGATTGAAGGATTTGAAGTTACCTTTCCAAAGGCGCCAGTTTCGTGTCGATCCGACATCTAGGCTGATCGCCGCATCCGTTCTCGCGGGAGGTGCGCTGAAACCCAGAAGCTGCAGATCCGTGGCCGGTTGTTCCGACCGGTGCCGATCGGAGCCGCCCGGCCTCCGGCCGGTGAACCAGCGCGCCTCCACTCCAGGGAGCACCCTTCCAGGCATCCTCCACAACAGCGGTGCCATCGGGTCCCAAACGGCCCCTCCGGACAGCACGTGGGCCCCACCGTCACAAGTTTGGGTGCTGCCGAATCAACGCGAGAAGCCGTCCGTCAACCCGAATTCGGTCCGTTCGGACCCCATTGTGTAGCCCTTTACCTCCCTGCGTGGAGTGGGCAGCGACATGTATTGCTGTAATATTGTGTATTATTGTTCCGGGAGTACGAGTTTCGGTCGGGTCCGTCTTCCCCACGCCGAGCGCGTGGAGGTATCGTTCTCGCTCCCTACACTCGGCATTTGCTTATTTTCCTATATACTTGGTTATGCCACTGCTAGAGAGCATGTTTTAGGACCTAGCTTGCCATATATTTTCATATCACCGCTGCTGCGAGAGAGAGCGAAGCCGTCCCGTGACCCGGCCCGGGCACGAAAGTGCGAACTGACCACCCTAGCTCTTGCCGGTTTCTCAACCGTGCACGTCTGACGCTTTCCTCGTTAAGGGATGATCGCGAGCTTATCGTGTCCGTGTCTCATCCCGCATCAATTTGGTATCAGAGACAGGTTGAGTCTAGGGTGTCTAAAAATAAAAAAAAAAGAGTGTCATTTACGTATAGTCATTAGTCATTGTCTAAGTCGTGTTTAGGGTCATCATTGTTTTAAAACAAAAAAAAAGTGTCTTTTGGGTTGCATACATCCCTTTACTTGGTATATCAAAAGGTGTTGTCTGAACGTTAGGCTACGCCTATCGGGAAGGCCGCACACTTGTGCGAGTGATCTTCGAATCGGTTAGCTCCGGCACGTACCGATTCTTGGTCGTCATGTCTAGGGTTGTAGTTTATTGTCTAGTTGGTTTATCTACTAGTGTCGACATGGCCATCCACTAGCTTCTCCGTGTCCCATGGATTATCGAACACCCAGATATTATCCATGGTGGCGATACTATCTCAAATGGAAGGACCACCCGAATCACCCCACTAGGCCCGAAACCCGAGACTTCTACGGGTCCGATGACCCAGGTGACTACCTAGAGTGGGAAGCCATTGTGGACGACTACTTCGAGGTGTACAATATGTAAGGGCCCATGCAAGTCGATGTTGCCAAAAGGCGACTTTTTGGTGAAGCCGCCGAAACATGGAGGGACATCAAATATTGGAGGGAGGATAGGAATCTAAGGCCCATCGAGTCATGGTGGGAAATGAAGAGAGCGCTTAGGAGGGTCTACTTTCCCCGCCCACCTACCTCCAACCACGGAGGTCATACCACTCACCAACCCCACCAACTCACCCACAATCAAGTGGGCCACACCTCTACCCAATCCCACCCCTTCACCGCCGTCCAAGCCCACCAAGGCGACCCCAATCTAGTGGCCCGCCCAGTCACCTCCAACCAGCCTCCCCTTGGCACCCCCATCCCAACCCACTCAAGTACCTCCAACCGAGTGGAAGCCCCGCTTATAGCCGAGCCTAGGACCACACCTAGGCCGAGGGACGAGGAGCGAGTCCACCCCAAGGTCCCTACTCCAACCTGCTCCTTTGAGGAATTCGAGAAAATGATTTCGGATTTGTTGGAAAGGATAAGAGCTTCTTCACCCTCGAGAGGTCCAATGCCACCACCCTCGACGTCCGAACGTGATTCCGAACCATCTCATTTGGAGCCACCAAGGCCCGAGCCACCCGTATTTCTAACGGGTACACTATACATCGCCGAGCCGCTTTTTAGTTGGCTCAAGGATGGCTTGGTCCCACCTCCCTTTCCATCCATGGACCCCATCCTACCTATAGTGCCAGTCAAGTCATTCCATACCACATTTCGATCTCGTCACCATGTTGATACGTTGGACGATCTTGTCATGGGATTAGATTCACAATGGGAGTTGACGCATCTTTTGGCCCGAGGCTTTGACCAACCCGCTAGTCTTAGCTTCACCCATCCGGCCTTCGGGTCCATTACCTCCGAGTGCACCATGGGTTGTGTCACCACGTAGGTTCTTCTACTTCTCCCGCTACCGGACGAGCCCGAATTCATACCCTTTTGTCCGAGGGAGGAATCATACTTCTTGCCTACGATCCCCGTCCCACCCGTCACAATTCAAGAAGGTGACTATCCACACCTTCAAAACTTCTACACGTGGGACCGTGACTTATGGGAACCCACCATAAGGGGTCATACCTTCTTTGATCCCTTTGACCCACTCCCTAGTGGATCCTTAGACCCTCCACATTCACTTCACTTCCTCGAGGGAGTCCGCTACCACACCCCTTCCCCACGGGCTGGATCGTCTATGCCCACCAAGCCCGTACACTTACAAGATATGCCATCATCTAGGGGAGATACTCTTGGCCCTCCCACATCCACATCCCATATGTATGCATGGCCCACCTTAGGAGATGTAGGATTTCTGCATGATGTCAACCACCGGTTACGTCAGATGCATGCATGGCATACGTTCGGGTGTCCTGGTCCGCCGTCACCCATGTACGGGTCGGACTAACATTAGGTGTGTCTAGGGTCATAGATGAGTCGGTGTGCTTTTTCTTTGTGTGTTAGTTCATGGTGAGTCTGCATGTGTCTTGTGTCAGCTCGCTGTCATTATCTTATGAGTAAGAGGCGATTGGACTCACTCGATGAGTATGGGATCGGTTCCATATCTACACCCGGATCTAGTCACCTACAGGGACTCAGCGGTGATTCCTAGTGAGTCTTCGAGCTGTCACCTCCCCTTTTGAGAGTGCCCCACCCGGAGTGTCCACCTTTAGCCCATAGCAGCTTGTGCATATCGAGTATATATGGAATGAGCAGGTGACGGTCACTTGGAGTGGAGTATACCCGCGTTACTTGGCACGGTGACGGATCCGCCGGAGTACCCGAGCACCCATACCCCTACTCGACGGGGTCGAGTTCCTCCCACCCGGGGAGAGTTGATGGGAATCGACGCAGAGCATGTACTTTTTCTTTTGCATTTATGTCCTTTTAGTTTGTGTTTATATCCTTGAGAAAGTATGTACGCAAATGTAAGGCTTTATAAGCCAATGAGTCATTCCCATAGATTGTGTGGGTTTTTGTGCAATTGTGTAGTAAGTCCAGCTAGGGGGCCCTCAGCCCTTTCCCATTGGTCCATGTCACCTTGTGGGGCTGGTCAACCATCCTGGGTGGACATCTAGAAGGTTGGACTAGTCATATGGACACATGGTAGACAAGTGGCTCATTTTGTCCAAGGTAGGCCACCTAATTTTTCAACCCATTCCATATAGTCAATAGGCCGCCCCCTTCCTTGTAATTAATTTTATTTTTTATGTGTGTTGTTCACACATCATCCCAGCCCTTCAATCCCCATCCCTAGATCCAAGGGTCTACATTAGATTAGATTGGAAGCATATAAAATGTTGTATTTTCATGTGGAAATTAATGAAAAATCAGAAATTTTGTTGAATGCCAAGAAGGCTCTTGCGCCCCCAGCCCTCTCCCCCTGGTTTCCTCTCCTCAAACCTCCAGTTCTAGAGTGTATCAATCTTCTCTCTCCCCCTCTCAACCTCTGATCTTCATCTGTGCCGCTGCCGCCGCCGTTCGTGCCGCCTTCGAGCCGCCGTGAATCCGTCTTCAGTTTTCTATCCTGCTGGACAGAGGTGTCTTCACGAAAATCCTGCTACCAGCCAAGGCCTTTTCGTGGTTTGTAATTTTTATGTGTGTTCCTATCTTCCATACCTTCATCCAAAAAAAAATTCAGGTCGAAAATCTTTCGTTTGATATTTTTTCAATTTCGGTCTTCAATCACTCCCAGATCTGTCCTGTCTCTGTCTACAGTGACAGCAGCTCTAAGTTTCCCATCTCCGACCTTCTTTTTGATTTTTGTTGGGGCTCCCAATTTTAATGGGCGTTCTGTCCATCCTCCCTTACATCCACCATTTTTCTTGATTTTTGATCCGCCCTCTATCCATTTTTTCAAAATTTGTGTTCTATCTCTACTATAGTGTTTTCAGCTAATTCCCAGATCCGACCACCTTCCAGTTCAAAAATCCGAACAAATCACAGACACCTCCAAATCTTTCATACAAAATAGTTCCGGTTTCCTAGCTTGATTTCCTACAACCTTGCTGAAGACCACCACTTTAGATTCGGACGTTCACATATCGGTCAAAGGTAGTTCTCAGACAAGTTTTCTGCAGATCTGAGAATCCGGTCACTGTACAACAGCAACTCAAAAATTCATTAAGGCCAAGATCCGTGCAGATCCATACTGGATCTCTAGGCTTAGATTGACTGATTTGAAGTTAGCTTTCCAAAGGCGCCAGTTTCGTGTCGATCCGACATCGAGGCTGAGCGCCGCGTCCGTTCTCGCCAGGATGCGCGCTGAAACCCATAAGCTACAGATCCGTGGCCGGTTGTTCCGACCGGTGCCGATCGGAGCCGCCCGGCCTCCGACCGGTGAACCAGCGCGCCTCCACTCCAGGGAGCACCCTTCCAGGCATCCTTCACTACAGCGATGCCATCGGGTCCCACACGACCCCTCCGGACAGCACGTGGGCCCCACCGTCACAAGTTCGGGTGCTGCTAAATCAACGCGAGAAGCCGCCCGTCAACCCGAATTCGGTCCTCCCGGACCCTATTGTGTAGCCCTTTACCTCCCTGCGTGGAGTGGGCAGCGACGTGTATTGCTGTAATATTGTGTATTATTGTTCCGGGAGTACGAGTTTCGGCCGAGTCCGTCATTCCCACGCCGAGCGCGTGGAGGTATCGTTCTCGCTCCCTACACTCGGCATTTGCTTATTTTCCTATATACTTGGTTATGCCACTGCTAGAGAGCATGTTTTAGGACCTAGCTTGTCATATATTTTCATATCACCGCTGCTGCGAGAGAGAGCGAAGCCGTCCCGTGACCCGGTCCGGGCACGAAAGTGTGAACTGACCACCCCAGCTCTTGCCGGTTTCTCAACCGTGCACATCCGACGCTTCCCTCGTTAAGGGACGATCGCGAGCTTGTCGTGTCCGTGTCTCGTCCCGCATCAATTGGTCACTTTGCGGCCAAGTGTCCCACTCGGGAGTCATTGGCTATTTTGGACACCCCAGTCCGCGACCCCACATCGGAGCTAGTGGAGGTCATCTATGAAGCGGACCCCAAACTCGAGCATGAGTACTTTGATTCGCTTCTAGAAGAGGCTGCTGCAAACCCAGGTACCCAGGGCGATGTGCACTTGGGTGTGATCCTCCCGAACCTCTGAACCCCCATGTAGAAGTCAGTAGGTTCATGTTAGATTTCTCCGAGTCTCCAGCTTTTGGTTGCATTATTTGTTTGGTGTGTATGTATGTCTAAGGTCATGTGTGTGTTTGTTTGTCTCTCTAGTTGTTTTCTTTCATACATATGGTTTGCATAAGTTGTGTCCCAATCAAAGGCCAGCCATGTGCGTATAAGGAATTAGCTGATGCATGCTACATGTCCGTGAGTTCAAAAGGGAGAGTATGTCATGATCAGGGTCATACCTGAACGGTTCCTCTTGGGGCCGTAAAGCAACTCTAGACCCGCGATACCTGCCCTTCCCGAGTCACGAAACAAGTGGGTTCAAATGCGTACGTTATTGAACTACCGAATGACTATGGTGTCAGTTCGAAGTTCCATGTTTCTGATTTGGTAGCATATTGGAACCCGCGGTGATCCCTAGTGAGTTTCGGGCTTTATCCTTCTATTGTGAGTGACACATCACCGAGAGTCCACCTCTTCCAGCATCAACGCATGCATATAGATTTTATACTGGATGAGCAGGTGATCACCACCAGGAACGGAGCCTACCAACACTTCATAGTGCGTTGGCGAGGATGCCCCATGATAAATAATGCCCCGATCACGTGCGGAGAGTTCAAGCTCCAGGACCCATACTCGACGGGGTCGAGTTCCTCCCACCTGGGGAGAATTGGTGTGGAAACCAGCGTAAGCGAATAGCACGAGTCGGCGAACCGACGGCACCATACGCGGAGCCCCAATTGGACTTCATCGGCTTCCCTTTAAAATGTGGACAATTTGGCTTCAATTTGGATACTTTTTACATGAAAATTGGGCTTGTAATGGTCTTTAAACTTGTGCTTCATATTGGGCTGCTTGTAAGGCCCTTAAATAGCCAATTTGGTTAAGCCCCTTTAGAATTCTTGAAGAAGGAGTGGCCTTGGACCATTAGGATGGATCCATAAGCCATGGAAGGCCCAATTGGGCTTCCTTCACTCTTGGGCTATCTATATTAGAATGGCCTTAAGCCATATTGGTTCCATATTGGTTGAATGGGCTTGGCCATGGCCAAACTTGGCCCATTCAAAGCCCATGAAGGGGGGCGCCCCCTATTTTGTTGTATTAGGCTAGAATTTTTGTTTTCTTTTCTTCCATTCTCCATTTACCACATGGGACATTAGAATGACTGCTGGTCTAAGGGTGGAATGGCTGCCACCTACCCCCTTTACTTGAATTTCAAAGTTAGGTAAGTCTAATGTCCCCTTGTCTCCCCTCCCTTCCTATTCTAGTAAAAAGGGGCCACCCCTCTCCCCCTCCCCTTGGTTCCATCGAACCATTCAGCCCCCTCCCCCTTGCTAAACTCTATATAAAGGTTTGTATGATGATGGGTTAAAGGCTAATGAAATTTTGTTGACTGAGATTTGCATTAAGAGAGTGATTCTCTTCTTTCCTTCTTGGGTGCGATACCCTTGTTCAGTCCTGTGACAGGACAGAAGTTGGGCGTGTGACTCGCCCCCATATCTCCCCCATCCCCTTACCATCTGCTTCCACCAAAATTATCCTTGATACTTCTACGAGTTAGAAATAATTGAGAGGTGGTTTCACATCGATCAGAGTTCGGGATCGCCGGTGGTGATTTTTCTCGTGACGGCGCGCAGATCTGCTCCAGCATGCTGGCCAGATCTGAAGTTTCCTGATTACAAATTTCCCCAGATCTGCTCTCAAGTCTTATAGATCTAATTCTTGGAGTGATCGTAGGATTTTGAGTCCTCTTCACGTTGCTGCTGGTCTCGCCTCAATCCGAGACCTGTACTGATCGTGGCGACGATTCTTGTGGGATCGCGCGAGCTGATCTGAGCAGGCCCGGCTCAGGACCAGAGTCGACTTCCAGAGTCTTCCCCGCCTCTTCCGCTCAAGATCTGAGCGAGCCCTTTGAACTATGTCTTCCTCTGGACGTCGCCAACGATCTCCCACAAATGGCGCCTCGATCCGACATCGGTAACTAACTTTCCATTAATTACTCGTGTTTCTGTGCAGTTCTGTGAGCACAAAACCAGAAGGCGATTGTAACTGCTTCTGCGCCCAGATCTGAAAGCATCTGCTCACGCCCTTTGGAGTGGACAAACTACATCCTATCTCCGACGTTCTCCAACAAACGGCGCTCCGATCGGGCATCGGATCTGGCCATACCGGCCCCCGCAAGTTTGCTGCGCAGGGTGACCAGCGCTGACAGAACCGGGTCGGCTTCCCATCGGCGTACCCGAGCGGCTCCGGCACGCGTCCCTCACCTCCTGCGAGTATGGCCCGTCAACCCGGGTTCCAGCAACTCCAAATTTGGCCATTGTAACCCTATACCTCCCTGCGTGGAGTGGGCATTAAGTTCTGCAATTGTAATTTTAACCGTTGTGTGTATTGGAGTTGTTTGGATTCGGCCGGGAATTCTTCCCCACGCCTAGTCATGGAGGTACGCGCTCGTTCCTCTCTCACGTTACTGGTTTAGTATATTATCATATATGCTGCGTTTGTGAGATTAGGGCCGTTAGCTAGCTGCAAATCACCGCGATTGTGAGTTGTGAGCGCCCGTTCCTTAGCTCCAGTCGAGCACCGAGCTCGGACTGCACCACCCTAGGCGACAGTGGTTCCTTAACCGCTGCGATCCCCACGTTTCCCTCGCAAGGGATGATCATCGGGCTACTTAGTGTTACTGTTGAGAGACGTCTCCACCCGGAGAACACCACGGTGGTCAGCCGTCCGGCTTGTCTTTAGCGTGTTAGTGCTGGCCGCACATCAAGTCCGTCGTACGTCTTAGCCCGGTCGTCATCCGTCCCGCATCAGACGTGCTGATACTTCCCACGGATGTGTCGACACATACCCTGGATGTGTCAACACCCTGAGAATGTTGTCCCCAATTTTCAGAAACATGGAAAAATAGGGTTTTGAGTGGTCATAGTAATTTAGAAAAATCTAAAAAATTAGATAATGGAAGAAGGGTAAGTTGGTAACCCATAGGTAAAAATTTAATGCTCATATAAATTCTGCACTTGAAGTTATGGTTTGTTTTCTACCCATGTGTAGGGTTGACAGGTCGACACTTCCTTTGCACAGGTCGACACCCTGAGGACACTGGACCAACTTCCAGAAACATGGAAAAAGAGAGTTTTGAGAGGTCATATTAATTCAGAAAAAATCTAAAAAATTAGAAAATGATAGAATGATAAGTTAGTAGCCCACTGTAAAAATTTCATGCTCATGAAAATTTTATACTTGTGGTTATGTTTCCTTTTCTACGCATGTGTAACCTAGAAATAAACATGTCCTCTTTTATTCGATAACCTGATCATGTTCGACAACAAATAAGCTTGTGATTGTGATTTGTTCACTTAAACCATTTGGATGCGTGCTTGCTATGATAAAAGTATCATGCTAGTATTTGTAAAAAAATGTGTATGAATGTGAATGTGAATACGATGTGAATGTTATGAATGGAAACAACAGCATTATGTGAGATAGGACTTTGGTTCCTTTGTGGGATGACCCTGGAATCAAAATTCAGACTTCGGTCCCTTTGTGGGGCGGTCCTTGCTGTGGGCCTCTGGAATTAAAATCCTATTGATTCAGTCTTCGATTCCATTGTGGGGTGACATTTGTGGGACGGCGATACGTAACGCCACTAGGCCACAAGAATCTAGGTGGGAGTTCGCTCTCAGGGCTGCGCAGTACTCTTTCGTTCGTTCGTTTGTGTGTGGGCCTCCTGTGTTTGCGGCAGCTATTTGGTTCCATGAATAATGAGAATGTGAAACTCATAAGAATGTTATAATGTGTAACTTCCTTTTTACCGTGGTTTTGATACATGCATGGGTATCATATATGTTAGTTAAAGAATGTGTATTTTCCTTATATGAGTTATTTTAAGTAGAGGATAATGAATAGTTTATGCTATTATTAACATCTGAATTATGTATATAATTTGGTTATATAGATGCGAGTTAACCCCGGTTTAGTTAGGCTGCCTACTGAGTGTCACACTCACCCCTTTATGACACACGTTTCAGGAGACATAGAGGAGGTGGTTGAGGAGGAGGCTGCAGTTGAGGAATAGTGCTAGATCATAGTTCGCTTGGGTATGCTGTGGATGAATGTTTCTCTTATATGTATGATTATGGGGCGGGAGCCTATGAGGACTGATGGGGACATCACCTCCCGTGCCCACATTCACGGCTCGTCTCCTCGCCCCGGTTGCATCCGACGTGGTCTAGTTATTTATTTTGAGTGCTATGTAATTTTTATTTGAGTCATATCATTGTATTTTCCCTTTTATTTGAGTCATGTCCCTAGGTCTTTGTTTATTCCCCTAAGTTTGAGTGTCATTGGGTTGATTAGACTAACTATTGGGCCCAATTCATTGGGCTAGGCCCAGGGGCGCCCCCTACCCCCTTGGTTATTTGTCATTGTAGCAAGAGTCAGGGACTTTTTATAAAATGTGGGTTGCCTATATATAGGACCCCATTCCCCCCCCATTTGAGAGTATTTGAATTTTGAAGTGTCCAATTTAAATCTTCTTTTGGTGAGAAGCCAATTGGGTGGGTGAGAAGCCCCTATCCCCCCTCTCTCTACCTCTCTCTCTAGGAAGCTATTTTCTCTCTACTCCACTTTCTCTCTCTAAAACCTGCTCCCCTTTCTCTCTCCTCCCCTCCCAACCACCTTTCTCTCTCCTCCACCCCTCCAATAACTCATCCCCAACTTCCCACCACCCCACCTTAACTCCACCCCAGCCCCAAGGGAGATTCCACCACTCCCCACTCCACCCTCCAACCACCAACCACCCACTCCCCTTCCCCAAGCACCCTCTCATCTCCCAAGAGGGAATTCTCCACTCCCCAAGCCCCCCCTTTACCTTCCCTACACACCTCTTCCCATCCCCAAGACCAGAAATTAATCCCACCCTTATACCCATTTTCAAATACCCTTTCCCTCTCTCCCTTCCAACCAAATTCGCAGCTCTCCCCCCCTCCACCTACTAGACCTCCTTCCCGCCCCCATTCTTCCACTCCCACACCTTGGAACACCCCCTCCCAGACCCCCTCACAGCCAGGGGTTGCCCCCACACCCATCCACCCCATTTCCCATCCCTTCTACCCCATTCCCCCACCACCTTTCACCACTTGCAATTCTCAGGTCACAGGCAGCAGAGATCCAGCAGCTTGCAGAGGTGACTTCGGCTTCATCCTAGCATCCCTGGAGGCCCAAGTGATACCTTCGGAATTGTTTCTATGTCTTCTTCATGACGGTGGTGATCTCGTCCCATTCTGAGTTCGTGGCTGCCCGGAGGAGTCTTCACCGCAGGACTGCGCATCTGCTACCAGACAGTCAACCTGAGGAGGCTTTCAGAGGCTCCCATGACCATCACCTTGAAGATCTGGAGGCGGTGCTTGGCTAAGATCATCTACAACGATTCTACTTCCAGTATCAAGAAGCGGAACCCCGTTCGGCATCCGAAGCTGTGATTTGTCATTTTTCTCCCCCAGGTGCGCGGTTTTGTCCCCTCTAGGATTGAACCGACCTCTGTCCACTGTTTGGGCTCTCCCAACCCACTCCGACATCATCTGGAATTTCTGTGGGTCTCGTCTTGAAGCGGACTCGACAACGATTCCAACGACTCTGGCCAAGCTTGATTCCGAGATCGGAAGCGCTCGTGGCGCCATCTTCTTTCAGATGCTATGGTACCGTAGCAGTCTAGACCAGAACTCAGGGTCCCTGTTCGCAGCCCTTTAACTTGGAAATTCCATAAAAATTGGACGTCAACCTGATCCAACCCCGAATATTTCCCCACTGGTCTCATCGACAACGAAATTTGGGAGTGACTGCAGCAGCGTCATCTTCAACTGTCTATCCCATGTTCCAAAGAGCAGGCAGAACCGACGTCGTCCATCCGTTCGGGTTCCCCTCCCCGCCTAGCCGGCTTAAAGCCCCTCCCTGTGGGAGATAGTGTTTGAATGTATGAGTGACTCCCCCTCCCCTTGTTCCACCCCCTTGCATGGGGAGTAGTGTTGTACATTTTTAAAACAGGGTCAAGCTACTCCGACGCAGCGTGTGGGGAACCACGCTTTTCCGCTCGCCCACGTCTCCGAGCGGGACCGGTTTCTTCAAGCCAGTCGAGTAAGTGTTCTAACCTTGCTTCCCTTAGTGCTTGTCCTTTCAATATTAGCTTAGTGCTTGTCCTTTCAATATTAGCTCATAGCTCCGCTGGCTGTGAGAGTGAGTGCTCGGTCCCTCAAGCTCCGTTGCTTCCAGTGACCACCGTGGGGAAGAGTGTAACCGGTGCCCTCGGCACAACGTTGGCTCAATTGAATTGGGCCTCCATACCCTTGGGAACAAACCTTGGCCTTGCTGGCCCTCTTCCAGCAAGGGCCCAGCCCTCACATCCTCCACTTGGCATCGCCAAGTTACCCCAGGTTTGGGTGAGTGTCGGGTGAGCGGCCGCAGATTTCGATCCGTTACTATTGTGAATTGTGCTTGCTTGTTAAAGTCCAAGGGCGTGTCACATCAATTTTTATCAGAGCAAGTTCTAGACTTGCCTCTACTAAGTCTTTTCCTAGGGCCATTGCATTTATCCCCCCGTTCATCATGGCCATTTCCTACTTAGCCTACTCGCCACCCATGGACTTCATTCTAGATAGGGATATTATTTTTAATGGATCATGTTCTAGTGATTACCTTAGGTGGGAGGATACCATAGAAAGGTACTTTGAAGAGACTTAGGTATATGGACCCACGAGAGTCCTCAAGGCCAAGGGACGACTTTGGGGTCAAGCCAAGGAAAAGTGGCGGAGAATAGAGGGCTTAAGGAGGGTTGAAAGACAAGAGCATATTCACTCATGGAAAGAGATGAAGGTAGAACTTAGGAAGATATACATCCCCAAATATTCCCACCCCTCCTACTCAAACACCCCTAGCCCGAGGAGCACTACCACTCCTCCATCCCCACCCGGCCAACTTGAGACCACCCTTAGGCCTCCACCCCCACCACTCCCAACAAATTCCCTCTCAACCATCATCACTACACTTCGCCACCAAATCTTCTCCCTTAAGACCTAAATAATCCAAGCATCCACCTCCCCACCTAACCCCATGAGAGTCCCCACACCCCAACAAAAACCCCCTTTCACAACCCTCACTATCTAAGCCCCCATGGTCCCCACCACTACCCCTCCATCTTCCCCTATAAGGGACACTCCCACCAAGACTGACCAACCCAAGCCACCCCAACCAACCCATCTCCCACTCCCTCTCCCAAGACTCTCATGTCCTAGGCCTCCACTACTTCCCCTCCCTATCCCAAACCAAGTTTCCCTTTACCCTCCACCCCAGGTACACCATACACCAACCATCACCACCCCACCCCCAAAAAACCCTCTCACCTCCTTGGAGGAGGAACCCATACCCGACCCCATAGTGATGAACACTCCGGACCCTATCTCCACCACGGAGACCACCCATATCCAAGTGGAAGAAGAAACCTCACATGGTGGCCTTCACCTTACACCACCCTCTCTAGTTGGGGCCGAGCTTATCTTAGGAGAACCCCTTATTAGCTAGCTAAAGGAGAGCCCAATAAGAGAGATCACGGCCCACGATTTCCCTCCCATGGAGCAAAACCTTCCCATAGTGCCCTTCTTCTCCTATCACACCACCATCCAATCATCTTACCAAGTGGAAACCATAGGGGATCTTCTTAAAGGCTTAGCTTGGCAAATGGAGTTGACCGGCATGTTGACCACAATGGACAACCAACCAAGGAGTCTTGACCTCCTACACCTATGTGTCGGGTCCATCACCTCGGTATACATCATTGGTTGCTACACTAGTGACCTCCTTCTATTCCTCCCCACACCCGATGAGCCCAACATTCTCCTCAATTTGGAGCTTCTTATATCAGGTAGAAAGCCAAACCCTCCCCTCATGGCCGATCCACCCACCAAGAACTTCGGCCCAATTATTTCATTAGAGGAGGATGACCCACCACCATTTGAGGATCTTGAGGACATAAGGCCCCTCCCCTTTGGTAACCCTTTTCATGATCCCTTTGATCCCTTCCAATGAGAACCGTGGAACCCATGTGACCCAACCACCTTACCCACCGCCCCTTTCCTACCTTCACCCACCATGTTGAGCCAAGCTCACCTCATCCATAACCCATGTAATACCAAAGGAGCCATGACCTTAGGCAACACCCACCTAGAGATCGAGGAAGTGCCCCACTTCATGATATCCACCTTCCTAGACCCATTCGACCCATTCCAATGGAAGTCTAAAAGCCCACACATAGGAGACATCTTTGGCACAAGAGTGCATAAGTCTTGGCGTACAACACCACTTGGCATGATTCATAAGTCGGGTCCACTCGTTCATATCACCCACATGTCAAGTAGGATGCATGATTGGTTCATATTCAGGTGTATCGGCCCGCCCTCATTTAACATTGGTCATACACATGTCAAAAGCATCTACGGATGTCCGGGTCCCCCAACATTTATCACCACTTTGCAAAATAGGTTCACCTACGGGTGCCCCGGCCCACCTAGGCCCACCAAAGTCTACATAGCAACATTACATGATAGGTCCACATATGGTTGCCCTGGTCCTCTCTATTCCATCAAAGTCTTCTTAGCGTCAAATCATGATTGATCTACTTTTGGTTGCCCAGGTCCACCCATCACCCCTAGAATGTCAACATTCACAAAATTGCATGAAAATCTTCGCAAGCACATCAGCAAGGAAAATGAGACTTATAAAAGGCATGCTGACTCCCATCGGCATCACCAATAATTCCACGTGAGTGACTTTGTGATGGTGAGGACGGAGAGGCTCTCCCCGGGAGCCATCTCCAAATTGAGGCCTCGTGGGGCTGGTCCCTTCCAGGTTCTGAGGTGCATTGGCACTAATGCCTATGAGTTAGATCTTCCCGAAGAGTACGGAGTGAGCCCCAGATTCAATGTGGCCGACCTAGTGCCATATAAGGGTCCCGCGGTGGTACCTAGTGAGGATATTAAGCCCACTCCCCTCATTGAGAGAGCACCCACCCGTGAGAAGAGTCCACTAGCCAAGAGAGCCCAGCGTGAGCGAATTGAGCGAATATTGGATGAACAGGTCACTACCACGAGGAGCAAGGTATACGAACGCTATCTCGTCGGGTGGATGGATCGGTCTCCTTCAAAAGACTTGTGGGCGGTATCACTTCTACACCCTCCGAGGAGGGAAGGACTCTTACTCGACAGAGTCAAGTTCTCTGCACCCCGGGAGTATGATGGGGACATCACCTCCTGTGCCCACATTCACGGCTCGTCTCCTCGCCCCGGTTGCATCCGACATGGTCTAGTTATTTATTTTGAGTCCTATGTAATTTTTATTTGAGTCATATCATTGTATTTTCCCTTTTATTTGAGTCATGTCCCTAGGTCTTTCTTTATTCCCTTAAGTTTGAGTGTCATTAGGTTGATTAGAATAGCTATTGGGCCCAATTCATTAGGCTAGGCCCAGTGGCGCCCCCCTACCCCCTTGGTTATTTGTCATTGTAGCAAGAGTCAGGGACTTTTTGTAAAATATGGGTTACCTATATATAGGACCCCATTCCCCCCCATTTGAAGTTAATGAAAGAGTATTTGAATTTTCAAGTGTCCAATTTAAATCTTCTTTTGGTGAGAAGCCAATTGAGTGGGTGAGAAGCCCCTATCCCCCCTTTCTCTCTACCTCTCTCTCTAGAAAGTTATTTTCTCTCTCCTCCACTTTCTCTCTCTAAAACCTACGCCCCTTTCTCTCTCCTCCCCTCCCAACCACTTTTCTCTCTCTTCCCCCCCCTCCAATAACTCATCCCCAACTTCCCACCACCCCACCCCAGTCCCAAGAGAGATTCCACCACTCCCCACTCCACCCTCCAACCACCCACTCCCTTTCCCCAAGCACCCTCTCATCTCCAAAGAGATAATTCTCCACTCCCCAAGCCCCCCCTTTACCTTCCCCACACACCTCTTCCCATCCCCAAGACCAGAAATTAATCCCACCCTTAAACCCATTTTCAAATACCCTTTCCCTCTCTCCCTTCCAACCAAATTCGTAGCTCTCCCTCCCTCCACCTGCTAGACCTCCTTCCAGCCCCCATTCTGCCACTCCCACACCTTGTAACACCCCCTCCTAGACCCCCTCACAGCCAGGGGTTGCCCCCACACCTATCCACCCCATTTCCCAACCCTTCTACCCCATTCCCCCACCACCTTTCACCACCTGCAATTCTCAGGTCGCAGGTAGTAGAGATCCAGAAGCTTGCAGAGGTGACCCCGGCTTCATCCTAGCATCCCTGGAGGCCCAAGTGATACCGTCAGAAGCGTCTCCCTGTCTTCTTTGCGACGGTGGTGGTCTCGTCCCGTTCTGAGTTCGTGGCTGCCCGGAGGTGTCTTCACCGCAGGACTGCGCATCTGCTACCAGACAGTCAACCTGAGGCGGCTTTCAGAGGTTCCCACGGCCATCACCTTGAAGATCTGGATGCAGTGCTTAGCTGAGATAATCTACAACGAGTCTACTTCTAGTATCAAGAAGCAGAATGCCGTTCGGCATCCGGAGCTGTGATTTCTCATTTTTCTCCCTCATGTGCGCAGTTCTATCCCCTCTAGGACTGAACCGACCCCTGTCCACTGTTTGGGCTCTCCCAATCTGTTCCGACATCATCTGGTGTTCCCGTGGGTCTCGTATCGAAGCGGACTCGACAACGATTCCAACGACTCTGGCCAAGCTTGATTCAGAGATAGGAAGCGCTCATGGCAGCCTCTTATTTTAGCTGCTGTGGTACTGTAGCAGTCCAGACCAGAACTCAGGGTACCTGTTCGCAGCCCTTCCCCGACCAGCACCTTCAACCTGGAAATTCCATAAAAATTGCACGTCAACCTGATCCAACCCCAAATATTTTTGCTCTCATCGACAACGAATTTCGGGAGTGGCCGCAGCAGCGTCATCTTCAACTGTCTATCCCCTGTTCCAGAGAGCAGGCAGAACCGGCGTCGTCTATCCGTTCGGCTTCCATTTTAGTTTTTCCCCTCCCCACCTGGCCGGATTAAAGCCCCTCCCTGCGGGAGGTAGTGTTTGAATGTACGAGTGACTCCCCCTCCCCTTGTTCCACCCCCTTGCATGGGGAGTAGTGTTGTAAATTTTTAAAACAGGGTCAAGCTACTCCGACGTAAGTGTGGGGAACCACGCTTCCCCGCTCGCCCACGTCTCTGAGCGGGACCGATTTCTTCAAGCCGGTCGAGTAAGTGTTCTAACCTTGCTTCCCTTAGTGCTTGTCCTTTCAATATTAGCTCATAGCTCTGCTGGCCGTGAGAGTGAGTGCTCGGTCCCTCAAGCTCCGTTGCTTCGTGTGACTACCGTGGGGAAGAGTGTAACCGGTGCCCTCGGCACAACGTCGGCTCCATTGAATTGGGCCTCCATACCCTTGGGAACAAACCTTGGCCTTGTTGGCCCTCTTCCAGCAAGGGCCCAGCCCTCACGTCCTCCACTTGGCATCGCCAAGTTACCCCGGGTTTGGGTGAGTGTCGGGTGAGCGGCCGCCGATTTCGGTCCGTTACTATTGTGAATTGTGCTTGCTTGTTAAAGTCCAAGGGCATGTCACATCAAGGACTCATGTTTATTTTTGAACATTGGTCATGTACTCTCTTTTGAAATTTATGAATGGTTGGGATGATATTTACATTTCCTGTAATTGTGGTTTCTCTCTCATACGAATTTATGCATATTTATATATTATGCTTCCACGTTACGTATGAAGTAATGCTTCGGGGTCCGATAAAGAAAAAAAATGCCCATAAATTATGGATCGGATCTCGGGGTGTTACAGAGTGGTATCAGAGCACAAGAGACAAACCATGGTTACAACCATTCCAAATGTCCAAGTAGTAGGAGAAGAGATAGGCTAAAGTGGGAAAAGGGTAGAGTGTATTTGAAACCAGTTAAAAACCCTCTCACTTAACAATTGTTTGTTTCTCATAATTATGCCGCCAAGAAGGCAAAGGGATCTTCCCCAGGCATATGAGAGGGGATCGGGGGTAGATGACCCAAATGGGGCGAATGACGGGGCTGCCCATGCTCCGGCAGTTGGCGGCAGACAGGTGCCCAATGCGGGAATTAATCTGGAGGGGTTTATGCAGAGCTTTCAAGGGCTGATGCAGGCCATGCAACAATAGATGCTGCAGCAGCCCGCGCCCGCACCACGCCACAACATGCCCGTGCTTGATCGATTCCTGAGATTGGCGCCTTCTATTTTTAAGGGGGATAGCTGCCCAGAGAATAGAGAGTAAATTTCACACAATGCGATGTCCTGAGGAGGAGAAGGTGAATCTGGCGACCTATGTATTACAAGATCAAGTTGACTTGTGGTGGAAGGCCAAGATGAGGACCACCTTCGCGGACTACCACGGCGGCGACATATTATGGGAGGAGTTCCTAGCTGTCTTCTGAGAAAAGTACTTCCCTGAACATGTGCGAGATGCTAAGGAGCAAGAATTCTTGAACCTCGAACAAGGAAGCATGTCAGTAGCAGACTATGAGGCCAGATTTTCTGCTCTAGGCCAGTATGCTCCTCACATATTCGATGAGGCGCGTCGAAAGGTGAAGAAATTCATCAACGGTCTGCGTAGCAGCGTCTGACGTTATGTGGCTACCTTAGACCCTGACTCCTACACTATGGCACTGAGGCTTGCTCATCTGGCCGAGCAAGAGAATGCAAGGTAATAATTAAAACCTTAAAAAAATCTGAAAAAAGTAAGAAACATATATAGTTAGGTTCTAATGGATACCCATGTGTAGGTTCGCCGAGGAGCAGAAGAAGATGGGCAAAAGACCTATGCAGGCAGGAGGAAGGCAGGACAAAGGGAAGGTGGCACGCCAGGAGCTATTACCGAGGGACAAACCAGGGGTTTCATTTTGTGTCCACTGTGGGCGCAACCATATGGGACAAGAATGCTGGAGGACAAAAAGCAAGTGCTATGAATGCGGCGAGGATGGACATATTGCGAGGAACTGTCCCAAGAAGGCTCAGCAAAAGCCAATACCTCATCAGGAGAAGATTCAATACAGAGGGCGAGTCTATGCACTGATGCAAGAGGAGGCAAACAACACCCCTACCGTGGCTGAAGGTACACTCCTTGTGGATAATATTTATGTAAAGGCCTTGTTCGACCCGGGGGCTACATACACATTCATATCCACTAGTTTTGCTAATCAACTGAAGAACAGACCCCAAGCTACATTCTTCGGGGAAATGATAGTTAGCACACCACCCGAGAACAAGTCCACACCAAGCTTGTGATCCCTACTATAGAAGTCAACATCAATGGGAGGATATTGCTGGAGGAAGCATACATCCTAGATATGAATGACTTTGACCTTATTCTAGGAATGGATTGGTTAGACAAACACTGTGCTCTCTTAGACTGCCGTCGGAAGAGAGTGATCTTTCAGAAGTTGGAAAAAGAGACATTCTTCTTCCAATGCCCAAAAATCAAGTCAGGGAGAATGACGGTGTCAGCCATCAGTGCCTCCAAGCTAATTAGCAAGGGGTGTGGCTATTTCTTGGCTAGTGTGGCAATTGAAGAAGGCACCATCAAGATTTGGAAGACTTGGACGTGGTCCGAGAATTTCCTGATGTATTTCCCGAGGATCTACCGGGACTACCACCTGTTCGAGAGGCGGGTTTCTTTATTGACCTGGTGCCGGGCACTGCACCTATCTCCATTCCACCGTATAGGATGGCTCCGACAGAGCTTGCTAAACTCAGGAAGCAATTGCATGAACTACTAGACAAAGGATTCATTAGGCCCAGTGTGTCTCCATGGGGAGCACCAATTCTATTTGTGCGGAAGAAAGATGGGGCTATGCGGCTATGCATTGATTACCGCAAGCTTAATCAAGCCACCATTAAGAACAAGTATCGTCTATCAAGGATTGAAGAATTATTTGACTAGCTGTCATCTACCAAGGTCTTCTCCAAAATCGATCTGAGGGCGGGTTATCATCAAATCAGAATCAAGCCCGAAGATGTCTCGAAGACGGCCTTCAGGGCTCGATATGGTCACTACAAGTTCTTGGTAGTACCATTTGGGCTGACCAATGCACCGACAGTATTCATGGAAAAATGAATCATATCTTTCGCCCTTATCTAGATCAGTTTGTTGTGGTCTTCATAGACGACATCATGATATATTCCGCCAGTCAGGAGGAGCATCGGAAGCACTTGAGAGTGGTTCTGCAGACCCTCAGGGAGATCAAATTCTATGCCAAATTCAGTAAGTGTGAATTTTTGCTAGATCAAGTTATGTTTCTCGGACATGTTATATCCGGGAATGGCATATCTGTGGACCCTAGCAAGGTTGAAGCAGTGACAAAGTAGGAAGCACCGAAGATAGTCATGGAGATCAGAAGCTTCATTGGTCTGGCTGGATACTACCGCCGGTTCATTGAACGCTTCTCCACCATTGCAGCCCCCATGACCAAGTTGACCAAGAAGGGAGCAAAATTTATCTGGTCAGAGGAGTGTGAAGATAGTTTTTAGATGCTCAACGTAAAGTTGACTTCAGCCCCAGTGTTGGCACTCCCCCAAGGGAATGACGGCTTCACTATTTATACATATGCCTCCAGGATCGGCCTCGGCTGTGTACTAATGCAGAATGGCCGAGTGATTGCCTATGCCTCGAGACAGTTGAAGGACCATGAGAAGAATTACTCCACTCATGACCTTGAAATGGCAACAGTGGTTCATGCTTTGCGCATCTGGAGACACTATTTATATGGAGTTCGGTTTGAGGTCTTCACCGACTATCAGAGCCTCAAATATATATTCACTCAGAAGGAACTCAATTTGAGGCAAAGAAGGTGGGTCGAACTATTTAAGGACTATGACTTCACCTTACAGTACCATCCAGGCAAGGCGAATGTGGTGGCAGATGCTCTCAACCATAAATTGGTGGCGTTGAGCTTGCATCGAGAATGGAATATGATGGAGGGTGTGATTGAATCACGACCCAAGAAAAAGAAGCAATTCGGTCTCTTGGCTGGGTTGTCAGCTAGGCCTACATACTTAGGCAGAATTGCTGAGGTTCAAAAGCAGGATATGGCATTGCAGAAATTGCTAAACAATGAGGACTTCCATGTGGGAATCGATGGGCTGATCATGTTCCAAGAGAGGATCTGTGTACCAGATGATGTGGAATTGAAAAAGGAGTTGATGCAGGAAGCTCACGGATCAAAGTTCTCCATCCATCCCGGAAGCACCAAGATGTTTCAAGACATGAAGAGGGTGTATTGGTGGCCAAGAATGAAGCGAGACATAGCGGAGTTCGTGTCCAAATGTCTCACTTGCCAGCAGGTGAAAATTGAGCATCAAAGACCTGGCGGACCTCTCCAGACCATTGAAATGGCATAATGGAAATGAGAACAAATCACCATGGACTTTGTGACTGGTCTACCCATGACTAGGAGGAAGCATGATACCATATGGGTGATTGTGGACAGATTCACCAAGACTGCACACTTTCTGCCTGTCAACAAGCCGACTCCAATCGAATCCTTAGCGAAACTGTTCATCACTAAGATCATTCGATTACATGGTGCACCCTTATCTATCATCTCTAATCGGGACCCCCGATTCACAGCAAGGTTCTGAAAGAGTTTGCAGCAAGCTATGGGGACAGAATTGCAGCTCAGCTCAACATTTCACCCTCAGACTGATGGGCAATCTGAGCGCACTATCCAGACTCTAGAAGATATGCTGAGGGCATATAGTATTGAATGGTGGGAGAATTGGGATGATCATTTACCCCTGATAGAATTTGCATACAATAATAGTTACCATTCTGCCATCGGAATGGCACCTTATGAAGCACTCTATGCGCGGCCATGTAGATCACCAGTGTGTTGGTATGAAGCTGGAGAAAAATAGCTATTCGGACCATAGTTGGTACAGGACTGCTCAGAGAAAATATCTATGATCGGGCAATGACTCCTCACAGCCTAGAGCCGTCAGAAAAGTTATGCAGACCAGCGACGGAGAGAGTTAACATTTGCAGAAGGAGACCATGTGTTCCTAAAGGTGTCTCCTACCAAGGGAGTCATGCGGTTTGGAAGGAGGGGCAAGCTCAGTCCTAGATATATCGGACCTTTCAAGATTCTGTAAAGGATTGGCGAGGTGGCTTATCACCTTGCACTTCCGCCTGCTCTATCACATGTACATCTGGTCTTTCACATCTCTATGCTTAGGAAGTACATCCCGAATACCTCGCATGTTATAGAGTATGAGCCTCTAGAGGTTCGAGCAGACTTGTCTTATGTGGAGCAGCCTAGCAAGATCATAGACTGGAAGGAACAGGTACTAAGAAATAAATTATCTAGCTGGTGAAAGTCTTATGGAGGAATTCTCATTCCGAGGAGGCAACTTGGGAGCCGGAGGACAAGATGTGCTGGGAATACCCCCAACTATTCGAAAAGTAATTTTCCGTGAAAGGAAGTTTTTTTTCAATTCAATTTCGTGGATGAAATTATTTTAAGGGGGAGAGAATGTTATGACCACCAAATGGGCACTAGCCCAATCAGGTATGATTCGGAACCATGAACCCAACGGGGCAGAAATCTGGACAAATTAATTAAGAATCGTTAGAAAATCCGTAACTTAACATAGGAAGATCAAAAAAGGATGAAACTAGGCTCGCTAGAAAGCTTGGGCCCTTAGCCCAAACTTCTCTGTTGGGGAAGAAGCCTAATTCGCAGCAAAACTTGGGCTCAAAACCCTTTGGCTGACAGTTGTCACGAAGGGGTGTGACTGTTGGGGAAATTCGAAGGCAATTAATGGGAAATTCATAGCTTCATCTGTGTTTAATGAAATTACCTAAAACTAAAGCCAAAATTTCGAGTAGGATGTTAGATACAACTTCCTTGTTGAGGTTGAAGCCAAATTCTGCCTAGACATTATAGTTATACCCAAATTATCTCGGGCTACTGAAAGGTCACAACTGGAAGGAGGGAGAATGAAGGATAAACTTGCAAAATCATAACTCGGGATAGGGATACTTAAATTCGATGAACCTATGACCCAAAGTTAGATATTAAAGCCTTCTAGATTTTATCTGAAGACATCTAAATCCAAATCTCAACAAAAGAGGACGCCTACCTGCATTTATGACCAAGTAGAGGAAGGGTCACCACGGTTCAAACCGAAGGGGGGGCGACCTTGGGGCTAGGCTGAACCTTGCTAGACGTGGGAAAGGCCTTGGGAGGCTTGAAACCTATATAAAGAAGTGGGTTCCAACGGTGGTCAGCCTTTAGCAACACCTATCCTCAACATTCACCATCTACACTTTCACTTGAAAGAGAGGAGAGGTGAGGGACCTTGGCCCTGCGAAGGGGGGGGCGAACCTACAAGTCCTAGGATAGAGGGGAAGAGCCTCGGGTGGGTATGGGGTGTGGATCTCATCCCCAGATCGAAGGGTAAAGCTGAGGTGGATCTGGGGTGTGGATATTATCCCCGGATCGTCGGAAAACATCTCAAAGGTAGGCACCTATCCTCAAATCTTAGGGGTCAATGAAGTATTAAAATGATTTTAAAGTAGTTTCTATATGCCAAAGAGGGATTAAGGGCATGTGGGATTGGCTACCAAGTCTATTTACTGGTTTTTCCATCAAGTTATGTGTTTTCGAGAGGTTTCTTAGAATTTTAATTGAAAATATTGGGTGGTGTCGACACTGCCCACGAATGTGCTGACACATTCTCATGAATGTGCTGACTCTGCCCACGAATGTGTTGACACATTCCCATGAATGTGCTGACACATCCCATGAACGTGCTGACACTTCCCCTGGACGTGCTGACACTTCCCCTTGAATGTGTTGACACATACCCTGGATGTGTCGACACTTCCTCTTTAGAAACTGTCGGATGTGCTGACACTGCCCCAGGACGTGCTGACACTTCCCTCTGAATGTGTCGACACATACCCTAGATGTGTCGACACTTCCTCTTTAGAAACTATCGGATGTGCTGACACTTCCCATGGACGTGCTGACACTTCCTCCTGAATGTGTCGACACATACCCTAGACGTGTCGACACTTCCTCTTTAGAAACTGTCAGATGTGCTGACACTGCCCATGGACGTGGTGACACTTCCCCCTGAATGTGTCGACACATACCCTGGATGTGTCGAGACTTCCTCTTTGGAAACTGTCGGATGTGTTGACACTGCCCATGGACGTGCTGACACTTCCCACAGATGTGTCGACACATACCCTGGATGTGTCAACACCCTGAGAATGTTGTTCCCAATTTTCAGAAATGTGGAAAAAGAGGGTTTTGAGTGGCCATATTAATTTAGAAAATTCTAAAAAAATAGAAAATGGAAGAAGGGTAAGTTGGTAACCCACAGTAAAAATTTCATGCTCATATAAATTCTGCACTTGAAGTTATGGTTTATTTTCTACCCATGTGTAGGGTTGACAGGTCGACACTTCCTTTGGATAGGTCGACACCCTGAGCACTGGACCAACTTCCATAAACGTGGAAAAAGAGAGTTTTGAGAGGTCATATTAATTCAGAAAAAATCTGAAAAAATAGAAATTGATAGAAGGATAAGTTAGTAGCCCACTGTAAAAATTTCATGCTCACGAAAATTCTGCACTTGTGGTTATGTTTTCTTTTCTACGCATGTGTAACCTAGAAATAAACATGTCCTCTTTTATTCGATAACCTGATCATGTTTGACAACAAATAAGCTTGTGATTGTGATTTGTTCAATTAAACCATTTGGATGCGTGCTTGCTATGATAAAAGTATCATGCTAGTATTTGCAAAAAAATGCGTATGAATGTGAATACGATGTGAATGTTATGAATGGAAACAACAGCATTATGTGAGATAGGACTTCGGTTCCTTTGTGGGATGACCCTGGAATCAAAATTCAGACTTCGGTCCCTTTGTGGGGCGGTTCTTGCTGTGGGCCTCTGGAATTAAAATCCTATTGATTCAGTCTTCGGTTCCATTGTGGGGCGGCCTTTGTGGGACGACGATACGTAACGCCACTAGGCCATAAGAATCTAGGTGGGAGTTCGCTCTCGGGTCTGCGTAGTACTCTTTCATTCGTTCGTTTGTGTGTGGGCCTCCTGTGGTTGCGGCAGCTATTTGGTTCCATGAATAATGAGAATGTGAAACTCATAAGAATGTGATAATGTGTAACTGCCTTTTTACCGTGGTTTGGATACATGCATGGGTATCGTATATGTTAGTTAAAGAATGTGTATTTTCCTAATATGAGTTATTTTAAGTAGAGGATAATGAATAGTTTATGTTGAATCTCTGTAGTTTTGATGATGACTAACACTATGAATCAAATTATGTGTTGCTTCTGGTGACTGTTAAAGATCCTGCATTGTCTGGATAATCTCTGGATCTAGTTTCTGAAAGGAGCCTTGGGAAATTTCTTGTTTGCATGCACATCTTCTGATTAAAATGTCTTCATCATGCTCTTCTGATTAAATGCTCTCTAACACGTTCACCCATTAGCTCGTACCTGTCTGTCTTCATCTATATGGGTTCTGTGCTTTTAGTGCATTGACGCACTTGGCTGACTACGTAGACGCAATTGTGCGTCTTTCACTTGCTGTCTTGTTCATTGCGTCGACGCTGACACTGGATGCGTTGACGCATTGGCCAGTTGCCAAGGGCGTGAGCATCTCGCTTGAGGAGCTGAGGCGACGCTGCACGATGGAAGCATTGACGCCTTGGGCTGATGTCCAAAGGTCTTTTGATCAACAACCAAGCCGATGTGTCGACGCTGTCACTAATGCGTTGACGCATTGGTGTGTATTGTGAAGGGTCCTGCTCTCCATTATAAACACATTGCATTAACGCCTTGGCTTTACTGCGTTGACACGTTCTTCAGTCCTTTGATAAGTTCCATGCAATCTGTGTGAACAAACGTATGACTTGAATATTTCTGAGATTGACTGAATGTTCTCTAAAACCTTACAGGGACTTAAAGACAAATTGGAACTTTATTCCAATCATGTGAGCACGTGATTTGAGGGAATAATCGTCTAACACGTGGCTCGGCTCATCTGGAAGCATCTTCTTCGCGCGTGTCTCCCACACCCTCAGTCTCTCGTGAGTCTGGATATATAGGAAGATTTCTGCTCCTGAAAAGCTGCTGAAGCCGCAAGAAAAAGGGTGAGGCCAGAGCGAGAGGAAGAAGAGGAGAAGCCATCCTGATCCATTCGTTGAGCGTATCTGGAAGAGAGAGAGTGATGAAGGAGAGGATGGTTTTCTGCTACGTTTTGTCTATGCTTCTTTAAGAAGCTACATTGTTTCACCGTTCGATTGTCTTTCAATATTTCTTTATGTCTTCGTTTGTTCGTTCTCAAATTCTGATCCTCTATTTTCGTTCCCTCTAGGTGTAGAGGAAGAGAGGTGAATCCTCTAGGTCGCAGTGTGGCTTCCCTCTGATTTAGATCAGAGGAAGGGAGGAGTTCTCTGGGGTTTTGTGTTCAGGTAGTGAGAAGGCTACCTGGGTTCTTCCCTCCGGCTGAGGAGGAAGAGAGACAGCGTCTCTGAGTTGCAGTGAGGGTGGGTCACTGCTGGGTTCCCTCTTGTCTAAGAGGAAGGGAGAGTTATCTCCGGGTCAGGTCTTGTGGTGTGAGACCTGGGTGCAAGCTGTGAGTTCAGCGTCTGTAGGGATTTCGATCCCCAAGCTGGGGATCAGCGTGTTGTTGGCAGACTGAGTCTGCGGTTCTTTCTTGTGAAAGGGAAGCCTCATTCTGCCTCGAGTGAGGGATGGACGTAAGTCTACAGGTTGCAGACTGAACCATCTAAACCTCTTGTTCTCCATGGTGTGGTTGTGCGCATCTATTTTCTTTATGCTTCTGTCTGGCTTCATGAAGTAAGTGTGATTGTTGATGATCGAAACCTTGGTCTGACTGCTCGCTTAGTGCTTGTGCATATGTGCTGATGAAATTCTGAGTAATATATGTTCTGCGCTCGTGACCTGCTTTATCTTGGTTAAGGTTCCGGATCATTTTACATATTGTCAGTCTTCCTAGTCAATCTCATCTTCTAAGATCTCCTCGGCTCGGACAAATATTTTTTAAACGGTGATCTATTCATCCCCTCCCCTTCTAGCTCACCGTCCTCCTGTTTAACAGTTGGTATCAGAGAAGGTTTACCCGAGATGTGGTCCAACGACCAGGGTAATCCTGGAACCAGTGGTCCTCGCAGCTACATAGCTGAAGGACAGTCAATCTCCTGTCCCCCATATTTTGATGGTTCTAATTATTTCTTTTGGAAAAACATGATGGAAGTTTTCATCCGATCTCAGAGCCACAAGCTGTGGAGAGTCATTACAACTGGACCTTATGATTTACCTCCGAATGAGGAGATGTGGTCTGAAGAACAAGTCAAATTATCCGGACTGAACTGGTCTGCACTCAACATCATCCAGTGTGCAGTTCACCCTGAAGAATATGCCCGAATTTCGGCGTGCAAGACAGCTAAGAAGATGTGGGATGAACTAGCGCTGATTTACGAGGGTACCTCTCAGGTCAGAGCTACCAAGGTAAACTACCTAACCTCTGAGTATGAATTATTCAAGATGAAGTCAGAGGAGAGCGTGACTGATATGTACGCTAGGCTGTCACTGATCACAAACAGCCTCAAGGGATTTGGAAAGGAAATATCTGAAGGGGATATAGTCAGGAAGATCTTAAGATCTTTGACTCCAGCGTGGCACACAAAAGCTACTGTGATAGAGGAATCAAAGGATTTAACATCCATGACCGTCACTGAACTCATAGGGTCTCTTATGACCTATGAGATAAATCTCAAGAAAACAGGAGAAGGAAATGACAGAAAGGGCAAGAATGTTGCTCTTAAAGTTGAACGACACAACAGCAGCAGCAGCAGCAGCAGCAGCGGAGAGTCTAATGGAATTCCAGACCTTGACAGAAGTGAAAAAGCACTGCTCACACGTCAGTTCAGGAAATTCCTGAAAATGCAGGGAAATTCATATAGGAAAAGAAGAAACTACTCATCAGGTAAATATCCGAACAATGGCAATGACAAGGATAGGAATGCTAAAGGTGTGATGTGTTATCATTGCAGGAACTTTGGGCACATGAAGCAAGATTGCCCTGAGCTTCAGAAGAAGACACCGGACTACCACAAGAAAGGCTCCAAAGTGTACAAGAAAAAGCCAAAAGCTATGGTATGCACTTGGAGCGATGAAGAAGAAGACTCAGAGACTAATTCCTCAGGAAAGGAGACTGAAGGAGTATGTCTGATGGCCGACGAGGAAAATGAGGTAACCAATCCCTTTGTAACTTACTCTATTGATGACTAGGAAGAGAAATATGGTGAACTGCTAGATATGTACAATGCCTTAGCTAAAGAACATAGAGTCATCAAACGCAAACTCAATATGGTTAATGAAGAACAAGAACTCGTCAAGATAGAAAATTCCAAACTGGTAGTTGAATTAGCTCAGATGGAAAATGTAAGAAATGAGAATAATCTTTTTAAGAATGAACTTAAAAATTTTAGAAAACAGCTTGATGAAACCAATCAACATACTGAAGAAAACCTGAGACAAATTGACTTAATCAAGGAAGGGTATGAAGCTGTTATAAAGGTCAATGATGAATTGCTGGAAAACAACATATCTCTGCGGAAGGAGTTGGAAGATAAGAAGAAAACTCTTGAGAGGTTTGTTTTGGGAGAAAGCAATCTGAACGCCTTGTTAGGCACCAAAGTAAACTTTAACAGAGAAGGTTTGGGTTTCAACCCAAATAAGAAGGAAGCATTTGGGATAAAAACCACCACATTTTGCACTGAGAAAGGAAAAGAGAAACTAGACATCCCATCCAGTTCCAAAAGTACCGAACAACAAAAGAACATCCATAAACAACAGCCTGATTTTGGAAAAAATGTCTTTAAGAAATTCAACAAGCCCACGCACCAGAAACAAGGTGCCTGTCAATTCAGCAACTATGATTCTAATAAAAGAATGGGCTATTTGAAAAGAAACATTGGAAGGTCTAACTACACACAGAATACTGTCAATAAAATGTCTTCAACTAGACAGTTTAGAAATTATGGTCTGGCTGGGACCCAAGCTTTTATCAACAGAAACTGGACACACTTTGAGAAACAAAAGGAAACAACTGAATTGCACATCAATAGCAAAACTGTCAATTCTCAGCACAGAAAGAAAAAAGGGGTGAAGCAGATCTGGATCCCCAAAACTGTGCTTAATCATTTGAGCGGTATTTTTGGACCCAACTTACCTTGGGCTCCAAAGCACACTACTTAAATTGTTATTGTGCAGGTGAGCCTAGCAGCCGAGAACAACAAGTGGTATCTCGACAGTGGCTGCTCGAGGCACATGACAGGGGATCAAAGAAAGTTCAGCAAGCTTGAATTGAAAGCAGGAGGGACAGTCAAGTTTGGAGGTAAAAACAAAGGCCAAATAATTGGGACCGGAACCATCGGTAAGAAAACCTCCAACTCTGTTGAAAAAGTATTGTTGGTCGAAGGTCTGCAACACAATTTATTGAGTATTAGTCAGTTATGTGACAAGGGTCACAAGGTCCTCTTTGATGAGCATGCTTGCAAAATTTTAGAACCAAACTCCGATAAAATAAAGTTCATTGCAAATAGAGTCAATAATGTCTATATTGTGGATCTTGATGTTGAGTCTGAGTCTAATCTGTGTCTCTCTGCTGATTCAGAGAATAACATGTTTGACTGGCATAGGCGACTAGGTCATGCTAGCTTTAACACCTTGCATAAATTAGCTAAATTTGACTTAGTTAGAGGCATGCCTAGCTTGAAGTTCAAATCATTCTCTAAGCCTTGCGATGCATGTGCTCTAGGCAAGCAAACCCGAGCTTCTTTTAAAATAAGGACTGAGAGCTTGTCAAACAAGCTTATGGAACACTTGCACATGGATCTCTTTGGTCCTACCAGAACCCAGAGCCTAAATGGTAAGAGATTTGGTTTTGTCATTGTCGATGACTACTCTAGATTTGCATGGTTATTTTTCTTGGCGAATAAGAGTGATGTTTTTCAAAAATTTGAACATTTTTTCAATAAGCAGAAACATGTAGGCCACAAGATCACTGTTATCCAATCAGATCATGGAGGAGAGTTTGAGAACTCCTCATTTTCTAGTTTTTGTGACAAGGAGGGACTGACTCACAAATTTTCTTCTCCCAGGACCCCAGAGCAGAATGGAATTGTGGAGAGAAGGAATCGAACAATAGTGGAAATGGCAAGAACATTACTAATGGAGAGTCAGCTACCGAAGAGTTTTTGGGCAGAAGTAGCAAACACAGCCTGTTATATACTTAATAGAGCTTTGGTAAGACCCATACATAAGAAAACACCATATGAACTCCTGAAAGGTAAGAGGCCTAATGTCTCATATTTCAAAATTTTTGGTTCAAAATGCTTTATTCATAATAACAACAAGAGAGACTTAGATAAATTTGATGCTAGAAGTATTCCAGGAATATTCCTAGGATACTCTAAAACATCTAGGGCCTTCAGGGTCTTTAATAAAACTGATAGAACTATAGAGGAAACCCCTCATGTCATTTTTGATGAAATAAAAATATCTAATAGTCTAAATGATGATAACAGGTCTACAAGTCATGATGGAGAGTTCCTGAATCAAATGCAAGAGGAGGAAGTACAACCGGCTGAAGAACCCACTGATCTGAACCCAATAAGTACAGTCGAACAAGGTGAGTCCTCAACAAATGTCAGAATTTTAAAAGACCACCCTGTAACCAATATAATTGGTAGTCTTCATGATCCCCCTAGGACAAGATCCCATTTCAGAAATGTTCAGAATCAAGATTTAATTGCTTTAGTTTCTCAAATTGAACCTAAGACCATTGAAGAAGCTTTAAGTGATGAGAATTGGGTAACTGCCATGTGTGAAGAACTAGGGCAATTTGATAGAAACAATGTCTGGGAACTTGTACCTAGACCTGAAAATTTCAATGTAATAGGAACAAAATGGGTCTTTAAGAATAAACTGAATGAAGAAGGTGTCATCTCCAGGAATAAAGCTAGACTTGTAGCTAAAGGCTACAGTCAGGAATATGGAGTAGACTTTGATGAATCTTTTGCTCCAGTAGCTAGAATGGAGGTTATCAGAATTCTATTAGCATTTGCTTGTTCAAACAACATAAAACTTCAACAAATGGATGTTAAGAGTGCCTTCTTGAATGGAATTCTAAAAGAAGAAGTTTATGTTGAACAACCTCCTGGATTTCAGTTTTCGACTAAACCTGATCAAGTTTTCAGATTAAACAAAGCTCTTTATGGACTAAAGCAGGCTCCTCGGGCCTGGTATGAAAGGCTGACCAGTTTCTTACTGAATAAAGGATATGACAGAGGTAAAGTTGACCAAACTTTATTCACTAAGAATTCCAGACAAGATCTCATCATAGTTCAGGTATACGTAGACGGCATCATCTTTGGATCAACAAATCCTGAACTATGTAATGAATTTTCACAACTTATGTCAGCTGAATTTGAGATGAGCTTAGTTGGAGAACTGACTTACTTTCTTGGCTTACAGATAAATCAAATGTCATATGGCTGCTTCTTCCACCAAACCAAGTACACGCTGGATATCCTAAAAAGGTTTGGGATGACTAACCTGAAGCAAATATCCACCCCAATGAGCACAAGCATGACCCTTAATGCAGATGAGTCAGGTAAACAAGTGGATGAAAAACTCTACAGAGGTATGATTGGATCCCTCTTGTACTTAACAGCTTCTAGGCCAGACATACAATTCAGTGTTGGCTTATGTGCAAGATATCAGTCTAGGCCTACTGAACTTCATTTGTCTGCTGTAAAAAGGATCTTTAGATATCTGTCTGCCACACACACATTAGGATTATGGTATTCTGCTTCTCGCACATTAGATTTAGTTGCATACACTGATGTAGACTTTGCTGGATGCAAATTAGATAGGAAGAGCACCAGTGGCCACTGCCAATTCTTAGGAGGATGCCTAGTTTCTTGGAGTTCAAAGAAATAACATTCAGTGGCCCTTTCCACTGCTGAGGCTGAATACGTGGCTGCAAGCAGCTGTGGCACTCAAGTTATCTGGATTAAGAATCAGCTTCAGGATTACCAAGTAGAGACAGGATGCACTCCCATTTTTTGTGACAACACGAGTGCCATAAACATTGCAAAGAATCATGTTTTACACTCACGAACAAAACACATTGAAATTAGGCACCACTTTATTAGAAATGAAATTGCAAATAAAACATTTGAACTAATTCATGTTGGGACTGCAAATCAAACTGCTGATATTTTTACAAAACCTTTAGATAGTGAAAAATTCACTTCATTGAGAAGAGAACTTGGTATTTACAAACTCTGACTGATTTGTGGCAATGATTTCAGTTTTATGTATTTCCATGATTTTGGTGGTAGTTCTGTCTTACTTTTTCTGATGGGGTCACTATGTGAGGGGGAGCGGGTGTGAGATTTGAGAGGTATCAGGTCTGTTTCTCTGCTGTTATCAGGGTAGAATGGGAGATAGAGCTACTAGAGAGGGGGAACTTGACTAATTAAAAACGTTTGAAAGATGGTTGTTGTTGCTGGATTAATTATCAGAATTGATCTTTAGCATCCCTTTTTAGTAGAACCTCGTTCATTTCCTACATTCTTAAGTTTGTACAACTAAAGTCCAGCCGAATCTTCTTCTAGTAAGTCCTAAGAGGCTAAGATTAACCTTCACAAGTATATCCTCTTACTTTGTTTCTTGACTGATGAACAAACTAAACTCATGTGAAATGGGTTCTGTTATACGCTTTTCATTGGATTTCATGATAAGACCACGAGTAATTGCCCTGGCTTTGTCTTCAAACAACCTTCTTGAAGAGTTAGTTAAGCTGATCAGTGTTTAAAACTGTATACTGAGAAACTAGGAATCCCATCAATGAAATGGGAACTTTCTAAGTCATGAAGTATCAGTTCTCATAACCAAAAACAAAAGAAAGAAATTCAATTCAAAACTTATGTTTGGCAGAGCAATGATGACATGTGGTGAGTAATTGGGGGTTCTGGCCTCTGATCAAGGTGTCTCCTCATGTAAAAACCAATAGTCACTATCTCTGTTCTCTAACTGAGAAGGTATGAGGCTCTTACACTGAGTAACTGAGGATGCTGGCCTCTGACCAAGGTGCATGCTTAATGTCAAAGGTGTAACTGGCCAAATACACTCTATAACAGTGCTTTCTCTCCTTGGAATGTTTGTCCTCAGCGCCTACAGGCTGTTTTCATGGTTCAAATTCTTGTTGTCTTTTTGATGAGCCTTAACAGCTACCTCAGTCATATTTGTTGACACTTGCTCTTCTTTCATATTCATCGTAAGTTGATAAACTTCAAGCTTCTTCTGAATCTCTTTCTCTTACCAGAACTCCAAGATTCGTCACTGACCTTAAAGCCCCACTTAAGCATCTAAGATTTGACACTGAGTTTCTACTGTTGGAACTCTCTCCATCTTTTCTCATCAATCCAGCGTCAACATCTCTCCTTCTCTTTTGTTTTGATGATGTCAAAGGGGGAGAAGGTTGAAAGGAGGAGGGGGAGTGAATAGGTTGAAAGGAGGAGGTTGAGCTAGTGAAAAGGAAGTTTTTGGAATGTTTTGGGTAAAAGATAATGAGTGCTGTGAGTTTAGGTTTTGAGAGGTCACCATTGCTGTTTTATCGAACTATTGCTGTTGTTATTGAGACTGCTTTAGGTTGGTGTTCCTTTTTCACTGAATTTGACTCATGGTGTTGCCATCATCAAAAAGGGGGAGATTGTTGAATCTCTGTAGTTTTGATGATGACTAACACTATGAATCAAATTATGTGTTGCTTCCTGGTGACTGTTAAAGATCCTGCATTGTCTGGATAATCTCCGGATCTAGTTTCTGAAAGGAGCCTTGGGAAATTTCTTGTTTGCATGCACATCTTCTGATTAAAATGTCTTCATCATGCTCTTCTGATTAAATGCTCCTCTAACACGTTCACCCATTAGCTCGTACCTGTCTGTCTTCATCTATATGGGTTCTGTACTTTTAGTGCGTTGACGCACTTGGCTGACAGCGTAGACGTAATTGTGCATCTTTAACTTGCTGTCTTGTTCATTGCATCGACGCTGACACTGGATGCGTTGACGCATTGGCCAGTTGCCAAGGGCGTGAGCATCTCGCTTGAGGAGCTGAGGCGACGCTGCACGATGGAAGCGTTGACGCCTTGGGCTGATGTCCAAAGGTCTTTTGATCAACAACCAAGCCGATGCGTCGACGCTGTCACTAATGCGTTGACGCATTGATGTGTATTGTGAAGGGTCCTGCTCTCCATTATAAACTCATTGCGTTAACGCCTTGGCTTTACTGCGTTGACGCGTTCTTCAGTCCTTTGATAAGTTCCGTGCAATCTGTGTGAACAAAGGTATGACTTGAATATTTCTGAGATTGACTGAATGTTCTCTGAAACCTTACAGGGACTTAAAGACAAATTGAACTTTATTCCAATCATGTGAGCACGTGATTTGAGGGAATAATCGTCTAACACGTGGCTCGGCTCATCTGGAAGCATCTTCTTCGCGCGTGTCTCCCACACCCTCAGTCTCTCGTGAGTCTGGATATATAGGAACGTTTCTGCTCCTGAAAAGCTGCTGAAGCCGCAAGAAAAAGGGTGAGGCCAGAGCGAGAGAGGAAGAAGAGGAGAAGCCATCCTGATCCATTCTTTGAGCGTACCTGGAAGAGAGAGAGTGATGAAGGAGAGGATGGTTTTCTGCTACGTTTTGTCTATGCTTCTTTAAGAAGCTACATTGTTTCACCGTTCGATTGTCTTTCAATATTTCTTTATGTCTTCGTTTGTTCGTTCTCAAATTCCGATCCTCTGTTTTCGTTCCCTCTAGGTGTAGAGGAAGAGAGGTGAATCCTCTGGGTCGCAGTGTGGCTTCCCTCTGATTTAGATCAGAGGAAGGGAGGAGTTCTCTGGGGTTTTGTGTTCAGGTAGTGAGAAGGCTACCTGGGTTCTTCCCTCCGGCTGAGGAGGAAGAGAGACAGCGTCTCTGAGTTGCAGTGAGGGTGGGTCACTGCTGGGTTCCCTCTTGTCTAAGAGGAAGGGAGAGTTATCTCCGGGTCAGGTCTTGTGGTGTGAGACCTGGGTGCAAGCTGTGAGTTCAGCGTCTGTAGGGATTACGATCCCCAAGCTGTGGATCAGCGTGTTGTTGGCAGACTGAGTCTGCGGTTTTTTCTTGTGAAAGGGAAGCCTCATTCTGCCTTGAGTGAGGGATGGACGTAAGTCTGCAGGTTGCAGGCTGAACCATCTAAACCTCTTGTTCTCCGTGGTGTGGTTGTGCGCATCTATTTTCTTTATGCTTCTGTCTGGCTTCATGAAGTAAGTGTGATTGTTGATGATCGAAACCTTGGTCTGACTGCTCGCTTAGTGCTTGTGCATATGTGTTGATGAAATTCTGAGTGATATATGTTCTGCGCTCGTGACCTGCTTTATCTTGGTTAAGGTTCCAGATCATTTTACATATTGTCAGTCTTCCTAGTCAATCTCATCTTCTAAGATCTCCTCGGCTCGGACAAATATTTTTTAAACGGTGATCTATTCATCCCCTCCCCTTCTAGCTCACCGTCCTCTTGTTTAACAGTTTATGCTATTATTAACATCTGAATTATGTATATAATTTGGTTATATAGATGCCAGTTAACCCCGGTTTGTTTAGGCTACCTACTGAGCATCACACTCACCCCTTTGTGACACACGTTTCGGGAGATATAGAGGAGGTTGTTGAGGAGGAGGTTGCAGCTGAGGAATAATGCTAGATCATAGTTCGCTTGGGTATGCTGTGGATGAATGTTTCTCTTATATGTATGATTACGGGGCGGGAGCCTATGAGAACCAATGTTTATTTTGGAACATTGGTCATGTACTCTCTTTTGAAAGTTATGAATGGTTGGGATGATATTTATATTTCCTATAATTATGGTTTCTCTCTCATGCGAATGTATGCATATTTATATATTGTTCTTCCGCGATACATACGAAGTAATGCTTTGGGGTCCGATAAAGAAAAAAAATGCCCATAAATTAAGGATCGGATCTAGGGGCGTTACATCTATATTTGCATACTTATGAACTCCGAATTGGTAGAGGAAAAACCCTTATGTGCTTATTGTTTCTATCTTGTAGGTCAAGAGAGAGGAGATGAAGAGAAAGGGGAAAAGAAGAGGTGATATCATCTACATCCAGGAGGTTTTGAAGATCTTGCATGAAGAGAAAGTGAAGCGGAATGATGAGAGGATCGTGTTGATGCTTGAATCGCAGTCATCCGACTTCCTTCCGACCATTGCTTGAAAGAACATCATCAATCGTGTTTTGGAAACCAAAGGGGATCTTTCCTACATCTTTTCTATGTTGTTCTTGATGTGTTTCATGATCTATGTTTAGGTTTGAGAATGTTTGAATAATTGTGTTAATTTTTTTGAACTAAGAAATAGTGTGTGTGAACCCTCTACGTACGGTTGAGGGATTATTGTGCTACAGCTGTTACAGCTCGTGTGTGTGTGTGTGTAGATCCACTGTTGGATCGTGTTGGAGAGTGTCTCCGTGTGTGTGTTGGGACGTGTCCCCGTGTGTGTGTGCAGGCGTCGTCCTGCGTGTGAGTTGGAGCGTTGCTCCGTGTTGGGGATTTATCCTCGAGTGAAGCCATACTGGTTTGGTAAGGGGTGGACGTAGGGAGCCCGTCGTGGTCCCGAACCACCTTAAAAATCCCTGTGTATTGTGGTTTGATTTGTATGATTGTTTCCTTATCATCTACCTCATTCACAAGAGATTGGTTTAAGATTTATCTTGTTCACACACATTGCTATTTTTATCTTGATCACACACATTACATATTTTCAGATCACATCTTGTTTACACACACACACTACTTGTTTGTCCGCTGTGCATTGTACTGAGTGTTTGCTTGATAAATCCATCTAGGCAATCGTGTGAGATCGGAAAGGCTGAGAGAACTATTTCTTTTAGGATTCAAATCTCAGTTCATCTTAGTTTAAATTTGTTAGTTGCTCTAATCTCGCTTAGATAGCTTGAAAATTTTTCATATTACGTGGGGGATAATTCAACCCCCCTTCTTGTCCGCTCGCCTACCAGGGCCAACAATTGGTATCAGAGCCCCGACTCTATCTTCTTGAGGTCTCACGACCTATAGAGAGATCCCTGTTAGCGAGTTTCATTGAGCATCATGTCTAGTAGTTGTTTATCTTCTCTTCCTCCTCGTTTTGATGGTAACAATTTCATTTCTTGGAAAAATAGCATGTGTTCTTATCTTGGAGTTTATGAACCTGAAATGTGGAAAGTGATATGTAATGGTTCATATAAACTCCCTCCAAATGAAACAAAATGGAATGAAAAACACATCAAGAAAAATGTGATTAATGTTAGTGCATTAAACATTTTGAGGAATAGCATAGAATCTGATGTAATTCCACGAATTTTAATGTGCAGGTCAGCATGGGAAGTTTGGAATGAGTTGGCATGCAAGTATGATGGAGATGCAAAGGATGCGTGCATGATGGCTCATGGAGAAAGCGAGGTTGAGGTAAATTCTAATTCTGAAGAACTTTCTATTGAGGAATGACAATTGACATATGTTGAAACGCATGAAAGATGTAAAGAATTTAAATCTGAAAACAAGAAACTGAGAAAGAAACTTAAAAAAAATTCAGAGTACATCTATTCCATGTGTGAAGTGCAAATTGCTTGAATCAAAAATTGAAGACATTATGCATGCAAATCCTTATTGTGAAAACTATAAAATATTGAAAAAGGAAAATGAAGCTCTGAAGTCAGAAAATGAATGTTTAGAAAGTCAAAATGATTTTATGGAATCTAAAATAGATGAGCTTAACAAAGAAATTTTTGAGCTGTGTAAAGAACATACTTTGGTTGAAAAATCTGATAGATCTTTGGATTCTGAAAAAGGATGTCATGAGTTACATGAGCAAAACAAATTCTTGTTGTCTAAAATTTCTTTGCTTGAAGAAATAGAAAATTTTCTTAAAACAAGTTAAATTCATTGTATGATGATGAAAAAATGTTTAAAAAACTTCTTGATACTGAAATTGATAGCAAAAACATCATGATTGAAAATGAATATCTTAAGAAGAAAAACGGTGCTATGCTAATTCAGATTTCCTTGCTTGAAGGTAGCTTGAAAAGTTTTAATGAACTTGAAAAAAAAATTCCTTGTTGAAATCTAAGAATGAATAATTACTTGAAAAGAGTTCAAAGCTTGTTGAAACTAAAAATGTTCTTGAGAAACTAACAGAAAAATTGAACTCTATAAATGCTAAAAACAAAGAAATCATGGAAGAAACTACAAACTTCAAATCTGTGAATTGATTGCTAAGTGATAAAGTGTCTGCATGTGAAGAAGAAATGACAAGTGCCGAATTACATATTTCTACTCTAGAAGAAGAAGTGCAAAGATTAAAAGATGACTTGTCTAGATTTGTGAAGGGAAAAGAAAATTTGGATAAGGCGTTGGGTGTAAAAGTGAACTTTCAAAAAGAGGGTCTTGTATACACCCTCGTCAACGATAGATCTTTTGAACATAAATTAAAAATCTCTTTTGTTCATGCTTCTGATATACCGAGCACTTCTAAAGCACCACCTCTAATTGCTTAAAAGAAATCTTCTAAAAATATTTTGAGAAAATGAAAAATGCCAACACAAAATCCTCCATGTCAAATAGATCTCAGAAATTGAAATCTAATGTTGAATGATTTTATTGTGGTATGTTTGCTATGTCATGGATGAGTGTAATATCATGAAAAAGGATGACAAATGTGCATGTGAAGATAAAAATGCTTTCAAAAGATAAAGCAATGCTTCATGCTTTTATTGTGGTAAGCTAGGCCACATAATGAAAAAATATTTTGTGAAGCAACACGATGATTTTCATGTTATGAATGTCAAGTCAGATTCTCAAAGAAAATTTAGAAATGAACATGTTTTTCATTCTCAAAGGTTTTCATCCCATAAGGGAAAGTTCTTTGGAAAAACTCATGCTCATAATAAATAGTCATTCCGTAGACCCACATCTCCTTGTTATTTTCATTCTGGGAAGTACGAGTATGTAATGAAAAACTGTTGGTTTTTGAAAAATGATAACTTTCATGCTTCTAGATTGAATGATAGGTTTAATTTTGCTTAACTTAGATCTTTTGAAAATAAAAGATGGAATGCTTTTGAAAACTCCTTTGCTCATGAAAGGAAATCTTTTGCTAGAGTTATTCATCCTCAATGCTTTTATTGTAGAAACCATGGACATGTTATTGAAGATTGCAGGATCATGAAGAATGATGATATGGTGGAAATAAAAATGTCAAAGAAAGCTTTTGGTAGCAATGCTACTAACCTCTAGGGACTCAAGAAGGCTTGGGTACCTAAATTTATCAAATGATTTGGCTTTGATGCAGGTGTGTCTTGAGGAAATAAAAATTGAAAGGGGTTTCAATAAAATGGAACAAGACACACTCGTTTAATAAAATCCCGACTTTGCTTCTTCTTTGTTAAATTTGGTGGTTTTGATGTTTTCACTTATGTGATTCTGTTATGCTATTCGTTTCATGTTCTGAATTCTTCACTAGCCATATATGCTCTCATTGAATGAATGTTTGGTATATCAAATGGTGTTATGTGAAATGACGGATTAAGTCTATCAGGAAGCTAATACTATGCGTGAGTTAGATCCTTGGATCAAGACCTCCGCCAAGTATCAAAATTCAGAAACTCAATTGGTTGGATTATGAGGAATCACATATTTTGAATGAAATCAATTTGCCTTTGATTTGCATAGCTTTCAAATTAAATCTAAAGACTTTTCTTGTTTCAAGAAGGTAAAATTTCTTAAATATGGAATTGCTTAAATGGCTTGGTGTGGTTGCTTTACAAATGGTGATAAGCTGTTTGACATGTTCAAAAAATCTTCTTCTTGTCTATAGATGTTCAAACACTTATCTTGCTTGATTATCAAATTCTATTTGAAAGATGTTGGATACTTGATCATGCGCATCCAAAATATATTTTGCATATTCATACATATAGGCCATATCATGTTCAAACTGAAGTTCATATCTCATGCAATAATATTTTTGAATGATCATGGTTGAACATTTGGGTTCTAAAGAAAATACTTCTTCATGATGAAATCTGACATAAAAAGCTCATGGTTCAGTTCTAGATTCAATGAAAATTTATTTTCTAAATTTACTACTTTTATGCTTCCTTGAAGGTTCTAGATTGACATAAACTGAAAATATGCATAAAAAAGATTGCATTCACATTTCTACATATCATTCATAGATTCTGCATATCATTGTGAATTCGAGTCTCATGCATACCTTGATTTATGAATGCTTGCATGAATGTTTTCTAAATCCTTGCATGTTTTCTTGTATCTAGTTTATAAAATCTTTCCTTGGAATTTTCTAAGACCTTACCTCCTCCATAGATAACAATGCAGTGAGTGATTTTATTCATATGTGATATATGTCATACACTAAGGGGGAGGATTTGATTCCGACCGTATATACATTTAGGGGGAGTCATAGCTGTGTCTTGAAAATTTTATTTTATACATGCAAAATAAACATTACGCCCACGCTTTTGCACATTATGAATTTAATGGCTTTACTCGATAAGGATTTGAGAAATTCTTTCCAACACTCTAAAGGGAACTTAAATCTCTACATGGATATTAAAGAATAATCGTGAGGAAAAAGTTGTCTACCCCTTAATGATCAAAAGTGAAATGTCGAACCGAGTAGCTGAGAATGCCCATTGAAATAAATGAGAAAACTCGCATCGAAAGGTAAAGTAAAAATCCACATGTGTGATGAATCTAAGTAGTCGAGAATCCCCATTAAGATATATGAGGAAACTCGTGCCAAACGGTGATTAAAAGAAACAAAATGGGGGTTGTGCAAAGCTATCAAAAGTCGAGAATTTAAAGTGAAAGTGTAGAGAGGAAATTACCTTCTAGTGTTCTTTAAAAAATCTGAATATCCATATATTTTGAAGCTCATTATTCATTGCATCACATTTCACATATGGCTATCTTTGTGATGAATGTATACTATGAATTTGTTTAGATTCATGGTTTATGAAGTACTTCTAGTTGTGTATACAAAACTCCTTTAGATATGCATCATGTCTTACATTTTGAAATTGAATCACTTGCTCGTCTCTTAACCCGTGCCTCAGTTAGGGGGAGTTACTATTAGTAATATTTGTGTGCATGATGGTTGTGCTTGTGTGCTTGCATGTTCATGCATTCCCAGTTGCTCTAATTCTGAGCATAAACTTTGCATTTGAAGTATAGAAGTCATAATGTGCATAGCTGCATATCTTGCATTCTTAGCATTCACATAGTGCATCATCTTTGCATTTGAAAGATGAAGCTCATGGTGTGCATGTTTGCATATTTGACATTTTCACCATGCATATACTGCATACTTTAAAATTCATCATTTTGAACACTTCATTTTGCACATATCTTCCAAAAATTGGTATCATATCTTCGGGCCAACAATTAGTAACACTTGGTATCAAAATTGGTACCATATCTTTTAACCCAACTGTCAGTCATCTTTTTGTTAATGACAAAAAGGGGGAGAAGGATTGTGTATGCTCATTTCATTGTGTGCTCAATGCTCAATGCTTTAATGCTCAATCTTATTTCATTCTCATTGAGCTCATTAAGTGAAATGTTTCTACTACATCTTTTGAAACTATTGGACACATCATTTTATCATCATCAAATAGAGGGAGATTGTTGTATCCCCTAGTTGATTATGGTGTTTGGTTTTAATGATATTAAAATGATTGTGCTTGTGTGTGTGTTTCATTGCGCAACATGTTTACAACTTGTTTAAATGAGTTGAAGGATGGTTCAAGGATCTTACTTAGAAGTCATATAAAATCTTGGTGTATAAGGAGCTTATGCTTTGAATATCTTGACATGTAGGATCAAAATCCATGGTTCACCCTTGGAACTCAAAGGATCAAAATCATTGGTTCACACATGGAACTCAAAGGAGTGCATCAGTGAAGTTCTTCTTCTAAAAGGGAGTTGACTCACTCATTGCATTGTGTCGACTCCTTCTATGGTTCATGCATTTCATCAAATAGGTTTTCAAGGTCTTGACTAGGTATTTTCATGCATTTTCCAAATGAGATTTTTAGGCTTGAAATATGCTCAATCTATTTACTTGAAATTTGATGAATGTGATTTTAATGATGCTCTCTCATTGTATGGATTCATGGTCATTTGGTTTTGCCAATTCAAGTCATTGTGCATAGTGTGCTTCAAATGCTAATATGATAATCATGGTTTTGGGGGTGATCCAATTCTAACTTGAACTACATGTTAAATGGTGTATTTTCATTTTGGAAATGGAAGTTTTAAAAGTTAGAATTGTTTAATGTGTTTCATGCATTTTTCACATGAGACTTTTGAGGCTAGTCACATGTTCAAGATTGTCATGCATATCTAAGTGGAAGTTGATATGATAATGGTCCTATTGCCTAGATACATGATGATTTGAACTTTGTCTTGGTTGTGGAGATTGTGAAAAAGGGTCATGATTGAACCTTGAGAAAGTTGATCAAATTGTTCAGGTGATTTATGTGCTTTTCCTTCATGCATTTTGAGGCTCATAAGTGTTGGTTATATGCATGGCTTATGAAGTTGCTTTTTGTTTGAGAAAGATTGGGTTCCTATGTGCTTGAACTTGTGATTTGGTTTGACTGTATTCAATAGATTGCTCATGAGTTCTTAATTGACTTGAATGTACTTCATGCATATTTTTCTAAGGCTTTATGAGCTAGCTAAGTGTTGATGAACTCCTCATGCAAATCTTGGTATAAATGAGTGGATGATGTTCTCATGATCCATGATATTTGGTTTTTCAATGCTCACATCAATCATGGAAGATTTGGTTACATGATGAACATTCATGTGGTCTAAATTCATTGTGATATGATCTTGATCTTTTGGTGTGGATAACTAACTTGACAAAGTATTTTCATCCTCCTTGTTAATGAGTTTTCATGAGTGTGTTTCATATATATTTAACTTGGGGTGATTGAGTTTAAATCTCAATATTTCATTCATGTAGGTTGAACACATGGGCAAAGGGTTTCATCTGTTTTTAGACTAAATTGCTGCAGTCTGAATGCTGCAGAGTTCGGTCGACCAAACTGGCTAGTTCAGTTGACCAAACTAGCCAGAGTGGGCTGGTTCTTAGCCTGTAATATTTCAGTCGACCGACCCCAATTTTAAGTCGATGAAATACGGCAAACGTTTTTATAAACTCAGTTTGAAACCCATTAAACTCAATCTATTTGGGGTCTAAACTTTACCATTATGCCCCTAGGTTCTTGGTAGACCTATTGGGGGTCTTTTGGAGTATTCTAGAAGGGTTATATTGATCTTTTGCAGTCTTCTATATATGCATACTTATGAACTCCGAATTGGTAGAGGAAAAACCCTTATGTGCTTATTGTTTCTATCTTGTAGGTCAAGAGAGAGGAGAAGAAGAGAAAGGGGAAAAGAAGAGGAGATATCATCTACATCTAGGAGGATTTGAAGATCTTGCATGAAGAGAAAGTGAAGCGGAATGATGAGAGGACCGTGCTGATGCTTGAATCGCCGTCATCAGATTCCTTCTGACTGTTGCTTGAAAGAACATCATCAACCGGATTTTGGAAACCAAGGGGGATCTTTCCTACATCTTTTCTATGTTGTTCTTGATGTGTTTCATGATCTATGTTTAGGTTTGAGCATGTTTGAATAATTGTGTGAATTTTTCTGAACTAAGAAAGAGTGTGTGTGAACCATCTGCGTACGGTTGAGGGATTATTGTGCCGCGGCTGTTGCAGCTCGTGTGTGTGTGTAGATGCGTTGTTGGATCATGTTGGAGACTCCGTCTCCGTGTGTGTGTTGGGGCGTGTCCCCGTGTGTGTGTGCAGGCGTCATCCTGCATGTGAGTTGGAGTGTTGCTCCGTGTTGGGGATTTATCCCCGAGTGAAGCCTTACCGGTTTGGTAAGGGGTGGACGTAGGGAGCCCGTCGTGGTCCCGAACCACCTTAAAAATCCCTGTGTATTATGGTTTGATTTGTGTGATTGTTTCCTTATCATCTACCTCATTCACAGGAGATTGGTTTAAGATTTATCTTGTTCACACACATTGCTATTCTTATCTTGATCACACACATTACTTATTTTCAAATGACATCTTGTTTACACACATACACTACTTGTTTGTCCGCTGTGCATCGTACTGAGCGTTTGCTTGATAAATCCGTCTAGGCAATCGTGTGAGATCGGAAAGGCTGAGAGAACTATTTCTTTTAGGATTCCAATCTCAGTTCATCTTAGTTTAAATTTGTTAGTTGCTCTAATCTCACTTAGATAGCTTGAAAATTTGCCATATTGCGTGGGGGACAATTCAACCCCCCTTCTTATCCGCTCGCCTACCGGGGCCAATGGGATACTCCATGAAGAATCTAAAGAATAGAAATAGATTACCTTCACCCTCGTGCCTAGGGGTGGGAAATGACAAATCTCCCTCTGTCGGGATGGCAGTTGCCGACTCATGTTTTCCCTCTTCGGCTCCTATAGCAGCAGCCACCTCTTCTGCAACCGGGACCGGCAGAGTCGCAGGATCTGCAACATGAAGATTAGCACATATTGTAAATAGGGTGATAAGACAATAGAGTGTTCCCGCAGTTGGGCGTGCTCGCACACGAGAAGCCACGAACTCCTAGAGCGATGGTACGACAGGGAGTGTCACCACCTATTCTGCCACCATGGCTTTCTTTTTCTGTATGATTTCTGTCCGGGCCTTCTTAGCTCGGGTTATAGCTTCTCCGACCTACGGCCTCACCCGCTTCCGTGGGCCACCGATCGGCAAAGGTGTGGTCGTTGGTGCATCCACTAGAGCTTCAAAATAGGCTGGCTTCTGGGCCTTCAAGATTAGCTGCCGATACTCCCCAACTTTCTTTGAATCAGGCCGATCTACATAGGACAGATACATGAAAAAGATAGCTGATGCAGAGACTACATGTGCTGAGAAAGGATATACAAAGATGAATGAACAAGTTGAAATAAATATACCAACCGGCCCTGAGTATAAAAGGGAGAGCAGCCAATAAGATAGTGACGACTCTTTGTCTCTCGATGCTGCCTCGCGGATGAGCCAACAAACGTCTTTGATCTTTTCACTTTGCTCCGCCAGCAACGCCAAGTCTGGATGGCCATGGGATGCCAGGTAATGATATAGGCCGAGGTGGTCCATCCCCCATCCATCGGCATATTTAAAAGCAACAAACAGTGGGTGGTTTAATGATGGCTCGGCCTGGTCATTCACTGCAAGGCCATGTATGCGCAACAAAGTGAATAACCAGGAGGTTTGATTATAAAATGTTGCCCACCAGTCCTCCTTCTTGATGAATGTCCTGTAAGGGCAATGCCTGTCGGCTTCCAGACACCAGGGGGCGGTAGAAGAGGATGGATCATCTACTGGTAGGGGAAACTGTTGAAGCGCTAGCCTTTCGCCCCCTACGTGACACAACTCCTAAAGGGCCTTCAAAAATTCATCTTGGTCAATGACTTGAAGCTCGGGTTATGGCTTCGGCGTTCTACATTTGGCGGTCTTCCAAGCCTCTGTTGGGTTCGGTGCAGTATTCAGAGGGGGGGTGAATAAATATAGCCCTTTAAAAAAAATTTGCCCATTTAAAAACCTTCACCCAAAATAAGATTTCGCTCACTTAAGAAACTGGAATGCTAACAAGACAGATTAGAACACTCATCTATAGGACCAATAAGCAAACAGTTGGAACGCCCTTATGCATACATCTAGCGGAAGCACAACTGAACAAAACAAACACACTGCACAAGGGGTTTTTAGGTGGTTCGGTCCAGCAGACCTACATCCACCCCACACTCAACCCAAGTGTGGCTTCCTGCTGACTCACAGCTTGAACCGCTGGGCCTCACAGCTTGCCTACAATCCGCTGGGCGACACAGCTTGCCGTCCGAGGAATCCTCCTCGCCCACTAAGCAACCCAGCTTGCTGTCCAGTGGAATCCTCCACTACAAACCGCTAGGCAATACAGCTTAGCCGTCCAGAGGCAGCACCTCTGCAAAACCCGCTGACTAACAGCTTGAATAAAGGAGTTCAAAAGAAAACAAAAGATGGACTCTCAGCATCGGAAAGCTGTAGAAACAGAAGCACAATTTGTGGCTCACAAGGAGCTGACTCGCCTGGATTTGATCCACGGCCAGTGAAGACTAATCATCAGGCAGCTGCTCTCCTCTTCTCTCGATCTCACTATTTCTTCACAGCTTCTTTCTCTTCTGCTTCTTCTAATCTCTCACTCTCTGCTCTTCCCTTTTTCTTCTTCTCTTTTGCTGGATCGAAGGGCTTTTTGCTCTGCTATTGCTCTTTCTGCTCTCCAGGCTTCTTCTTCGATCAGCCTCCATCTGAAGACGAAGGCTCCAATATATACCAGCAGCAGTAGGGAGATAGGGTGTGTGCTTCCCACGCCTTCCGTCCAGAAGATTCCTCCTCGGATCACGTGCTCAGCACCCACCTCGGATCACGTGTCAGGTGCCAGCTTCGGGTCACGTGCCCATTCATCAGTACGCTCAGCAACTGGAGTTAGATGGTGTCAACCCACTTGCTCTAAGGAGTTGACGTAGCCTTCAGAGATCGTCAACCCTTTTTAACTGCTGCGTCGACGCTTCCAACCCGTGGCGTTGACGCATTGTTGCGTTCCAGTGAGTAACCAGCCTAGCCGTTTTTAACTATTGCGTCGACGCTGCTCCACTGCTGCGTTGACGCATTGGAGTATTTCTGACAAGGCCTCTGCTTCTTGAGTGGTTGAGTTGATGCAGCCTTTGCGTAGAGTTAACGCTGTGAAGAGTATCTGTGGATGCATCTTCACTGGTGCGTGGATGCCTTAAGCTCTAGCGTCGACCCTATTCCTGTCTTGCATCAGGAATTAATTCAAACGAAAAGATTAATGAATCAAGACTTAATCACAAACACGCCATTCATATCTCATTGTGAATTAGATCTGAAGCAGTGTATAGACTTGGTGAGCTTCGAGCAGTGTATAGACTTGGTGAGCTTCGAGCAGTGTATAGACTTAATGAATGAGTGCATGTGAAAGGCAGTGTACAGACATGGAGTGAAAGGCACATGGAGTGAAAGGCAGTGTACAGACATGGAGTTAACATGTAAGAGAATAACGAGTGTATGGACTTTCATGAGACGCTCAATGTACAGACTCTAAGTGAAAGTCTGATGTACAGACTTTAGCTGAAGACCACTATATATACTTGAACCACTCGCATGCTATGCAGTGTATTGACTGAATGCTCAATGCAATGCTTTGATAAACAGACCGAGCATCAAAATGACTGAATGGAAAATGACTCATACAGCAAGATGACTCATAGTGATTAACTCACAACAAAACCAATCATCAAATGATTAACACACAAAGCCAATCATCAAAACCTCATCAAAACCACAGGGGCACAACAATCTCCCCCTTTTTGATGATGGCAATACTGCACTGTGAGTAATGCTGATAACACAAACTATTCTCCCCCTTTAACTTCATCAAAAAGAAAATAGTTTGAGAAATTAAAGCATGTATAAAAATTCAGTCAATTTCTCCCCCTTGCAAGAACATAATTCTCCCCCTTTAAGAGTTTTTATGCAACATGATGCATATAATATGGAAGCTCCCCTTCAATAAGTTGAATCTTATGAGATGAATGGGACGGAGATCATAGGGGCAAACAAGGACAAGTTCAGGTCAATGAGCAGAAGAGGTTCAATTAGCAGATTTTTACAGAAGCTCCAATCACAGAAAATTCAGTCAGATTTTCAGAGAGATATCAATCTCATAAATCCAAAACATAAGTTTTCAAAGTCTTCCATTTTAGTTCAGGAGATTACATCATAGCCACATACAAAAAGAGGAAAACATTTAGTCATCAGCCAACATATATGATGCAGATGCATTAAGCTTTAGTTTCTCTCCCCCTTTGATATCATTAAAAATAACGACTATATCTGGATCTACCAGAATGATCTTGCTGTTGTGAACGAGAGGACTGCCCTGGAGTAGACTGAGTTTGTCCTGATGCAATTGGTTCTCTTGCTAGTAAGTGTCTGATATCCTGAGACAGCGCACCCAGCTGATGAATAGTAGAAGAAAGATCATCTTTGACAGATTGCTTGCTGTCAAGCTTGTCCCCAAGGGAAGTTAATTGTGCAGTCACTTCGTTTATCTTTTCAAGAACTGCTTTGATGCATTGGGGAAGTGCATTAACAGGACCTTTGATAGTTTCAACTGCTATCCTCACATCAAAACATAAGTCAGTAATTTTGGCAATGGATTGAAAAGTTGAAGCATGATTGCCCTGCATTTCAGTCACCAGTGAGGCTAGCCTGTCAAGGAGAGAGGAGATGTTTTTCAAAATATTTCGTTAAGCTTGGTCAGATACCATCTTGGTAAGTAGGAATTTCTGCCACTCGGATAAGACAGAGACTTCAAAATGTACAATCTGTGTGGTCAGTTTGTTGAGATGATAATTTGTGAATTCCATTAATTTGTCCATCTTAGCATCCTGACGCTGCATCATCATTGTCATGTGTGCAAACATCTCTTCCACAGTCGCTGGAGGTGGAGCAGTATCAGAAGTTGGAAAGGTCCTTCTATAAGCACCAATGGCTCTAGACATAGGTGGTTCCATTGTAGGTGCAGAGCCACTGGGTTCCCCAGTTTCCAGCTGAGGGCTGGAAGATCTAGCAAATGTTTCCTCAAGAACATGCTCATCCCTTGCTGAGCTGTCCTCTGGTCTTTCTTTTCGGACTTCAGGTGGGGGAAATTCATCTATTCTAACACCCTGATTAGCATCTGTAGTTGCAGGCACATGTTTCTGACTTGGCAAAGTCCTGACTGGCTGCCCATTTACAAACTTAAATTTCATGAACTTCTGAAGGTAAGAGAGAGAGTAGACATTTCCTTTAGGGATGATCAGTTTCCTCTCAGAACCAAAATCTACTCCAACTCTTCGAAAAATGGCCGTCAATGGAGCAGCATAAGGAAGTGTTCTGGATTGTGTTAAACAGGATCCCATAGTTTGAATAACCACATCGGACAGTGAAATGTGAATTCTTTTCAACATACAATACAATAAAAATCGCTGCATCTCAGTGACCCTTTCTCTACCACTGCTCTGAGGTGTGATAATAGACGTGCATATATGGTGGAGCAGTCTATGCAAAGGAGGGAACTGGTTTGCTTTCAGACTAGCTAGATATGTTTCCCTGACATCGGAAGGGTCACTTGGTTTGTCGGTCAGGAGAGCATAGGCGTTATGTTCATCAAATTCAAAGCTATGCAGCTGAACCCCATCCTTGGGAACTTTCCAGGCTCTTGCTAATAGCTTATTTGTTAATTCGAAACGAATGTTTCGGACAGTTGATGTCAGTTTTGGAATCTTAGGTTCATACTTCAGATTTTGATAGAATTCTCTGACTAGGGTGGGGTAATAGACTTTATGAGATGTACAGAAAGACCACCAGCCCTGAAAATCCAATGTAGAAAATAGTTGCGGAAATGCATCAAGCAGTTCATGATCGGTATCCACAATATACCGTGAAATAAGGACTTTCAACGGTTCCTCCACGTTGATGACATGAGAGCTTTCCATACCTATCTGTCCCTTCTGAGCACCTGAAGATTGACCCTGCTTCTCTGTCCTGACATCAGGAGCCCTTCTCTTTTTGGGTGGCAGACTGGGATCGCGTGGACGTGTCTCTTTCCTTTTCCCTTTACCGTGAGCAGCTTTTGAGCGTGGCTCCATCATACCTTCGGCCAATAGTGGACTTCTGTGATGTTCCTCTGCCTCCTTCTCCCTCTTTTTATCAGATTTCAGCGAAAAGCCAAGCAGCTAGAGATGGATGGGAAGAGGACGGATAGAGAGGAGGTGGAGGCTCACGAAACTCACTGGGTTTGAAAAAGTGGAGACGACGGCAGGGTTTACGCTGCGGGGTTTATATAGGAAGGCCAATCACTTTTTGACTCGAAAAGTGTACACCGGTTCACCGTGCTGAACCGGGATTAGATGTAAGTGGAGTGAAAGACTGACTGCGTTGACGCTGCAAAGCGCTGCGTCGACGCCATCAAAGGAGAATAGTATTTGGCATTCTCAAGACAAAGAGATAAGATGACATTCAGGGATTTTTAATCGATAAAATTCAAGTTCCCCTATGAGATAAAAGATGAGACATTATGAGAGCCCTAAAACCATATAATGATGTGGTGAAAAATAATCTTAAGACTTTGACATAATTCCTTGAAGAAGAAGAGCATGATTATGGAATGAGGATTGACCAATTTTCACACTTGGAACTTTCTCAATTCATATCCCTAGAATGTTCAATTTCAAGATACCCTAGTGATTGTGAATTTAACACGAATTGATGATAAACTCAGAAGAAAAGGATTTTATTTTAAGCTTCAAGTCAACCCCATATGAATATTGATAATTGTTATCTTTCAACAATTGCAGTCAAGTATAGCTAGCCTTTTGACACAGGTGCACATGTTTACCAGACACCAGAGCCCCCGACTACTTAACATAGCTTACTATTCTACAAATCAGAAGTAGAGTTAGCAACTCACATCATGACATACCTTGTAGCACTTCATTGGTGCACGAAGGTAGTTTCTCAGTGGAAAGTTACCATTGCTCTGCACTAGATTATTTTTCTTTTAAAATAGAGATAACTGCCCACATCATGACATGCTCATTTGCACTTCATTGGTGCATAGAGACAGTTTCTCAGTGAATGCTTGCCATTGCTCTACAGTTTATGGTATGAATCATTGTATATATATATATATATAGGGTATGTTTCCTGAGCTTTTATTTACCCTGAACTGAGTTTGAGAGCAATACAGGTATTAAATTCATTAAGCACATAGGTTTCTTTACTTTTGTTCATAATAGTTCAAGAAAAGAGAAGTTCTCAGTTTTATTAACTGGTTCTAAGCCTATTCCATAAGCACAACACTTTATATTCATGAATTTTTATTATTCAAAGAACAGAAGATTTATAAAACACCAACCATTAACACAGCCTAGAGACAGTCAATAATGATCATCACATATTTTAAGGGAATTATCATTTTAGCTCCCCCTGAAACCATGATATCAGGTCACACTTCAGAACTCAAGAAACTTCCTTCATACTCAAGATTGAATGGATCTTCACTACAAGATGAAATTCTGGAGGTGAAGGCAACAAGGTTTGTGAGAAGTGAAGAGAGATGAGCTACGAGAGCATTTCAACAAGAGAGAGAGATGAGTGAGGACCAATCTTCAGTGCCGCTGAACCTTCTTAAAACATTCAACCAAGTTCAGCAACTGTATTTCAGACAAATCTGTCAGTGCGTTGACTCACTCTAATGACTACGTTAACGCACTCAACCAACCAGTGTAGTATTCTGTCTTTTGATACCAAGTGTTGACTTTGAGCTAGGGCTGCGTTAACTCAATCCATCCTCAGCGTCAACCCACTCATGCAGCTAAACTTGCTTCACAAACGGTTTTTCAAGGAAAACAGCCTGAAGCGTCGACCCCATCTTCATATAGCGTTGACCCATTTATTCAACCAGCAGCTTCATCTCAGTATATCGATCATCATTTAAGCAGAGATCTCCAACCCAAGCTAACTCCCCCTTAGAATATGCATGAATGAAAGTATGAATGCCAATAAGATGAATATCAAGCTGAAAACTTATTCAGATGTATGCATCCAAGCCATTTCTATTTAGATTTTTCAAAATTTATTGATATGCAGGACACAGCTCTTCATAAGGACTAGACCCATGGTTCTAGGTGGAGAACCTGGTCACAAGGACCATTCGAATTCAGTTCAACATATGACAAGAGAAAAACATCATATATGCAGAATTAAAACTCAATAGCTGAGTCTGGAATACAGACTGATCAGCTAGGCAAGAGAAGATCATACATTAGACACACACATCAACATGAGATTCTCATTTTTCATACTCACAATTCCAGATGATGGAATTTAAAGTAAAGTTCAGAACTGACCTGACAAGTAGAATCCTGGGGTTTTCTGTTGAGTGCCTTGGATCATTAACCCCTTTATTCATCAGCTTCCAAGGCACACCTGCAACATTGCAATTAATTTGATCCTGTAGGGACCCAAGCAGTCTTGGGTCCTGCACTACCCCTAACAGGTGTTCTGAGCAATTTTTTAGCAACATGATCATCAACCTCCATCAAAAAATAATTAGTCATGGAATGACCGAATTTACCACAATGTCTACATGAAACAGCAGATTGCCTGGTCCTATGATGCTTATCAACAGGAGCATAGGATCTATGAAATTGAGCATGAGTTGTTCTGTTGTTTACATGAGCATTTTGTTTCTCATTCTTCTTCATCCAACATTCAGCAGATTTGTGACCTGGTTTACCACAGTTAACACATGAAAAGTTCACAGGTCGTTTTGCAGAGAATTTAAAGGCCTTGTGATAAGCATAACTTTCTTGAGCATGCCAGCAGTCCTTGACTGTATGGCCGTAGTTCCCACACTTATAGCACCTTGGGCGCTTACCTCTTGAGTTATTATATCCCCATGAAGGCCTAGACCAACACTCAACAGTCTTATGACCACGTTTGCTACAATTATAACAAATGATATGTTGGTTTAAAGCAGACATGTTTCTTTTGGGGTGGTGATGATTATTTGAGAAATATGTGTCATGCATCACATCATCACTTTTCATCACACTGCAGTTATCCATATAATTACCATGCCTACCACAGTAGTGACATGATGCCTGTGATTTCTTGGCAGCATGGCTATTAACAGATTGACTAGATACATGCGAGTGAGTAAATAAAGCATGTGCAGCGTGTAAACCATCAGACTCAACCGAGCTAGCAGATTTCAGTCCATGAACAGGAATAGTCTTTAACTTCTTTATTTGACCCTTCACTTTCAATTTCTAACTATTCTTGATAATTTTTGTTTGGTTTTCATTTTTCTGTGCTTTGAACTGAAATATAGATTTTGAGGGTGACTTCTGATTTCTATTTTGTTTTGGGGATTGCCTAGAGGTACCAGCTACATCAGAACTATGCACAAAGGTAGTGTATAGCTGGTTTTTGGTAATTTCCTTAACATCAGGACTATTGGTTGTCCCCTTTCTTAAATTGTCATCCTTCCCTTTCACGACAGTTTTTACTTTTCTTTCATTCTTAGCAGGGTTAGATGCTGATTGTTCTAGTTCCTGAATCTTATTTTTTAAAGATGTTATATGAAGCTCATAACTGGCTATCTCCTGTTCACTGCAATTGACACATTCACTTAAGACTTTGTTAGCATTTTTGTACTTCTCAACTTCTTGTTCCAGATTATTCAAAGTTTGTGAGTCTCTATCACATACAGCTTTTCCTTTCTCTATGATGAGAAGTTTTTCAGATAATCCGGTATTTAACCATTTCATTTTCTCAACTTCAGCTTTTAATTCAGTATTTTCTTTTTCAAACTTTTTATCCTGAATTTCATTACCAGCACATTCCTCTCTTCCAAGCACTGATTCCAATTTTTTAATCAGTTCCTCTTCTCTTTCTTCTGCTTTAATTTTCTCAGCAATCAGGTTTTTGTGATCATCTTTAAGTGATGTAAATTGTTCATTTAGCCATTCATTCTCACAAAATAGATCTTCATTACGTTCTCTTAAAACTGAGCACATGTTACAGTTTGGTTCAGCAGAAGAAGAATGTGAAACCTCCCCAATGATTTCATTTATTCTAGCCATGAGATTTTCATTCTTCGCTTGAAATTCTTTATTCTCAAATCTCTGTTTATCCAGTTCAGAATTGACCTCAGTCAGCTCTTACATACCTTTTAGATACTCATTTTCCATCTTAATAAGCTGACTCTTCAGTTCAGATATCTTATCCAAACATGTTTGATTTTCATATTTCAAAGACACAATCTGCTCCTTATAGTTATGAATATCTAGCAAGCATGCATTATAAGATTCTTTCAGTTTTGAACAATTTTCATCGGGATTCTTTAAATTAATCTGATCACATTTCTTTTTCAACCTTTTATTTTCAGATTTTAATTTCTTGGACCTTTTAAACAGATCTTCATACATCACTATCAATTCATCAAAAGAAACTCCCTCTGATCCGGAGCTTACCTGAGTTGAGGTTTCCTCATTGTCACCTCCCTAGTTGGCCATTAAGATTGTGGACTTATCTCCTTTTTCATTACAGTTCGAGGTGTTCCCTTTGAGCTTTGAAAGTTCTGGACAATCAGCCTTAGTGTGGCCAGCCTTCCTGCATTTATAGCAAGCGTTAGAGTCAATATTCTTATCAGGGTTAGAGTTATACCTTGTTTGCTTTCTGCCTTCATCGAGCTCAGATTGCGAGAGGCTACTTTTCTTGCTTAATGATCCACTGTGCCTGTATTTGTTCCGTTTGGTAGAGCCAGCCTTCGGCACGATTGGTTCCATTGCAACTGATCTGAGAACACAGAAAACTAAAGCACCTAGACCAAGTGAGCACAGCAAAGCACTAAGTCGGAGAAACAAAACAACGAACACAGAGAGTGCACTCTGAAATGCACCAACAATTAGCAGCATCCTCTGCAGATTGTTAGATCTGATAGATAAGAGACCCGCTCTGATACCACGTGTTGGGTTTGGTGCAGTATTTAGAGGGGGGTGAATGAATATAGCCCTTTAAAAAAAAATTGCCCATTTAAAAACCTTCACCCAAAATAAGATTTCGCTCACTTAAAAACTGGAATGCTAACAAGACAGATTAGAACACTCATCTATAGGACCTATAAGCAAATAGTTGGAACGCCCTTATGCATACATCTAGCGGAAGCACAATTGAACAAAACAAACACACTACACAAGGGGTTTTTAGGTGGTTCGGTCCAGCAGACCTACATCCACCCCACACTCAACCCGAGTGTGGCTTCCTGCTGACTCACAGCTTGAACCGCTGGGCCTCACAGCTTGCCTACAATCCGCTGGGCGACACAGCTTGCCGTCCGAGGAATCCTCCTCGCCCGCTGAGCAACACAGCTTGCTGTCCAGTGGAATCCTCCACTGCAAACCACTGGGCAATACAGCTTAGCCGTCCAGAGGCAGCACCTCTACAAAACCCGCTGACTAACATCTTGAATAAAGGAGTTCAAAAGAAAACAAAAGATGGAATCTCAGCATCGGAAAGCTGTAGAAACATAAGCACAATTTGTGGCTCACAAGGAGCTGACTCGCCTGGTTTTGATCCACGGCCAGTGAAGACTAATCTTCAGGCAGCTGCTCTCCTCTTCTCTCGATCTCACTATTTCTTCACAGCTTCTTTCTCTTCTGCTTCTTCTAATCTCTCACTCTCTGCTCTTCCCTTTTTCTTCTTCTTCTCTTCTGCTGGATCGAAGGGCTTTCTGCTCTGCTGTTGCTCTATCTGCTCTCCAGGCTTCTTCTTCGATCAGCCTCCATTTGAAGACGAAGGCTCCAATATATACCAGCAACAGTAGGGAGATAGGGCGTGTGCTTCCCACGCCTTCCGTCCAGAAGATTCCTCCTCGGATCACGTGCTCAGCACCCACCTCGGATCACGTGTCAGGTGCCAACTTCGGGTCACGTGCCCATTCATCAATACACTCAGCAACTGGAGTTAGATGGCGTCAACCCACTTGCTCCAAGGAGTTGACGTAGCCTTCAGAGATCTTCAACCCTTTTTAACAGCTGCGTCGACGCTTCCAACCCGTGGCGTTGACGCATTGATGCGTTCCAGTGAGCAACCAGCCTAGCCTTTTTTAACTATTGCGTCGACGCTGCTCCACTGCTGCGTTGACGCATTGGAGTATTTCTGACAAGGCCTCTGCTTCTTGAGTGGCTGAGTTGACGCAGCCTTTGCGTAGAGTTAACGCTGTGAAGAGTATCCGTGGATGCATCTTAACTGGTGCGTGGACGCCTTAAGCTCTAGCGTCGACCATGTTCCTGTCTTGCATCAGGAATTAATTCAAATGAAAAGATTAATGAATCAAGACTTAATCACAAACACGCCATTCATATCTCATTGTGAATTAGATCTGAAGTAGTGTATAGACTTGGTGAGCTTCGAGCAGTGTATAGACTTAATGAATGAGTGCATGTGAAAGGCAGTGTACAGACATGGAGTTAACATGTAAGAGAATAACGAGTGTATGGACTTTCATGAGACGCTCAATGTACAGACTCTAAGTGAAAGTCCGATGTACAGACTTTAGCTGAAGACCACTGTATATACTTGAACCACTCGCATACTATGCAGTGTATTGACTGAATGCTCAATGCAATGCTTTGATAAACAGACCGAGCATCAAAATGACTGAACAGAAAATGACTCATACAGCAAGATGACTCATAGTGATTAACTCACAACAAAACCAATCATCAAATGATTAACACACAAAGCCAATCATCAAAACCACAGGGGCACAACAGCCTCCACATAAGACTTCACTTCAGCATCCTTCTGAAACTTCAACCTCTTCAGGTGTGCAGGATCAATATCAAGCACCGGCGCCGACTGAGCGTTCAATAACTTGTGCTCAGCTACATCCTAGCAATCATTCTTGAGAATCTGATAGAAGCATGTCCGGGCATTCCACCATTTGATATATTCCGATGTTACACGTGGAAAACGCCCAGGGGTTGGGACTCTGAATGTAGCGACTTCTCTATAGTGGAAGTAATCCCACCAGGCGCGGGCCTCCTCTATTGCTACTGACCCAGTCCGAGCCCTGCTGTTCAATGAAAACTGCGCCGAGGATGAAGGAATGTGTTGATCGTAGCCAAAATTTCGTCCAAACCGAAATGGATAATAGGGCTCCAGCCATACAGTCCCGCCCTTCCGGAAGACCAAGACGCTCGGCCTAATGGACAATACCCAATCTACCAGTTCTGGCTCTAGAACTGGTTACGTGCAGGTCACGCCAGATATGGGATGCACATACTCCTCAACTACTTCGAACTGGCACTCTCGAAGCCGATTTACCAATGGGCTGGAATGGGCGGCCAAGCTCCAGAAATGCAAGGCGCCTGGAGAGTCCACTGGGATCTTGGTCAGTTGCCCCCTGATAGAAAATCGTTGCTCCATCAGTTGGTTCGGCTCGGCGCTGGCAAACTCTAGCATCCTTAGAAACAAATTTGAAGATTGAAGCACTCGAGGAGAAATTCTGGGAATAAAGTGCACACCCAAGTATTAAAAAAGTGTAAAGGACCAATGAAATTCTACCAACATCTTGTAAATCAGGCATAAAGCTGTCAGATAAAGTGATAGCTTCATCCCCCAGGCCATCAAGCATGCTGGATAGATGGCTTCAGCTTGTATCATGCTCTCATCGCGCTGAGGGAGAGCGAATGCACACAGCCAGTATGTCAAGTACACGGCACAATGTGTGATGGCATCGACGCCAACTAGATTGGGCTTCTTCTCTATCCAATCTGTAATGCGGATGGGAGGTCGGCCTTTCACTGGGCTCGCTTCTTCAGCTTACTAGGACCCGACGCTGCTGAGGGAAAGTCTTCATACTTCTTCTCCCCTTTGAAGAAATAATGGAGCCAAACGCCCATCCTCACCTATTTCTTTTCTCTACACTTTCGAGTTTGGGAGGAAGTGGCTTCAGAAAGGTCGTGATGCGACAGGCATAGGGTGCGGTACACTTTCATCAGGTATCGATAGGCGAACCCTATCAAATATCACCCCTCTCCGTGTGTTTCATCGATCAGCCAGTCTGGCCAATAATCTTCTTCATATGGCTCGCCGTCGATTGGAAGGTCACTAAGCTGGGACAGGCTTCAAAAATCTAAGGAGGTCTCTCCCTCTGCCGTGTAAAAAGTATTATACTCGGGGTAAAAAACTTCGATCATGCTGCAACAAAGTCCCTTGGAAAGTGGGTAGCGGTATCTCGAAGCATATACATTGTGGTACACCCCAGCAGAGATCAGAATTGGAGCATAATGCTATAGCACGTAGTCCGTTAACTTGACTGCTCCAGCCCTGAAGGCGTGCGCATCGGTGGCTTTCATGTCAGCACACCACCCTATGACAACCTGATGCTTAAAGCGCACCACCAGGCAATCCAGCCAAAATGGCTCTTCTCTAAACCCCCACTTCAGCGGGGCCAAGAACAGTCCGAAGGCCGACTTCTCCCTGTTAACGTGGCCGACTGAGCCATCCCATCTGGAAGGTATAAATTATGGAGCCCTGGTCAGCAACCCCTCGGCCGGAGTCAGCTTTGATACTCCAAGGATAGCATCCAACTTTCGGGGCTCGCCGGGTAGATATATTGGCTCGCCCCTCAATATCAAGTCCATCAAACTATCTCGCCATGCAAGAATGGCTTGTTCCGCTCTCCGAACCAGCCGAATATCTCTTCTGCCACTAATGCTGAAGCATCGGATGAAGGGAAACAGCTGTTAGTCCTTTGGATGGTCTGCTCTATATTCCCCGCTGCGGTCGTAATGAAAACGGTTGACATCTGAAATTGAAAGGCGCTCCACATCCACAGTGTTAGTTTCGAGTCTGAGGACTCAGCAACAATAGCGAGACGGTCCAGCCCCCTGTCAAGATTATTGACATTCCTCTAGGTCACGATCAGCTCCAGAGGGTTCTTAGTCGAGTCATTGACTTTCTGCACAGGCAAGGAGGTTACCTGGGATGCCATTATGGTGTGGACACCCGAGCAGTTGAGCGGCGTGATACGCCGAGCCACCGGTACCGCACACGGAGCACGACTCGAGCCACCTCAGCGTCCATCTAGCTCGGAGACAGCCTGGAGACTCCGCCTTGAGCCTCCCCATTTATCATATTTAGTTAGACTTTATGTGTGTGTAATTTGTGTTTATTTCGTTGTATTCGGTTTGCTATTTTGATTGTAAGAGGGGCTTATGTGCAATTTGGACCCCGTGGGCCCCACGGGCCCCCCAGGCCCCATCCCATTGAGCCACCTCCACCTAGGGTCCCATGTGTGGTCAGTCAACCTTCCACATGGAGGCTTCTAGAAGGGTGGGCCAAGTGGGGGACAAGTGGCTTGGAAAGTCCACATTTTGGCCACCCACCCCACCTACCATGTCAAGCTTGTCCCTCTAGTCAATGGTGCGCCCCTCCCCTTGTTTTCTTTATTGTAAATTTTGTGTGTTGATCACACTCAATCCCAGCCATCTATTCCCCTCCCCTAGATCCTACGGTTGTGGATGGATGTGAGATGTAACCTATTTAAGCTTGTATTTTCCATTTTGGAAGAATTAATGCCATTTGAATCAAACAAATTCCAAGAGCAAGGGCTGGTGCGCCCCCCTCCTCTCTCCTCCCTCTCCCCTTGAAGCTGTGAAGGCTTCCATTCTGAGGTGTGACACCTCATGTATCGGTTCCGACGATCGCCGCCGCCGCCACGAGCCACTACCGCACCGCCAACGCCATCAACGGAGTTCTGCCTGCGCAGTACCACAGCAGCTTGTTCGAAATTCACAGATCTTCCCCGAACTCATTTGGCTACCAAATTTGGAGGAGTTGTTCCTGGGATGTTCCTCTCCACCCAGCAAAATCAGGCCAGCATTCAGATCACGTTTGCTAATTTTTGATTTTTGTCCACTCTTCCATTTCTATTCTGCCACAGTTCTGTCCAGGTTCACCTCCATCCTAAGTTTCATGTTTTAGATCCACTTTTTGATTTCTGTTAGTTTGCCCAATTTTACTGGGGGTTCCATCCATCCACCCCTTCATCCATAATTGTTCTCAATTTTTGATTCGCCCATCTCATATTTTTTAAAAATCGTTCTCAGACCCATCTACAGTTCTGTCCACCTGTTACCAGATCCGACCACCAGTCACCCCCAAAATCATAACAAATCAAATTATAAAAATAGTCCCCATTCCATGGTTTGATTCCCTACAATTCCTAAGAATATCTCAAGAGCTGAATCGGAGGTTTACTAGGTGGTCAATGGTGGTTCTCAGACAAGTGCCCTGCAGATCTGAGATTTTGGTTACTGTACAACAGGGACTTGTAAATTCAATAAAGTTCTGATCCGACGAGATCCAGTAGATCTCTCTAGATCTAGATTGAAGCCCTTGAAGATAGCTTTCCAACGATAGCTCATGCGTCCTGATCCGACGTCGAGATTGATCGCAGCGGCCGTTTTCGCCGGAGCGCGCGCCGGAAGACAACAACCAAAATCCGTGGGTTATTAGTTCAAGAGTTGGGAATCGGGGCCGATCGACCCCCGATCGGTGTTCCCGGCCAACCGCCGTCCGTGGAGGCGCGCCACCAGGGGTCCCCATCACAGTGGGTCCCACCCCCGCAGATCCGGAGGATAGCGCCGTCCGTGGGCCCCGCGGGCCCGTAGAAGCCGCCGTTCGGAAAGCACGAAAACGCGGAGTTCGGCACCGCCGGGCGACATCAAGATGCTGCCCGTCAACCCGAGTTGCGTGATTCCTGGACCCCACATGTGACATTTTACCTCCCTGCTTGGAGTGGGTCGACTTAGTGTATTGCTGTAATAATTATTAATCGGGAGTCTGTGATTCGGTCGGGGTTGTCTTCACCACACCGGGTGCGTGGAGGTAAAGGTCTTAACCTCTTGGCGTTCATTTGCTTAGCTAGTATATGGTCTTTTACCGCTGCCGAGAGTGTAGGTACTAGCCCGTGTGTCCATGTCACCACTGTGAGAGTGAGAGTGACCCGTCCCATGACTTGATCCGAGTCCGGAAGTTGAGTCGGACTACCCTTGACCTCTGCCAGTTCCTTAACCGCGCACGGTCCGCGCTTTCCCTCGCTTGGGACGACGAGTGAGCTTCCACTTCTATTAGTGACGTTTCGCCACTAGGAGCTCGTAGTGTCGGGCTTAGTGTCTCCCTGGTGTGTGTTGCTGATCGTGTCTTCGTCTAGAGTCCGAGCATGGCACCATATAGTGTCGTCTCCCGTGTCCGTCCCGCATCAGTTTGGTATCAGAGCGAGTCGAGTCTAGGGTAGTCATTGCATAAGTCTTGCATGCATCATGGTCTAAGTCGAGTCTAGGATCATTATCATTTTCCAAATAAAAAAAAGAGTGTTTCAAATTGCATTTCACCCAATAGCTCGGTATATTAAAAGGTGTTGCCCAAACATTAGGTTATGCCTATCGGGAAGGTAGCGTACTTGCGCGAGTGATCTTCGGGTCGTTTATCTCCGCCACGTACCGGATATCGGTTAGGTCTAAGTGCATCCTTTAGTGAGTGTTTGCATTAGTCGGTGTCTTCTAGTTCGTGTGTAGTCCTATAAGAGTCAGTCGGTCTTGTCCAAGTGTCGGCATGTCTAACATGTAGTTCCCCAGTTTCTCATGGAGTCCCAATCACCCGGGCGATATGACTGTTGGCCCACCCATGGGCTTGGCAACTATCCTCTCCGCTTCTGTAGGCCTGAAGCCTCAGATTTTTTTTGGCTCCAATGACCCGGGCGACTACCTCAAGTGGGAGGCCACCATGGACACATACTTTGATTGTTATACTATGTCCGAGGCAATGCAATTCTCTTTCGCCAAAGAGCGGCTTTTTCATGAGGCTACCGAAAAGTGGGATTACATCGAAAGAATGAGAGAGGTTAGGGGGCAATGGCCCATCGAGTCATGGTGGGACATGAAGAGAGAGCTTAGGAAGGTCTACGTGCCCCAACCGGTCACCTCCAACCGGCCCCACCTAATCACTTCCAACCAAGTGGGTTCTAGTCGGAGGCAAAGAGTCCCACACGTAGATGAGCCAAGACCCAATCCTAGGACGGTTGACTACGGGCGAGTCCACCATGATATCCCTATTCCAACCCACTCCGTTGCCGAACTTATGCAAATGATTTTGGACCGGTTGGATGGGGTGGATAGGACACGTACTCCTAGTGATGTACTCCAACCCGAGCCTAAGGAGGTCATCGCAGGTAGTCTTAACCTGACCCCATCAACGGAGTCCCCAAGCCCTCTCCCCATCATAGTGGATCCTCTTCTCCCACCCACGAGAGCCCCATTGCCTACACCCCCTGTCCGTCAAGAGGATAAGGGTAGGGACCCACTTATCAGGGAGAGTAGTGGGTCACGACAGCAGTGTTATCGCTGCCAGGGGTTCGGCCACTATGCCGGACAATGTCCCACTCGGACATCTCTAGCCATAAGGGACAAAAGGGTTGGAGAAGCCCCACTCTCCGATCTTTATTCTAAGCCACCTCAGCCCGAGCCACCCGTGTTTCTAACGGGTATGCTTGTCATAGCCGAGCCGCTTCTTAGCTGGCTCAAGAAGGGCTTGGTCCCACTTCCCTTCCCATCTATGGACCCTATCCTACCTCTGGTGCCAATCAATTCATTTCATACCACTTTCCGGTCTAGTCATTATGTGGATACATTGGATGACCTTCTTAAAGGGTTAGACCGGCAGTGGACATTTACGCACTTGTTGGCTCCAGGCTTCGACCGACCCACAGGTCGTAGTTTCACTCATCCCACTTTAGGGTCCATCACCTCCGTGTACACTATGGGTCATGTTACCACGGAGGTTCTTCTACTCCTCCCTACGCTGGCCGAGTCAGACTTCATTTCCTTTTACCCAAGGGAGGAATCTTACTTTCTACCTATGACTGTCGTCCCACCTCTCACAATGAATGAAGGTGATCATTTACACCTCCAAGATTTCCAAATGTGGGACAACGATTTGTGGAAGCCTAGTCCGAGGGGTCATACCTTCTTTGATCCCTTCGACCCATTCTCTTGTGGACCCTGTGACCCACCATATTTACTCCACCTTTTTGAGAGAGTCCACCATCATACCCCCACCATCTCATCTCCCTTCAAGGATGAAGGAGATCAACAACACCCTCTAGACTTCCACACATGGGATCTTGAGATGAGGGAATCCATATCGAGGGGTCACACATTCTTTGATCCCTTCGATCCCTTTCTTAGTGGTCCCCTTGGTCCACAATCTCCATTCCACTTCTTTAAAGGAGGTCACCATTATACCCCTCCCCCATGGACTGGGCCATCGGCACCCACCGAGTCCATTCACGGGCGAGAGACAGCCTACCCTCCAGTCCCACCCAAACCTCCCAAATCCAAAGGACCGTCTTATGATTGTACCGACCCTCGTCACACCTAGGGTATGCATGGCACACATTTGGATGTCCTGGACCACCTTGCATATGATTGGGTCGGACTAACTGTAGGGTTGTTTAGGGTTGTGTGTGCATCCGTGTGTTTTTATTTTGCTAAGCATTTTAGGAGTGCATAGTGAGTCTGCCGAGTCTAGTGCTAGGCATGTTAGGAGTCTGCATGAGTGAGGCCAGCAATGCACGTTACAAAGAGCTAGCCGATGCCCATCGACACCACCGAGAGTTCCAAGAGGGTGAATATGTCATGATCAAGGTAAGACCTGAACGGTTTCCCTCTAGAACCGTTAAGAAGTTGCAAGCTCGCAGAGCCGGTCCCTTTAGAGTGTTGAAACGCGTTGGATCCAATGCGTATGTTGTGGACCTGCCCGAGGAATATGGTATAAGCTCTACCTTCAATGTATCGGATCTTGTTGCATATAGGAACCCATCAGTGATCCCTAGTGAGCCTTTTGAGCCATCTCCTCCCCTTGAGAGTGATCCCACACCTGAGTGTCCACTTCCACCTCCAGCCCCTTTTTTACGGCAGCGTGAGCATATAGATCATATACTGGACGAGCAAGTGACAGTTACCAGGAGTGGATCTTACCTGCGCTACCTAGTGCGATGGAGAGGACAGCCCGCTACCGAGGACACATGGATCACACATGGCGAGTTGCAGCAGATTGATCCGGACCTTCTGGAGCGATACAGGAGCGATGCAAACCCTTACTCGACAGGGTCGAGTTTCTCCCACCCGGGGAGAATTGGTGCGGACACCCGAGCAGTTGAGCGGTGTGATACGCCGAGCCACCGGTACCGCACACGGAGCACGACTCGAGCCACCTCAGCGTCTATCTGGCTCGGAGACAGCCTGGAGACTCCGCCTTGAGCCTCCCCATTTATCATATTTAGTTAGACTTTATGTGTGTGTAATTTGTGTTTATTTCGTTGTATTCGGTTTGCTATTTTGATTATAAGAGGGGCTTATATGCAATTTGGACCCCGTGGGCCCCACGGGCCCCCCAGGCCCCATCCCATTGAGCCACCTCAGCCTAGGGTCCCATGTGGGGTCAGTCAACCTTCCACATGGAGGCTTCTGGAAGGGTGGGCCAAGTGGGGGACAAGTGGCTTGGAAAGTCCACATTTTGGCCACCCACCCCACCTACCATGTCAAGCTTGTCCCTCTAGTCAATGGTGCGCCCCTCCCCTTGTTTTTTTTTTATTATAAATTTTGTGTGTTGATTACACTCAATCCCAGCCATCTATTCCCCTCCCCTAGATCCTACGGTTGTGGATGGATGTGAGATGTAACCTATTTAAGCTTGTATTTTCCATTTTGGAAGAATTAATGCCATTTGAATCAAACAAATTCTAAGAGCAAGGGCAGGTGCGCCCCCCTCATCTCTCCTCCCTCTCCCCTTGAAGCTGTGAAGGCTTCCATTCTGAGGTGTGACGCCTCGTGTATCGGTTTCGACGATCGCCGCCGCCGCCGCCACGAGCCGCTACCGCACCACCAACGCCATCAACGGAGTTCTGCCTGTGCAGTACCACAGCAGCTTGTTCGAAATTCACAGATATTCCCCGAGCTCATTTGGCTACCAAATTTGGAGGAGTTATTCCTGGGATGTTCCTCTCCACCCAAAAAAATCAGGCCTGCATTCAGATCACGTTTGCTAATTGTTGATTTTCGTCCACTCTTCCATTTCTGTTCTGCCAGAGTTCTGTCTAGGTTCACCTCTGTCCTGCATTTCATGTTTTAGATCCACTTTTTGATTTCTGTTAGTTCTCCCAGTTTTACTGGAGGTTCCATCCATCCACCCCTTCATCCACAATTTTTCTCAATTTTTGATTCGCCCATCTCATATTTTTTAAAAATCGTTCTCAGACCCATCTACAGTTCTGTTCACCTGTTCCCAGATCCGACCACCAGTCACCCCCAAAATCATAAAAAATCACAGCCACCTCCAAATCAAATTATAAAAATAGTCCCCATTCCGTGGTTTGATTCCCTACAACTCCTAAGAAGATCTCAAGAGCTGAATCGGAGGTTTACTAGGCGGTCAATGGTGGTTCTCAGACAAGTGCCCTGCAGATCTGAGATTTCGGTTACTGTACAACAGGGACTTGTAAATTCAATAAAGTTCTAATCTGACCAGATCAAGCAGATCTCTCTGGGTCTAGATTGAAGCCCTTGAAGATAGCTTTCCAACGATAGCTCATGTGTCCCGATCCGATTTCGGGATTGATCGCAGCGGCCGTTTTCGCCGGAGCGCGCGCCGGATGACAGCAACCAAAATCCGTGGGTTATTAGTTCAAGAGTTGGGAATCGGGGCCGATCGACCCCCGATCGGTGTTCCCGGCCAACCACCGTCCGTGGAGGCGCGCCACCAGGGGTCCCCATCACAGTGGGTCCCACCCCCGCAGATCCGGAGATAGCGCCGTCCGTGGGCCCCGCGGGCCTGTAGAAGCCTCTGTTCGGAAAGCACGAAAACGCGGAGTTCGGCACCGCCGGGCGACATCAAGATGCTGCCCGTCAACCTGAGTTACGTGATTACTGGACCCCACATGTGACCTTTTACCTCCCTGCGTGGAGTGGCTAGCCTACTAGAAACACCCTGGGGCCATGAAGAAGGGGGTTTGAATCCCAAAAAGAAAACCCCATGTTTTGAATGAGCTCCGCCCTCACCACTTTTCCTCTGCCCCGTTTGCCGCCTCGCCTTCACTACCGCCGTCGTCGAAGAAGAAAGGGAAAGAGGAGGCGAGCTCCTTCACCACCTCACGTGAGAAGAAGAAAAAAGAGAAAGCGGGACTCTATCCCCCCTGAACCGGTGAGGAGCTTGGAGATCCCGCTGATATGCTGTGACCACAGGCCTCCCTAGTGCTCGCCGCGCTCGCGGTTTCTGGAGGAGGTAGGAAGAGGAGCAAGGGCTCCGGTGTTCACTGTCGCTGTCGTGAGAGAATGAAGTGGGGGAGAGAATGGAGTAGGGCTTTTATCCTCTCATCGCATAAAAAAGGGGGGGGGTTTAATTTTTGCCCCGCCGATTCAGCCGCTCGCGAGGGCCCCTTCGCCGATTAAAGAGAGTGACGGGCCCCGCTGATTCAAGATGCGCATGGCCCCACCAATTTAGTCGCTCTCGAAGCCCACCGATTCAAGAGCACAACGGGCCATGCCGATTCAAGATGCGCTTGGCCCCGCCGATTCAATCGCTCCCGAAGCCCTTCGATTCAAAGTGCGCTACACGCCCCGCCGATTCACCCTTGGTCGAAGCCTGCCGATTCAATGAACAATACAGGCCCCGCCAGATCAATACCCATGGCCTTGATGCAGACGAGTACAGCTCCACCAGCCCAAAGGCCACTTGGGTGTAGAGCACCCACCATATTAAGAGCCAAATCATGTCACAATGCACGATATGAAGCCATGCCATCCGACAACTACAGACTGAAGAAAGGTAATTGCCATGAAGAAAGTGCACCCACATGCGTGCCGTTCATCTCTCGATTGCGACACCTATGGCTGGTGGGCATTTGTTGACATCTAAAATATCACTGTACGGCTAGAACACCCTAGCAGCCAAAAGCACAACCGACCAGTGCGAAAAAGTCGAAAGAACCAGAAAGGAGGTCCACTCGAACTGCTGAGGGCCCAGAATACCTGATGGAGGACTAGGGACCCCATAACTCATCATCTCGGGACGTCTGAAGAATTTTTGCAACGACTCAGCAATGCCATAGGGCAAGCAAAAATCAACAAACTCAACAAATTGGCATCTACTTGGTCGTGCCGAACAAACCCCACACTCCGTCCGATAAGGACGAAACTACCTTTGGTGGTCCGCCACCTGATAAGGATGCCTCTCGAGGTGAAAAAAGTCTCTTGGTCTCACAGAGCAACGTTCCGAATGCAATGTCAGCAGAAGAACCCGAGTGGCCTGATTGGAGTACGGGTCGCACTGGAAAGGTCCATAAAAGGCTGGAACACTATCCGATGAGGGTAAAAGTGGATGGCCACTGGATGAAGATGCCCTTCATATCAACAGGGTAGCCTTGGCGTCATGAATCGTAGTGACCAAGTAACCCGAGTAATCTGATGTAGGTATAACACACGTCCGAAGACCCCGAGGTTCCCCCCCGGAGACAATTCGGCAAGCCAGGAGCGGTCTTGAGCTTAGGGCACTCGTCTGGGTGAGTCTGGAGCCTACAGAGCCGCTGAAATGTCAAACAGTAGCAAGATGACCCTGAATCGACAAATGAACCAGCGGCCTCTGCTGCCTTGAATTGGTGGGGGAGTCATGGCGAGGAAGCGGGCCGGTGATCCGGCGCCAAGCCCTCTCCTGCGCTAGATCACCAGCATCCCCGCTCTCCTATAAGAAGGCCGTTTCAGCCCAAAAAAAAAGGAAGAAGAGAAGAAAAAAATCTGAAAAGAAAGGGAAAAGTGCCAGGAGAGTTCGAAGGAGGCCCAGCCGCCTTCCCACGTTCCAATTTCTTCCCAAAGTGTTCGAGGGCTCGTTCAAAGGAGGGGTTCTTCTGCTGCAACATCAAAATCGGAGTATCTTCCGATACACTATTTTTAGTTCACAGGTGGGTTCCCACTGTGAACAAAGCCCCAAGGGCTAGCGATCCCTCTCCCTCTCCTATAATCTTCCCTTTTTTTTTTTAATGTATGCAGGGCAATGAGGTTTCGAGCCCGAACTCCTCAATTCTTCTCCTATATCCACGCTAATACAATCTCTGTTTCTTTTTTTTTGGTGTTAGCATGTGATGAGTTTGTAAAAGCCCCTTGGGGTGAAATTCTCCCCACCCCCCTTTACCAGCTATAGTTCTGGCGATTACTAATTATAATGAGCATTTTGAGATATTTCCAATCAATAAATATGTGCGATGTTGCGGGAATCATTTGCGGTGCTAAATTTCTTTTTCTACCCTCTACGTTCTCTTGTATTTTCATGTCTCCATTCGTCGGAGGTGAACCCTCTTGAGGTGATGGGCCCTTTCAAGGCTACAGATGCTCAATCTTTGGCCCATCCATGCAATCTTAGTTTGATGCTTTATGTCCTTTGAAATTGTGTTTAATTTTACAACCACTTGCGCTCGGCTGCACCTCATGGCAATTAGAAAGTCTACATGACTAACCAACGCCCGGCGTGGGCAATATCAACTTCACAGATCCCTCTCCAGGTCTATCTATGGGTCTAGGATGTCTACTCCGACATAGCTTTTCTCTATGCATCCGATGTGTGTGCTCTTTGTGTGTTTAATGTGCAGGCTCTCTCTATGGGCAATGGAGAAATTTTGTGGAGCTGGTCATCTGTCCTTTCACCCACACCCATGGGTTGTGCGGGCTATGGTGCATTCCCAGATTTCCTATTCAATTTTTATCCGTGAGAATGTTGCTGCTCATTTTATATCAATTATCTCGACCCTTAGGCCAGTTGCACACACGAGCCCCTCCTGTTTGCTCAAATGCTCGTGGGAACTTTACCTTCGGGAAAACCCTCCTGCACACATACATTCCTATTGCATCCCCCCTTTGCGCCTAAGTTAGCGGCACGTTCCACACATGCATTCTGTACTGTAGTCAGCATTTAATTCTCATATTCCATGAGTCAGCATGCAAGTCACATCTCTGTTTAGGCTGTGCATGTCACTAACATCCAGTCTACCGATGCATTGAATATCATTGCTTTCTCATCCCCGCTTGGGACATGGGTTTGCTAGCTCCGTCAGCATGATCGATGATTCTGTATTCTGGGGCAATAATTCGATTTCTCTGGTTTCTCTAGTTTCTATAAATATGGGCCCGTCACTGGGGAGGGGTACATCCCTCCGCTCAAGCGATTCCACAATGCTTTGATTTAATTCTGCGCTTATTTCCCAACGTTCGGATTTTTTTTATCACTCTCGGGTCCCCGGGGTTTGCTCCCTCTCTACATGATCCTTGAAGGACCCCCTTTGAAGGGGTGAATATCCATATCCATATGATTGGTGACAGTTTAAGTCCACGTCTCGAGATTGAGGCTATGGCAGCCCGTGGGTCATAGGATCCCCTCGTAGGCTAGTCCTCGGGGCTTCCGCACCCAATTCGAGTCACAGGGTCACCGCTTTTGGCTTACCCGGTAGTTAATGAGATCGTCCCGGAGCCTTCCGTGGGTGAGTCTCTCTTCCCCCCCCCCCTCACAATCCTCTGGGATAAGGGGAGATGCTATCGAAATTCACTCATCACTCTGTGGCTTTCCCGTATATTTCCTTCCTCGTTCCGAGTGCAACCAAGAGCCTTTTAGATCTCAAAGACAGGGTAATATTAAATAATAATAAAAGAATGGATTAAATGGGAAGAGAAACGTCCGGGTCGGCTTGCCCTTGGAGTAAGTCGACTTGCTCTTCAGCAAGCTGACTTGCCCCTTGAGGAAGTCAACTTGCTCCTCCGCAAGTCGACTTGTCCCTGGTTCCAGTCGCCCCTTTTCACCCAGGCCTTGAGTCAAATTAGCAATGGTCTGGGTCGACTTGTTCTTGCTCAGTCCGTGGCACTGAGTTGTTTTGGGCCTGCATAACCCATGACAACCCCCTTTTTGTGGGTCTTGGGCATTAAAAGAAGTGAATGACAAATAAAACGAAGGAAATGAAATAATGAGACAGATCTAAACAAAACAACAAGCTAAAAGGAAATTTGATTGAGCTATGTCAACAGAGGCTCTGTTATGGTGCTAGGCCCGGATATAGAGGGGGGGTGAATGTATCCCTCTACAAAATATAGCCCAATTTAAAAAAACGCAGATGCTAGGCAAATTCCGGAATTAAACTAATTCGATTAGGTAAAATAACAAGCAGGTGGAGCGAGCCTATCCAAGCATCTAGCGGAAGCAAATCAAGCAATCAAACCACTGCTCAATAGATTTTTTAGGTGGTTCGGTCCTCCAGACCTACATCCACCCCTCACTCCCAACCGGAGTGAGGCTTCACTAGCAAACGCTAGAACCAAGCAGACTCAGTCTGCAAATAGTTGCTGCCACACAGCTTGACCAGGGGAACAGACTCCCCTCTTCCTCCCAACCAGAGGGACACCCAAGTGACTCCCAGCCACTTGGAAACCAGAGGTCGCAGACCTCTCTTCCTCCAGACCAGGAGGGACCCCTGGACTTGCAACCCACAAGCCCAGAACCGGAGACAAGTCTCCCTTCTCCTGAATCCACAGGAGGAACCCGATCCCCAGCAGGGTAATCGGAAGAACAAAGATGGAAAGATAAAAATAAAGGAAAATAAGAAAGGATGAAAAATCACAGCGCCAAAAGCTGGAAACGAAATACAAGTAATGTAGCTCTCAAGGGAGCAGATCTGGCTTGGATTTGATCCAAACGCCGGAGGGCAGATCTTCAAGATTTTCCCATTTCTTCTCTACGAACTCCTTCTCTCTCTCTCTCTCTTTCTCTTCTGCTTCTTCACTCTTTTTCTTCTTCTTTCGCAGGCTCTCTCTGTCTCTTCTCTTCTCTGCAACTCTTCTCTTCTACTGGATCGAGCACACAGCACTTCTGCACTTCTGCTATTCTGCTTCTCTATTTTCGATCACTCTTCTTCAGACAACCGTGACTCCCCTTTATAGCAGCTCGAGCAGAGACAGCACTGGGCGCGTGTGGCCTCCACATTTCCCGCCCAGGTATTTGGCCACGTGTCAGCATCTCAGGTCCTTGGATCACGTGCCTTCAGCTTCTCGAACAGTACCTGCCACACAGACATAAGTAGATATCAGTTGGATGTATATACTTGGTTCAGGTGTTAACAAGGTGTGTACAGTCAACCTGCAGCTTGAGTGAATAGACTTTGAAGTTAACAATCGAGTGTATAGAGTTAGTTGAGTGAGCATGCAGTGTATATGTAGCACCCCGAAAATTTAAATATAAAACAAATAGAAATAACTTTAAATATTAGACATAGAAAGAAAAAAAAATTTATAGAAATTGAAATTTTGATAAAAGAAAATTGATAATTAGCTAAAATACTTAATGGGCTTAAATGTTAATTACTGGGCGTCAATAAAGGTATAAATAAATAATTGAGAAATAAGAATTTAATTTATTCTTTTATCTATCTGTAGCTTAAATTGGAAATACAATTCAATTATTTTAAGGGAATTTCATTTCAAAAATATAATTATACACCTACATATATATAAGGACCTTCATAGGATCGAACCCGACTCTGATACCCAAGACAAATGACGAGAATTAATAACTAAAGTTATGGGAATTGGGAGCTATAGGCGTATGAAGTTCTATTAGATAAATTAAAGTTTATATATTAATGGGCTAACACACACACACCTTAACCATATATAAGCAGTAATTTTATTTGGTGGGCCTTCGTGTAAAGGCTAAAAATAACCAAGTGGGCTCGGAATATATGTAAAAGCACATATATAAATTTATATACACATAAAATATGCATGGGCCTTAAAAGAAACTGAATATACAATAATATTCAAAAGGTAATACATGGGTTTAAGAAACTTAGGCTGGGCACATACGTATAACATATATGACTATTTATGTATGGGCCATGATCGTGGGCTTCAAAATGGGTTGCAAAATGGTGCATATACACATTAAATAGCAAGGCTGTCGGAACCTACTCACGTTCGAACCTGGCATGGGAAAGAAGGATAAATAGAGTAGTGGTTGTAATGGGGGAAAGATAAGATTAGAAAACTATGAATCCATTATAGGGAAGGTTTAGTTTGTTTAGGACTCCAACCTTGTTGGATATCTTGTCCCTATAAGCACCCTGGCCGTCGAACGAGCGTTCTGTTGCTCCTAGGTTCGAAAGGAACTTACTACTGTCGCACACATCGTCGACTTCGTCTTCTTCCTCCGCTATCAAGAACGAGCAAGGCTACTGCAGTTGCTCATCTCCAGTTATTTCTTATTCCCCGTCTCACATCTTCAACCGTAAAACGCACCGAGGTAGGCAATCTCCCTAGCAAAATATTATATAATCATCAGGCTAGATCTAGAACATGTAGCAGATTCTCTCGGTTTGTCTCTGCGATTTTTTTTATAAAATAGGTAATTAGCGACCCTAATCAGGGCGCTAATTCAATTGACGACTCGTACACGGTCGTTATTCTTTTAGTTAATTAATTAAATACACATGTTTAAAATTTAATAACCATGCAAAATGATGTCTAAATTAATGTATGATCATCGTTCTGAAATCCTGCTATTTTTCTCTACGTGACCATGTGATTATTTGTGTAAAATTTATTTTATCCGAAAAATATTACTGTTCATAAATCAATTTGTGATAAAAGAAATGACGCCTTACATTCGGACGTTTCTTGAAATTAACGACCCTGATTAGGGCGTTATATTCATAGAAGATGGCATCACATAAGTCGTCAATTAACAAAATTTAAAAATCTTACCAACAACCGGTCGTCAATTTAATATATGTTATTTATGAGTCATTCACATTAATACTTTGTTCATGGGTATAGAAGTCTGCGTTGGCCATGAAAATTTACTGGCATACTATTGGAATAGAGACGGAGGTAGTGAAGGTGGTTGCACCATTTTTCGTGCCCTCTATTGTAAGATCCCCCGTCTCTCATCGAAAAATTATTTTGAACATATGGTTAGGTAGAGTTTTTCGAGCCGGTCATTTCGGTATATTATAAGCCAGATTCCGACACCATTTAGTATAAAAACCGGAGGCTTCAAAAATTAATTTTTTTGAATAACGACCCAAACATGGTCGTTTCTTACAATTCTGACGCCACACTCTTAGGCGCCAGATTCTATATATATAAATATATATATATATATATATATGCTTAACTTTGAAAATTCATATTTATTAAAATATATACCATAAAATTATGGAAAATATATTTTTGGAATCCTTGTATTTTTCTCCTAATTATCATATATTCTATTTCCTTAAATTATTTTAAATAAATTAATGTGCCTTTTAATGTACGTCTTTGAATTTATTCAATTAAATAGATATAAATGTGAATTCTTGTTAAATAAATTTATTTAAAAATCATGAAAATTAATGTTTCCCAAGGGGACGCTAATAAAAAAATGACGCCACCCACGGGCGTCAAATAATATAAGTTCATTTAATTATAGTTAATTATAGAATTGGAGGGACTTGAATTCTATAATTAACGCAATCATGTTCTCACCGTTTTCTTCCGTTTTTGACCCATACCGCGGGTCTTTTGGCACTCTCATCTCATGTCCGTAGATGGAGTCCCTGTTTCATGATTGGTTCACATTATACACTCAACTCTCGGTGACATACGAGCCCTCCGTTGGACATTCCGTTCCTTCGGACTGGCAAGTTAGTCATTGAGACCTCCGTAAGTCTCCTCGCAGCCTTGGATTCCCTCAAGGCCGACTGAGCTAGTTGTACCTAATCACCCAGATTTTCAGAATGTCATGGTTTTCATCTGGTTTATTGATATATCATCCTTATTACAAGTTCTGTCCTTGAACTCTATGTTCCATGAAATCTATCTTAATGTTCTTACATGCTTGATCCTTGAAATTCTTGGCCATTAATATGGAATTAGTCTAGACTAAATGTCAGAGGCTATGGGTCCCACTAAAATGACATTTTAAATGCTACGGGTCCTGATCTGACCCTATTGGGCGAGGCAAAGTCCAAACGTTACCGGTATACGATGATCGGGTGCAGGCATTCACCAACTCGGTTATTGGCATTTAGGAGCAATCATATAGTCGTGAGAACTCCTAAGTGTACGACCAAATACTACCTAGTGCTATTTCCATGAGGGGTGGTCATATCGTCGTGATTTTCCCCTTAGTGGATTGGCCAATCCTATATAGTGCTAGATGTGCAAACGCTCTCGTGATAGTGATGATCGGGAGTAATTGCCATCATAGTGCATCTTTCTACAACTTATTGTTCGTCATGAAAATATCTTGAATTGCCATATTGGAGGGGTTATCATATCGTCGTGATATTCCCTTAGTGTCGTGGCAAATGCTATATAATGCTTGTAGAAGTAATTGTTCTACTTCTATATCGATCATCATAAATGTTCTTGAATTATCTCATTGATAGTACTCGTTATCTTGTCATGAAGATCCTTCATAATACTGGATACCTTGAGGCTCTCGTGATAGTGTTCGTCATAGAGAGATGAATGTTATATTTCCTCATGAATGCTCTTGACCTAACTTGAGAAAGTACTTGATTAGATCTTGCTATACCCTCTTGATTATCATTGCCCCTACTCTACATGTTATCTAGCATCTTGCTTACTCGTTTGTTTATTATAGTTCTTGAATTTATCTCGTGTTATTACAGTTCTCGATTTCTATAGCTTGCATGACCTGCATGAGCATGTTAAACTGTAATTGATTTAAAGCTAGCTTGGAATCATGAGATATTAAGTCCTACTGAGCGTTCGCTCACCCTGCGTTTTCCAATATTTTCAGGTAATGACCTTAGTGATGGCGAGACCGAACAAGATGGGCAAGGGCAAGAGTGAAGAGAACGCCGACATCTAGACGAACAACCTAGTTTTGCTATCCTGTGTCTTATGTTAAGTCGAGTCAAGAGTCTCCTTGTAATTTCTTTTATTGAGTCTTTTCGTTATTTATGGGCCCGAATATGTAAAATAACTTATATTTGAAATGAAATTTGCTATTTGTCTAAATTATGTTTTGTGGAAATGACTATGCTCTGATTGACATGACTGTTTAACTGCCACGTTCCGAGCAAACGACACGTTCCGCTGCTATCGGTTCGGGGCGTGACAGAAGGTGGTATCAGAGCCTAGGCTTTCTAAATCCCTAGGTCATCAGGTTCAAGTCCTAGATTGAGTCGTCCTTGTCAGTTATCCTATAGGAACCCCGTGAGATTTGGGTAGAGCTATGGGTTAAATGATAAAATATGTTACATTCGCGTTAGTTACCTTCCAAGATATGAATATCATTAATCCAAACCTTATTCTTGTAGGCTAGAATGGTGGCTGAGAGAGCTCAGTGGAGAGAAATGCAACGCACTGTCCAGGGTTTAACGCAAGCCTTGCAACAAGTTGCACAAGGCGGGAACCAACATGGAGCCGGGGATTTGCATCAAAAATTTCAGAAGATAAATCCCCCTAAGTTTAGTGGGTCGACTGACCCGGATGAAGCGGAGAATTGGGTGCAAGAAATAGAGAGGACCTTTAAGGTGATGCAATGCACCGATGAGGAGAAGGTACTATTAGGAACATATCAATTAGAGAAGGATGCCCGAGTATGGTGGGGATCCGTGGAAGCAATCTTGCCTAATGAACAAGTTACCTGGGACGAATTCTTAGAACACTTTAATGAAAAGTATTTCTCGAAAAGAATTCGCGAGAAGAAAGCTATGGAATTTGCAGCTTTGAAGCAACGTAGTATGTCAGTAGCCGAGTATGAGGCGAGGTTTTCTAGATTGGCCCGATATGCACCACACTTGGTTTGCACGGAGAAGATGAGAGCAAGAAGATTTATGAATGGCTTGAAAGTGGAGCTTATTCCACAACTAGCTCCACTAGAAATTCAAACATATACGGAGATGGTTAGAAAAGCTCAACTCTTGGAAGATGCTATAGATATGATGGAAAGAATCAAAGGAAAGGCAGCCAAGAAGGACTTACCAAATGGACCCAAGAACAAGGAAAACATGAACGACAAGAAGAGATTTAATGAAGGCAACAAATTCAATGAAAATAAGAAACCCCGGAATAAAGATCGACAAATTGTTCCGGCCAAGGGGAAATGCGAGCATTGCAAGAAGGGAAGGCACAATCCGGACGAGTGTTGGTATAAACTTGGAAGATGCATCCGTTGTGGAAGCAGAGACCACAAAATTACTCGATGTCCACTCTTAAAGGAAGAAGCACCGCAAGCAACGGAAGGTAACCCTATAAACATATCTCATCTAAAATTTGCATGAATCGGATATGACCTTAAGTACTTAGCATGATATGTGAATGATCTAGCCAGAATACATGCTTTAGGTATGGTGATCTTACCCCCACAAATTTTGGAAAAGGAAACTATGTGAATTTGGGGACCAAATTCTTTTAAGTGGGGGAGGGTGTAGCACCCTGAAAATTTAAATATAAAACAAATAGAAATAACTTTAAATATTAGACATAGAAAGAAAAAAAAATTATAGAAATTGAAATTTTGATAAAAGAAAATTGATAATTAGCTAAAATACTTAATGGGCTTAAATGTTAATTAATGGGCGTCAATAAAGGTATAAATAAATAATTGAGAAATAATAATTTAATTTATTCTTTTATCTATCTGTAGCTTAAATTGGAAATACAATTCAATTATTTTAAGGGAATTTCATTTCAAAAATATAATTATACACCTACATATATATAAGGACCTTCATAGGATCGAACCCGACTCTGATACCCAAGACAAATGACGAGAATTAATAACTAAAGTTATGGGAATTGGGAGCTATAGACGAATGAAGTTCTATTAGATAAATTAAAGTTTATATATTAATGGGCTAACACACACACACCTTAACCATATATAAGCAGTAATTTTATTTGGTGGGCCTTCGTGTAAAGGCTAAAAATAACCAAGTGGGCTCGGAATATATGTAAAAGCACATATATAAATTTATATACACATAAAATATGCATGGGCCTTAAAAGAAACTGAATATACAATAATATTCAAAAGGTAATACATGGGTTTAAGAACCTTAGGCTGGGCACCTACGTATAACATATATGACTATTTATGTATGGGCCATGATCGTGGGCTTCAAAATGGGTTGCAAAATGGTGCATATACACATTAAATAGTAAGGCTGTCGGAACCTACTCACGTTCGAACCTGGCATGGGAAAGAAGGATAAATAGAGTAGTGGTTGTAATGGGGGAAAGATAAGATTAGAAAACTATGAATCCATTATAGGGAAGGTTTAGTTTGTTTAGGACTCCAACCTTGTTGGATATCTTGTCCCTATAAGTACCCTGGCCGTCGAACGAGCGTTCTGTTGCTGCTACGTTCGAAAGGAACTTACTACTGTCGCACACATCGTCGACTTCGTCTTCTTCCTCCACTATCAAGAACGAGCAAGGCTACTGCAGTTGCTCATCTCCAGTTATTTCTTATTCCCCGTCTCACATCTTCAACCGTAAAACGCACCGAGGTAGGCAATCTCCCTAGCAAAATATTATATAATCATCAGGCTAGATCTAGAACATGTAGCAGATTCTCTCGGTTTGTCTCTGCGATTTTTTTTATAAAATAGGTAATTAGCGACCCTAATCAGGGCGCTAATTCAATTGACGACTCGTACACGGTCGTTATTCTTTTAGTTAATTAATTAAATACACATGTTTAAAATTTAATAACCATGCAAAATGATGTCTAAATTAATGTACGATCATAGTTCTGAAATCCTGCTATTTTTCTCTACGTGACCATGTGATTATTTGTGTAAAATTTATTTTATCCGAAAAATATTACTGTTCATTAATCAATCTGTGATAAAAGAAATGACGCCTTACATTCGGACGTTTCTTGAAATTAACGACCCTGATTAGGGCGTTATATTCATAGAAGATGGCATCACATAAGTCGTCAATTAACAAAATTTAAAAATCTTACCAACAACCAGTCGTCAATTTAATGACCCTGTTATTACAGTTCTCGATTTCTATAGCTTGCATGACCTGCATGAGCATGTTAAACTGTAATTGATTTAAAGCTAGCTTGGAATCATGAGATATTAAGTCCTACTGAGCGTTCGCTCACCCTGCGTTTTCCAATATTTTCAGGTAATGACCTTAGTGATGGCGAGACCGAACAAGATGGGCAAGGGCAAGAGTGAAGAGAACGCCGACATCTAGACGAACCACCTAGTTTTGCTATCCTGTGTCTTATGTTAAGTCGAGTCAAGAGTCTCCTTGTAATTTCTTTTATTGAGTCTTTTCGTTATTTATGGGCCCGAATATGTAAAATAACTTATATTTGAAATGAAATTTGCTATTTGTCTAAATTGTGTTTTGTGGAAATGACTATGCTCTGATTGACATGACTGTTTAACTGCCACGTTCCGAGCAAACGACACGTTCCGCTGCTATCCATTCGGGGCGTGACAGTATAGACTTCACATATGAAGACATCCGCTGTTCAGACTTGAAGAACATACATCAATGTTCAGACCTCATTGAATGAGGGAGCAATGGCAGACTTTAGGATGTATAGGCTTGTGAATGCAAGTACAATGTACAAACTCTCCAATGTATGGACTTCAAATATGTGAAGCTATGCGATGTGCATACTTTGAAGAACAGCAAGTGAGTAAGTGTGTACACTGAGAGAGTGTATAGACTTGTAAGACTTTATGCGATCATAGTGTATAGACTTGCAGTTAAATGCATTAGTTAACCAAGTGTGTAGAGTGTATACACTTGAAAACCTTCAAGCGTCCTCGGTGTACAGACTTGTAACAAGCCTATCGGATGTGTATACTTCGATGAGAGCAATGCATGAGCACCCAATGTACAGACATCCTGTCCCAGCAGCTGACGAACCCAGTGTATAGACTTGCTGAGGGAGAGACTGTACAGACTTGAAGCAAAGCAAGGCAATCGTGTGAATAGACTTGACTGCTGCGAGCACAGGCTGTACATACTTGGTGTGAAGAACACAAGCCAAGTGCAGTGTATGGACTTTATGCAAGAAAGCAAGTGTGCAAAGTATAGACTTGAGTGATGAGTGGACTTTCAATGAATAGGATGTACAGACATGATGAAATCACGATGTGTAGACTTGCCAATTATAGTTGGTCGATGTACAGACTAGAACAAGGCTAAGTCTGTACAGACTTGAACAAACACAGTGTATAGACTTTGGCAAGGCAACGTTGGTAAAACTACCAATGTGCCGACTTTTAAAGCTGAACGTAGGTAAAGAACCCAATGTGCAGACTTGGAAGTGCAACGTAGAAACAGATGCCAATGTACAAACTTTGGCAAGTAACGATGTACAGACTTGCACAGTTCTAGCTGAAGAATGTATAGACTTTACCTATTAAATGTGGCTGTATAGACTTAGAGAGTTGAAGCCAATGTACAGACTTGTTGATATCAAACCGATGTACAGACTTACAGATGCGAAGCCAATGTACAGACTTTATGATATGAAGCCAATGTACAGACTTGCAGATGGAAGCCAATGTACAGACTTTATGATATGAAGCCAATGTACAGACTTGCAGATGCGAAGCCAATGTACAGACTTGCAGATGCGAAGCCGATGTACAGACTTTAAAGGCTGTGAACAACAAGGCATGTTGTACAGACTTACTCAATCAAACTGATGTATAGACTTTGAAGGATTTGAACGGGAGAATGTCTAGACTTTAAAAACCAAAACTCACGTTGTACAGACTTTATGAGCATAGTCCAGTGTATAGACTTGATGCCTTGAAGGCGATGTACAGACTTGGACTCAAGGAATGGCTGTACAGACTCTGAGTGAAGGCATGAACAGTGAATCAATGTGTGGACTTCACTTCAAGCAAGCTACAGCCCAATGTATAGACTTGCTGATGAAACAGTCTGATGTACAGACTTGTAATAAAGCTTGCAGAAGGCGATGTATATACTTGGATGCCCAACGCCAATGTACTGACTTTGAATAGAAGACAAATGTATGGACTTTGACGGAGTGAGACAATGTTCAGACTTTGAAGTTACACTGTGGATGTATAGACTTGAATGAGCATGGAGTGTATAGACTTGAATGAGCATGAAGGCGATGTATAGACTTGCCTAAGACGCAGCATGAGACGCTGGCTGAGACGGACGCTGTACAGACTTTGAATGCACTAAGACGCTGAACAAGACGGACCGATGTACAGACTTCTAAATGCTGATGGACTATGTATGGACTTGGCTTGAGATGCTGCATGAGACGGTGCAGGATCTATAGGCTTTACAGTGAATGCATATGCCACTGTATAGACTTGCATGAGACAGTCAGTGAGACGCTCAGCAATGTATAAACTTGAAAGAACTCCAAGCAATGTATAGACTTTGAAATGCTTGAAGAGGATGTACATACTTCATGAGACGCTGCATGCCAATGTATAAACTACATGAAAAACACACGATGCAATGTGTGGACTTGGTGACTCATGCAGACAGATGAGTGTACAGTCTATGCCATGCTCACAGTTAAGCAATGTACCAAGTTCTGAATGAGCAGTTCTGAATGAAGTAAACACATATGACATCAAAGAATCCAGATAAATGTAATTATGAAATGCACCAAAGCACACACCACATAGCCATATTTAAATGCAGCAATAATTCAGATAAGATTTTCAATGAAACATTCATCTGCACCACAAACAGAATTGTATGCATTCAATTGACTTATAGTGTATGCATTGAATTGACTTATAGTGATTGCTATCATCAAAATCACAGGGACACAACAATCTCCCCCTTTTTGATGATGGCAATACTATGAGTCTTATGAATGAAATAAATGGAGTATTCAGACTAGATTCAGACTAGACTCATCAAAGTATTCTCCCCCTTTGACTTCATCAAAAAGAAATACTTTGATAAACATTATCAGAATCATTTAAATCAATTCTCCCCCTTAGTCAAACAACTGATGCAGTCATGCATATGCAACAAATACTCCCCCTTTGGTAAAAGTCTCTCCCTTTAATATAATCAATATGAATGCAGATGCAGAAAGAGATACCAAATTGCAAGAGCTCAATTCTCCCCCTTTAAGAGTTTCTATGCAGTATGATGCATATGACATGGAAGCTCCCCCTCAATAAGTGGAATCTTATGAGATGGATAACAAGGAGAGGTTCAGGTCAATGAATCAATGATATTGAGCAGAAAATTTTCAAGTAGCATATTTTCAAAGAAGCTCCAATCACAAGAAATTCAGTCAGATTTTCAGAGAGATAGCAATCTCATAAATCCAAAACATAAGTTTTCAAAGTCTTCCATTATAAGGGCTTATGAATGAGCTTTATTGTTCAGCATGGTTTAACCATAATGTATGCAGAGTTTATCAGTAAAATTCTGTATTGATATCTAAAACCATGGTTTAATAAAAATGAACCAAGCCCTCATATTTATCTTGTTTAATCTCCCTTTCTCTTACACAATCAAATCTATTGACTTCTTTCAGAATTACATGCACTAGTATTGAAATCAAGCAATTATGAAGTCATATGATTGTGTCTAGGGTTGTAGCAATTTGATTTTAGCATCAATATTCAGATATTTCAATTTGTTCAACAATTTTCTTGCTACAAATTTTACGAGCACTCTAGTTCAGTGCACACATTGTAACTAGAGGATATACCTTGTTTAGAGGCCAATATCCCTAAGCCCTTAGTGTGACTAACTGTCATACTTTATGTGAAAAGAGTTAGCATTTACACATCATGACACACTACAAATCATTTTTTAATGAGTGAGTTTTATTTCTCAGTGTGCATGCCATTACTCTGCCTGATTTTCAATAAATTTTATGCAGAGTTAACTAAGGCACCTCATGACACAGTCCTTTGGACATGTGTTTCTCAGTGACCAATGTCATTGCTCTGACAGATATAACCCTTAGAAATTTCAGAAAAATTCATTTGCTTCAAATCAATAATAGTTTCATGTACTTAACCAATTAAAGTCATGTATTCAAAAGTGCAGATTTCAGAAATTTTCACAAGACACAGCATGAAACAGATGGTTAAGGTTTATTAAACATGCTTCAGATATTTTTAAGAGATTTTAAAGTCAAACTCCATGAACATTAAACTTAAACCACTTGAGTTATTTCAGACATTCATAAAACTGTATAATAGAAGATTTCTAGTTCAAGAGTTTTCAGATTTATGATCGAGATAGCCCATTGAAATCTTCATGAAAGACTGATAGAATTCTGAAATCAAGTGATACCAATTGATAAGAGAAAATTTGAAGCCTAGTGATTGATTTTCAGAGTATGATCGAGGTTTGTCAACCAAATGAATATGAAAGGATATGCAATGAATTTTGACAAATGTATGCATTTGACAACCTATATGTAATGCATTGACTCCCCCTGACAACATGCATTCAATCACTCTTTTTGGCATTTTTCAATATCAGGAAATGCAATGCACTATATGTGTGCAAGGATATGCAATTTACTCAATATTGATTGCTATGCAAAGTCATGCAATTAACTCCCCCTGAAAACATGCAATGTTTGCCATGAGAAACTGAATATATGATTTTGATTCATGCACATTCAGACTGCCCTATCAAGCAAAATGACCCATGGTACTAGGCGGAGCACTTGGTCTAAAAGACCACTCTCACATAGTAAGGACCTCCAGACAGATTTCCCTGCCTTTTGGTAGCTTACCATTTGATATACCATAGAGGTCATGAATAACAAAGTAAAACCAACAGTCCTATATGCAATTCAGGTTTTCAATGAACTATGCAACAGACAGTTTTCAAACAACATTCAAATGCAGTTTAGGTTTTTCAATGTCCTATACATGCAAATCACATATATGCACTTCAGATGAGGAAAGTTCAGAGGCATCAATTCAGACAATGTAGATGAAGAATGATTATGCAAAAATAGATTTAGTATGTCATGCAGTAGATGAAACTAAGAACAGGATATGCAAGAATACATCAAACCAGATATGCAATGAGTTTCAAAATGGGAAATGCAGAGAGATTACCTGAAAAGTGTGAGAATGGGGTTTTTCATTCTTGAGTGCCTTGGATCATTACCCCTTTATTCCATCCAAGGCACACTTGCTAGGCACCTTCCTATTTTCTACTAGCAGGAACCCAAGTGGTCTTGGGTCTTGCATAGTAATTAGCCCCTTTTGGGACTACCTGCATCTTTTTCTGTGCCAAATAGTCATCAGAGTTCATGATAAAACAGTTATGCATTGAGTGCCCAGACAGCCCACAATAGTGGCATGAACTAGCAGGTTTCATGTTCCTCTTATGTATACTAGCATGAGCTTGAGCATTATAAGATTGAGCATGAGGGTTTCTGTTATTATTATGAAATTTCTTCTTTTCATGACCAGCTACCCTGCAAGTAGCAACTTGGTGGCCTGGTCTTTGTAGACACGCCAAAATTGACGCTATGTTGATCAAATCTCATGTCACTATGTTGACGCCCCAAAATTGAACTTCAATACATTCATAATATAAAGTTTTTCTATTTTTGTGTGTGTTTTTGGTTTGGTCTTTGCATTTTTTGTGATTCGCGACCTGAAGAGGGGCGTGTTTTTAAAAGCGACCTTATCTAGGGCGTGTTCAAAAGAAAGGACGACCAAATGTTAGGGCGTCAATTCCTGGTATTATCGGGTTTCAAAATAAATTCAAATTATTGATTAACATCCTTCCTCAGGGCGTGTTTTTAAGTAACGCCTTCATCTCAGGCGTTTTCTCATAATTTTCAAATAAAGTAAGTTTTATTGCCAAAATTTAATCCAAGAAGTGACGCCCTTTATCATGGTCGTGTTTTTGAGTAACGTCTTGATGTAGGTCGTCAATTTGTGATTTGACGCCCTTCTGAAGGTCGTGTTTTATCTTTCGGTGTCCTGCTTAAACTCGTCTTTCCTGAGTAGTTCCCTGCCTTCAATGGTCTCCTTGCTCGAATTGGAACTAGAGTCCTGCCTCTTCTGATCATTGCCCGTTCTTATCCTTCCGAATCTGAGGTTATCTTGGATCTGGAACCCTATATAGGGATGTCTTGATCGACCTCGCGCGAGGTTGGCAAGGTTAGGTTGGCAGGGTTACGTTGGCAGGTTACGAGATTAGACGAGATCAGAGTTTATTGAGGTCGGAGGTTACTTGGTTTACAGAGGCTCTTCATCTTCTTCTGTGCGATCTTTTAGAAGAGCTCTGCTTCCTCTTCTTCCTGTCAATAGCATCGACGTTGGTTCCCCTTTACTGTCATCAGGGACAGCAGGGGTCTTTGTTTACTTTGTTTATGTTGTTTTGTTTTCATCGATCATCATCACGTCCACTGTGTTCTTTTCCCTTTTTACGTTAGCTTCATCATATCTCCTCTTTCTCTAATTCTTTAGGGGTTTTAAAAAAACAAAAAAAAAGGTGCGCATGTTTTGTTCTTATTTCATCATCATATCATCTTTGGGATTGATACTACATTCACTTGGCTGATCCACTTCTTTTGCTTGTTTGTTTTGTCTCTTTTGCAAGGTAATCAATAAAGGAAAACCCCCTTCATCGGCCGGCCGATTGAAGGAGGAGGAGGAATTCACAATCCAGCCCGCGTTTTCTTTTCCACCAGGTATTCGCGATCTTCTTTGTTTCTTCTTGAGGTAACCCCTCTGGCGATCACCCTCCTTAGTAGCACCACGTGCTTCTTTTCCTTATTATTATATCATCTCCCCTTATTTTTATTATGCTTTCTCATATTTAAACTCTTCTTCATGTGTGGATTTATCACGATCTACAAATTGGCGATCACGGTGGGACTTCCACTGTTTTTCTTTTGATTACCATCTCCTATTGGCACCCACGTGTGCCCTTTCCTATTGGCACCCACGTTTGCCCTTTCTCCCTCGGCACCCACGTGTGCCCTTTCCCCTCGGTACCCACGGTACCTCTCCTTTTGTGCCCCACGGGCACCCTCCACCGTGCACACTGCACACTCCCAGGATCAGCCAGTTTGTGATTGTTTGATATATTTCCTTAATTAACGCCTCAATCAGAGGCGCCTTTTCTCTTAACGCCTTCATCCAGGGCGTTTTCTTTCTGCGTGACGTCTTCTGCCAAGGCGTCTTTTATTATTCTACTGCTTTTATCACACTGCCTGTGAATTCACACCCTGCCCCAGGGCGCCCCTTTACTGCATAGCGTCTCACATCCAGGCGCGGTTTCAGATTTGACGCCCTCTCACAGAGGCATCCTTTTCGATCATAGCGCCTCACCCAGAGGCGTGTTTCGTTTTCTCACTGCTGGCTCGTGGGCTTTCGCAGTGACTCACGACAGTGACTCTGTCGTCTCTTTGGTTGATAGCGACCTGCCCCAGGTCGTCTCTTTCCTGCGTTTTTACAGAAACCTGCTTCCTGTTGCTGTCTGTGATTGTTGGATTGATTATTACATTGCTTGCCTATATTGCTGTGATCTGATCATATTATTTTGCATCTTGTGGCATTTGGTTGAGAGACCTCCTCTCTCTACACTAGGATTCCACACACCTCTCTTGGAATCGGGACAACCCTCCATTGAGCACTCTGTCTCTTTGGACCGGAAATTCCTTTTCCAAGACCTCCGTAAGTCCCCGCACCCGTGGATTCCCTCACGGACGCCGGGCTGGTTGTACCCTTGAAGTACCCGGAGTATAGAGAACCTATCGTTGGTAAAGAGAGAGAAAGAATCTAGTTAACCCGGAGATCACACTTGGATAAACTAGGTTTCACTTTGCAAAAGAGGGAATTATTCTACAATTTAATCCACTCTAATCTCAAGCGGAACACTAAAATCTTGCGTTCATCTCAACTTGGTTGCATAAACTTGCTTGGGTTGATTTGGCTTGTTTGGATTGAGTGGGTTTTGTTTGATAGTTCCTTTATAACGCCGTCTATCCTCTTAAACATGCAACTCCGTTCAGGTAAAATCATCAACATGGCAGGCTACGGATATTCTTATGATGATGAGGATGAGAATGTTTTTGGTCAATATGAAAGTCCCCTCCAAGATTCCATCTATCATGAGGGAAATTACCCTCCTCCTCAGTCTCGTTATCCTCAATCCCATGTGGTTGATACCACTCCTCAAGAGGTTGTGCCCTCTTCTCAGACTTTGCCCTCCAACACTTCGGGGAACCCTTCCCCATCCTTTAATGTCACGGATTTAATTAGTGCACTATCTCAGTTGGATGATTCCCAGCGGCAGGCAGTTCAGGCCACTTTGAAAGGAAAGTCTGTTCCTTCTTCATCCTCCAATCCCCCTCCGGCCGAGAGTGGCCATCACCCCGTTAATGACCAAGCGATCCTGCATAAACCTCCTTCCCGTCCACCAACGCCCGGTACGGCCATGCCGGCCCAACAGGCGAGCCACTCTGCGGTTAGGCACCAATTTCTCCAACCTCCCCGAATTCTACGGACGCCTATACCGCATTCTTTTCTTCAAAATCCGGCCCCAGTCGAGTCCGACACTAATGTTCTACTGCTTCAGAAGTTGGCTAGCATGGAAGAGCAACTAAAGAAGGTCACTACGGCTAAGAATGCCCTGGAGATCTCGCTCCCTACATTGCCAGTCTTCCACTTACCACCATCTGAGATGCCGAATTTTTGGCGATATAATGGGACTGGTAACCCTTTTATTCATTTGAAGGATTTCATGTACGAGACCTCCTTTTGGCAAGACAACAAGGCCTCTTTGGCTTACTTATTCAGGAGATCTCTGGAGGGGCCAGCCCTTGAATGGTTCTATTCATTGGATCCTGCTGATGCCGGTGACTTTGATATCGTTCAGAGGAAGTTCTTGCAGAAGTACAGAGACCGGGTCGGACCCTCCCTCTCACTCACGGACCTGGTTGCGGAAAAAATGAAGCCCGAGGAGGACTTCATAATGTTTGCCGATAAATGGCGGTCGATGGCCGAGAAGCTGAAAGATACACTGTCGGAACAAGAACAAGTCAAGATGATAATTTCTAATGCAACTCCTCAGTTCCGGCATATCTTGGCCATGAATAGGTTAACCACCATGGAGGAGCTCTATGAAAGGGCTCGTTATATCCAGACGCAGATGAAGGATTCACCCATTATGGGCATGTTTGAGCCGAAGCCACAGCTATTCAAGAAAACCACAACTGTCAACAACAGCGGGCCCACGACGGAGGGCACAATTGCAAACGAGCAGGTTGGTGTAGTTGGCCACCCCCACCAAGCTAACCCACGTCCTAACCTTCCTCCACCACAAAGCCCCCATTTCAACTCCACTCCACAACGCCAATTCGCACCCCAACATTCCTTTGCTTCACCGCAAAACCAAGCGCCCCGCGCTAACCCTCCAGCTCCGCAACAGTACCACCAGGTACCACCACCTACCAACTATGGCCAACAACAACAACGGAGACCACCACTTGGCCCCAAAAGGGACCACTACCCTCCACTACCAGAAAGTCTCCCGGATATTTTCAATGCTTTAATGGCCGCCAATTTGCTCATGTTACCAAGGGAAAGAACAGTGTGGCCCGCTAATGTTGACACATCCCGTTACTGCGCTTTCCATCGTGCACCTGGTCACAACCTTGATCGTTGCTTCCACTTCAGAGATTACATTTATGACCTAAATGACCAGGGTGACATCAATTGGGATGAGATGAGACAATTCATCGCCACCATGAAAGAAAGAAGGTCTCCTCGGCAGCAACAGGCTCAGCAGCAACCAGCTCCACAGCAGCAACAACAAGCTCCAGCGCCTCAGCACGATATGGGGATCGTCCACAATCCACTGCCGGAGCACCCGCCAAACCAGCACGTAAACCCTGTCACGTCTATCTATGAGGTGGAAAGAGGGCAGGGATGGCATGAAGAAAATGCCTCTGTCGGGGCACTTCATCATAATCAAAATCAACCTCCGCGCCTCTTGCGCACCCCGTCTTCTTCTTCTACCCCTCAATTGGGTCGATCTCTTCTGCGCCCCGTTAATCCACCTACCTCCGCCTATTCTCCGACCTTGCCGGTCCGCCCCCTTCTTACACGCTTACCACTTCCACAGCCTACGCCACAACAAAAACCATCCACCACCAACCCTCCGCCATTGCCATCTAGGCCACTCCTTATCCGCCCATCGCCAACGCCCACGGCACACGCCACCACTACTCCTTCACCGGCAAGGATCCCACCACCATCGGTTCCACCACCTTTTGTACCCAGAACTCTTCTCATTCTACCCCCCACCAATTCCCCCCGCATACGGGTATCCCTTTCTACTCCTACGCCTCCTACCGGGGCACCAACACCCCCTACGGGGATTCCCTCTACGGAAACTTCCTCTCCGCCACTTCTTAACACCGACACACCTTCTTCTTCTTCTTCTAATCATCCTCCCACACTTGCCCCGATAGAGGCACGTCAAGGCGTGGCGCCGCTCCGCAGTGGACGGATGTTCCACCGCATTTTTCCACAGAGAGAGCTAGAGCCCGTACAGGGGCCGCAAGAGCAAGAACAAGAATAAGAGTCAGTGCCAGGGACTCAGTATGATTTGCTAAAACACTTGGACCGAACCCCAGCAAGGATTTCAATCCTGGAATTAATTAAAAGATCCACCACTCATCAGCTAGCTTTGAAAGAATATCTGCAAAAGGTGATGGTCAATGAGGACATTCCAGTTGAGCAGATAGTCACGGTTTTAACGCCCGCTAGCAGTCAGCCGGCAATTACTTTCCATGAACATGAACTGGCGCCACTCCCAGCAAGAAAGTACGCTCTATGCATCACAGTTGACATCAATAAGGTGGATGTTAAGCAATGTCTGGTGGACATTGGGGCATCCATCAATGTCTTGCCACCTAGCACCTTGAAGTTGTGTGGCATTCCGGAAAGCCAAATTCGCCCGTCCACTATCATAGTCACTGCATATGATAACACGAAGAAACCTCCTATAGGCATGATTACGTTAAAAGTAAGTTTGGGTCCTGCCGCCATCACAGCAGATTTTCACATTCTGGATATGGATCCGACATTTAATGGCATTCTGGGACGCCCCTACATTCAGCAACTCGATGCGGTGCCCTCCACAAATCACCAATGCCTTAAATTCCCACAGAAGGGCCGCATCATTAAAGTTATCAGTATGCCGATTTTGCCAGAGGAAGATATTCATGTGGCTTCATCAGTTCCATCCATGTGGCCGTCCAACAAACCACTATTATCTGTGCTGGACGTCCCTTATCCACGACCAATGCCAGGAAAAGTCACAACAGTTGCTATGACACCCCTGCCTCCCCAGGGGAAAAAGAAGAAAACAATGATGAATACCTCTGGCTGGAACATCTTAATGAAAATGGGGTATCAAAATGGCAAAGGTCTGGGTGCCAATTATCAAGGCAAGATTAGGCATGTTAAACCTCAGAAGCTGATTGCACGAGGTGGCCTAGGTTACAAAGGGCCAGGCAAAAACAAAGATGAACCATGGGCATTTATGACATCAACATTAAAAACAGATCGCCAACCGCTCACTTGTACATTGAAAACACATTTTGTCACGGGTGGCTTTCAAAATAATGAGCAAACTACCATAATTACTTCCATATTAGACTGTCAGGATGTTCATGCTAGACAGTTTGCTCGTCATATTGCCCCGTTGGCCACATACAAAGCCCTGGAGTCCTTAAGGCCTGACAAAAGAAGAAAAATGGATGATCCAGAATGTGACTGGTACAGGTGGTTCGATATGCAGGATATTACTATTTCTTTGAGTCGCCTCTTCATGCCGACTGATCCGGAATGGCCGCCACTTATTCATGAATTGATTGAGAAGCCGGCCGTAATTACAGATAAGAGACAGCTGCTGAGTGACTACACTGATACTGGAGAGCCAGATGTTCCGTTTGAAGAAGGTTTCACCGTGGACAGGCTGTGGGCCGGCCTCTTTTCTCTCTCTTCCATGCATCCATCTGTGCTTGCTTCTCTATATTCTCATCGGTTTGGTCGCGTGCCAAGACCGCCTCCGATTATAATCAATTTATCTCCAGATTCAATCCAAGTTTCTCTCCCAATTCCTTCTTCGCTCCTCGAGTGATTTTCTAAACTCTCCATCACGCCCCTGCGCGGGCCATCACTGATTCAATCTTTCTCTGATCTGGCAATTTCCACCCCTCCTGCTATCCTCCCTTCACACTGCTTTCTTCTTGAAACAGAAAATAAAATGAAGAAAAAGACAAAAACGAAAAAAAAATGACAAATTCCCAACTTTCCAAACCTCCCTTTCTGTTGAGGAGACCTCCTATTTCTCTTCTGAGTGCGTCCCGACCCAGGGGCCGCTCCTTCAAGATTCATTGCTAAATCTTTTCTCCCCCTCTGGTGAGGGGACTTCCTCTGTATTACCTCCTGTATCCACTTTTTCACCTCCTTCCCTTCCTTTTTCTGATCAAGCTAGTTGCTCCTCCTCTTCTTCTGCTAACGCTAAAATTCAAGGGGTAGATTCACATAAGAAGTCCAAGGGTAGGCAGATTCCCCATAGGTTTCTGTTGGAGTTAGCCATCAGATGTCAGGCCTGTTTAGCTCTTCCTGAATTTATAGAGAATCCAATCATCCTGCCAGAGTCAGAATATGAGGATGCTGTTGTTTCTTATGAGGGTTTGGGTGTCTATGAAATTATGAATGACGAAGACCCTATTGAAGAGGGGGATGAAAGTTATGAAGAATATGAGGACGAGACTGATGCATTTGCTAGTGGCATTAGACAATTTGACGAACCATCAGCCTCTGTAGAAGAGCCTACCAAAGAAATTAATTTGGGTACCGAGGAAGACCCTAGGATTGTCCTCATAAGCAAGAATTTACCACCCTCCGAAGAGGAGGCGCTCATTTTGGTCCTGCAAGAATACAAGGACACGTTCGCATGGAGTTATGAAGATATGCCTGGTTTAGACCCTGCGCTCGTTGAACACCGCCTTACACTTAAGCCAGGGTCTGTGCCGGTCAAACAACGGTTGAGGCGTTTCCACCCTAATATGGCTTTAAAGATGAAAGAAGAGGTCGACAAGCTCCATAAGGCTAGATTTGTTAGAGTTGTCCTCTATCCCAATTGGGTGGCTAACATCGTCCCGGTTATGAAGAAAGATGGAAAAGTTCGAATTTTATAGACTTCCGGGATCTCAACCGCGCGTGTCCTAAGGATGACTTCCCCCTCCCTCATATTGATGTTTTGATCGATAATACGGCAGGATTTGAGACTCTCTCTTTCATGGATGGCTTCTCAGGTTACAATCAAATTCGTCTGGCTGAAGAAGATCAAGAGAAGACATCATTCACTACACCATGGGGTACTTATTGTTATGTGGTCATGCCTTTTGGACTTAAGAATGCTGGAGCCACCTATCAGAGGGCTATGATGGTGATTTTTCATGACATGATTCATATCTATATTGAGGTGTATGTGGATGACCTGGTTGTGAAATCAAGGACAAGGATTGAGCATCCTGGGGTTCTAGCCAAGGTCTTGCAAAGATCGTGAGAATATCAGTTGAAAATGAACCCCAAAAAATGTGTATTTGGCATTTCATCAGGGAAGTTGCTTGGTTTCATTGTTAGCAAGAGGGGAATTGAAGTTGATCCCAACAAGGCAAGGGTCATTAGAGATATGCCTCCTCCCAAGAATTTGAAGGAAGTTCGAGGATTAATCGGGAGGTTGCAATTTATTTGCCGCTTCGTCTCCCAGCATTCACAAAGATGTAGGCCATTTTACGAGCTTACTAAGCCGGGAGTCAAGTTTAATTGGGATGACAAGTGTCAGGCAGCCTTTGACGGATTGAAGGATTATTTGGCCAATCCTCCTGTCCTGAGGCCGCCGATTCCAGGCAAACCGCTTGTTCTCTATGTCTCAGTCCTGGATGACTCTGTAGGTGCTGTCTTGGCTCAAGTGGATGAAGAAGGTAAAGAGAGGGCAGCATACTACTTGTCTAAACTTCTTAACCCCTGTGAGCAGAGGTATTCAGCCATGGAGAAGACTTGCGCTGCTTTGGCCTGGGTAGTTCAGAAATTAAAACACCATTTCCTAGCTCACGAGGTTCACCTCATTGCTCGCATGAATCCGATTAAATTCCTCCTTGAAAAATCTATCCTCACTGATCAATTAGCACGCTGGCAAAGCTTCCTCTCTCAGTTTGATATCACTTACATTCAACAGAAAGCTATCAAAGGTTACGCCATTGCCGAACACCTTGCTCACCACCCTCTACCTCGTTTTGATCCTGTCAATTCGGAGTTTTCAGATGAAGAACTAATGTCCATTAATCAACCTCTTGATCCTATGTGGACATTACATTTTGATGGAGCCTTAAATTCCCAAGGAAGAGGGATCGGCATGGTTCTTTTAACACCAGAAGGGGTCACCATCCCATTTGCTGCTCGGCTCACTTTCCCCGTCACAAACAATATAGCTGAGTATGAAGCTCTTTTGGCCGGTCTTCAAACCGCCCATCGATATGGTGTCACCCATTTGAGGATTGTTGGTGATAGTCAGCTCATTCTACGCCAGGTGCTTATCAAGTGCCGCACTATCAATCCCAAGCTCAAACCCTATCAGAAACTTGCTTCAGCTTATGTCAAGCTCTTCACCAAATTGATCTTCGTCCATGTTCCTCGCAGTCAGAATATCCTAGCTGACGCTCTTGCTTCTTAGGCCTCTACTTTAGTCTTCCCTCCTGAGCGTGATTTTCATGTTCCCCTGATTCATCAGCGTGACACGCCAGCTATCAAGGATCGTGCATTCCTCGATATTAGGGATAAGGTGCTTGAGAAGGACAAGCAGAAGGAATCTCTTAAAGGCAAAGAGGTCATGCTTTTAGACTGGGAAGAAGAATTGGCTGACGAAGAGAAGCCTTGGTATTATGAGATTGCCAGATATTGCAATGATCAGTCCTATCCCGAGGAAGCCACTGCAGAAGAAAAGAAAGCAATTAGAAGAGTGGCTCAGCGTTATGTTTTGGTTGGAGGTGTGCTCTATAGGAGAGGGCTCACCGGTGTTTTACTAAGATGCCTCGACGATGATGAATCATGTAAAATTGTGGAAGAGGCGCATTCTGGAGTTTGTGGTGGTCATGTGAATAGCCAGATGCTAGCTAAGAAGATTCTTAGGCTAGGTTTCTATTGGCCAACTCTAGAAGAGGATTGTTCCATCTATGTTCGAAGGTGTGTTAAGTGCCAACTGCACGCCGACAAGATTCATTCTCCTGCTTCTTCACTCCATCCTACGTCTTCCCCATGGCCTTTCTCCATGTGGACTTTTGATATCATTGGACCTCTTGGTGATTCGAATCTCCTGACCAAGCAAAAATCGTTCATCCTCACGGCAACGGAGTACTTCACCAAGTGGGCAGAAGCGGAAGCTTACGTGGAGATCAAATGGTCAACCGTCTGCAAGTTTATAATGAAGAACATCATCGCAAGGTTCGGCATCCCGAGCACCATCATCACCGATAATGGACCTCAATTTATCTCTCAAGAAATCAAGGATCTCTGCAACAGGTATAACATTGCATTGCATCATTCTTCTCCCTATTATCCGCAGGGCAATGGCCAAGCAGAGGCAACTAACAAAACTTTGATAAAAATTGTCAAAAAGACGTGTGAGGCTAATAAATTTTCGGACTGGCCAGACAAGCTAGTTGAAGCTCTCTGGGCCTATCAAACTTCCATTCGTACCCCTACTGGGCAAACCCCTTTCGCCCTTACTTATGGAATGGAGGCGGTAGTCCCTTATGAGATTCTCATTCCCTCTCTACGAGTACAATTGGATAAGAAATTTTCTATTGATGAGCGTCGTGATTCACTCCTCGCCCAATTGGAACTCCTAGATGAGAAGCGCCTGGTCGCCGCTGAGCATGCGCGCGTTTATCAAAACAGGCTCTCGTGTTTTTATCAAAAGAAAGTAATTGAGAGAAAATTTAAAATCGGTGAGATGGTAATTAAGAGGATTTTTGTAAAGTCGGGTGGCCCTCGTTCAAAACTCCAACCCAATTGGGAGGGACCGTTTGTTATAAAAGATGTTTATCCAGGCAATGCTTATAAACTGATTAATGCTGAAGGAGAAGAGTTAACTCACCCTTGGAATGGTTTGTATCTTAAGAAATACTACCCTTGATTCAAAAATCCAAATATATATATATATATATATATAGAGAGAGAGAGAGAGAAATTTTCAAAATCCAAAAAAAAATAATAATATGTTGTTTCAAAAATCCAAACCAAAGTGGAATATTTCCAAAAACCAAAAAAATATAGAAATACCAAAAAGCAAATAAAAAATAGAAGTTCTTCAAAATCAAAAGAAATCAAAATTGGTGCCATGGCACACGAAGGATCAAGGTCCGAAAAGTCAAAATTCAGAATTCATTCATCAGTCTTGCTAACTTAAAAGGGGGTTGACTCCCGCACACACTACACGCTTTATTCTTGAACTCAAGCAGTGCAAAATCCGATGGAAAGTCAAAAACCTGACTAAAAGTGAAAGACAATACCCGTTCTTTTCTTCTTCGGCCCATAAGGGAGGAAGGGAGGTCTCGGGGTAGATCCGCCAAGCCTATCCGCCGCCCTAGTAGGTGGAAGTCAGGGCCCAAAAGGGAGCAAATGTCACAAAAGCCCAAGTACAATTAGGTTTATTTTCATCAATGCAAATCAAATTCCAAAGTGAAAGTCAAGTTGTGAAAAGAAAAGCATGTCAAGAGGGCAAAGTCCCCGCAAGGAAAACCTTGGGCATATGCGTGCAATATAAAAGGGGCAAAAAGGCAACAAATTTCCCTACGCCAAAGACCGAACCCCAACAGGCATAGGGTAGGGGAGGTAACTTTACCTTGAGCATCTCAGAATCCCTTATGGGCTTCCCTTATATTTTCTTCCATTCTTTCTATGTGGTAAGTCACGAACTGGCAGGATGGTCAAGGCGGACCTGGGAAATTGCACTGTGCGAAGTCTCGAATACAAGTCAACTATGATCACGTCAACCCCCTTTTAATTACTCAAGAAAGGTTAATGAATTTTAGATGGTGACCGTGTAGGACCTGTGGTCTTGATAGCCTTGTCAACCTTTTTGCAGAATAATTCAATTAACGCCTTTGGCTAAGGCGCTTTTTATAGAATTAACGTCCTAGATTAGGTCGTCTCTTCCTGAATAACGTCTCTGAGCAGGTCGTTACTTTTTCAAAAAAATCAGATTTCATTTTAAAATTCACGCCGTCTTCTAGGTCGTCTTTATGCGAACCACGGCCTACTCTAAGGCGCGTTTTTCAGGAAAAATAACAAAAAAAATATAAATGAGAGGAAAAAGAAAAAATGCATTTTTTCACGATGTGTGCTTGCATTCTTTTGCATGGACATCTTTTATTTATGGTTTGCATATGCATGCTTGCATGATGCATCTCCCCGTTATCAGATATTTTATTTACCTTGTTTGATTAAAGGCTTGGCCCCTTGACCCGTCATCAAGGTCAAAAGTAAAGACACCCCTTGCTTATTGAGCAAGGGGTCAAGTCGAACAGATGAATTGACCTGTTTGTTCAAAGTGTGAATTACAGTTGCAGAAACAGGGCAAAGCAAAGAAAAAATGAAGAACGTGGAAAGAGGAAAGTACATAAACACAAGGCCACAACTACACAAATGCTCAGGTAACAAAAGATGTCAATCTCATATATATATATATACATCATGAATGTCTAAGTACAGGTATGAGGGTGGAGGAGTACAAGTAAGTCTCTCAGCTCTCGCCTCCACCCTCCTCTCTCCTACTCTCAACCTCCTCCTCGCCGTCCCGAGCTGGTGCTGGTGGAGGAGACATGGGCCCCCGTGAAGAAGCTGGAACCCGAACCTGGCCCCCTGCCTCGCTCCTCTCTCGGAGGGAAGAGCCCGCCACAAAGGTGGAGCTGGTGAAGGAGTACCCCGCAGCCCGTGCTCGCTCACGCCCTCGCTGGAGACGCTCCTCAGACACTCGTAGCCGCTCCTGAGAAAGGATCAACTGGGTCCTCGAGTCTGCCAGCTCTCGCTCGCTTGCTGCTACCTGCTCCTGGTACCGAGCACGCTCCTCCTGGTACTCCTCCCGCTCACGAGCACGCTCCTCGCGCTCCCGGGCACGCTCCCGTCTCTCCAGCTCAAGAGCCACCCGCAGCTCGGCCACGTCCTGAGGCAGCTCCTCTCGACGCCTCAGGGACCTCTCTAGCTCTGAGATCCGCTGATCGCGGATCGCCAACTCGGTATGTACCGCCTGAAGCTGAGTCGCCTGCAAACAGGTAAGCAAATCATCAATTCCACAATAAATGCAATGATTCAGTAATCTAGCAATTCAAGCAATACATGATTAAACCACTCACCTGTGTGCTCGTTGCACGGAAGCCCTCATCAACACAGGTAAGAGTGGCTCGAAGCTCCTCAGTCTGTAAAATGAATTTTCATCAGTGCACAATTATATAATCATATTTGAATGGATTTGTGTTTTAGATTTTACCCGTGAAGCGAGATCGCGCTCTGCTGCCTCGGCTCGTGCGATCGCTCCGACTAGCTGCTCTGCCAGTACAGTCGCATCTGCACTGGGTCCTCTCAAGCTGGAGGCCTCCCCTGGGTCTCTCCTCACTGCTCCCTGCTGGGCACACTGCATTCATTGAGATCGTCAGTGGCTTATCATCAATAATTCAAAAAAATATACATTTGCATATAGAAATAATTTTAAACACTCACCAGGGTCTCTAGGTCAGCCCGTGTGGCGGCCAGCTGGTCCTCCAGGCTGTGTAGGTGGGCCTGGGCATCTATCGCCGCTATGTCCCCCGCATCCTGCATTCATTACATGTTAGTCACATGATAGAAACATAAGCATTTGCATTTAATTTAGAAATAATTGCATTCATACATACCCCTAGGACCATCATCTGGGGTCGACCGGCGTATACCTCCCAGTAGCGCCGGAGGTACTCGGAGCTGTCAGTCGCCCGAGAGGTGACTCTGGTACCGCCTTGCTGCCAGTCGACGTACTGCTCCTCGAACCGCACTCTCCAGTCGGTCACCTTCGTACGACCGCGCGTCTTCTTCCCGATGCCGCGTGGCTCGCCGACCTCTACCCACTCCTGGTGGAGGCCCAGCGCCCTCATCACCAACCTAAGCCGTAACGGCTCGATCTCGCTCAAGCAGTGAACCCACAGCTCATGCTCAAAGCGAGGACGGCCCGCTACGACCCACGGCTGACCCTCGTCTGTCATCCCCTCGTAGGGTCTCCATCGCACCTGCATTCATAAACATACATGTCATCATTTCATCATCATCATAACAAGTTCAAAATAAATGTAAGAAGAAAAAAAATGCATAACATTCATACATACCAGCGAGGGAGGGAAGTCTCGGAACTCTCTCCGTAGCACCCACAACTCGTAGCCCAGTGGGGCTCCAAACACCACCGGCAGCCAGCGCCGCGCTAATGGAAAAGCTCCCTCACCTCCAGGCCGTGGGTCAACGCGCCCCATCGGCATGTATAGATGGCTCCAAACCTGCATCCATGCATTGCATTAGTGAGGCATTCACACGCATAGAAAAATAAAAGAAAAAAAAGAGAAAAATGCATACCTGAAGAAAAGGTGAGAAGCCACTGACGGTCGTCTCTCGACCTGTCCCGGTGGACAAGTCGGCCATCATATGCGCCAGCAGTGCCGCTCCCCAGGCGTAGCTGCCAACTGCCTCCAGGTCTTCGAGTATCCCCAGGAATCGGCAGTTGATGACGTCGCCCTTCGTCCCGAGCAATAGCCTCCCGAGTAGCAGCAATAGAAACCTCCTCAGGTCTCGGTCTGCTCTCTCTCTGTCGGCCGGATCCTGGCAGTAGACCGCCCTAGCCCCGTCTATCAACCTCTGAGAGAACTGCTCTAGGGTCTCCCCGGACCTATGCCTAGCATTCCCTAAGCCCATCACTATAGTCAGGTCGGTGCGGAAGATAGTCCTACACTCGCTAGGCATCTCATAGACCATCTCTAGCCCTAGCAACCTCTGGGCGAACTCAGTGTAGTCAGGGTAGGTGATTCCGCTCACAGCCTCTCCGTCTACCCTCAATCCCGTGATCCTAGCTACATCCTATAGGGTAGGAACCATATGCCCCTATGGCATCAAGAATGCCCGGCTCGTTCTGTCCCATCTCTCCCGTAGAACCTGGATAAGTGGTAGGTCGGGTCTGACTGGCTCTATGCTAAGGAAGGCCCCGAACCCCATAGCATCTACCCTCGCTCTCTGAAACTCGGGGAGACCATAGTATGCTGCCCGGACCATGACCCAGGAGATGCGCGTCCTCATCAATCCCTGCATGTAAAGAAAAGAATTTTCACTTAACTATTTTGATTATTCATGCTGAATCTCATTTTGATTGCCTTGGGTTATATTGGTGTTTGATTTTAATTAACGACCATCCTCAGGTCGTGGTTTGTTGAATTAGCGCCCCTGAGGAGGGCGTGGTTCTAAGTGTGCTTTGAATTTGCGACCTATCCTAGGTCGCTGTTCATCTAAGAAACGCCTCTGTGTTGGGCGTGGTTCTATGGTTAATATCTGAAATTCCTAAAAATATTTCAAGTCACGCCCTTGGGTGGGGCGTTTTCCAAAATGGGTCCGTTAATTAATCAGGAATTAATGAATGGACGACCGCTGGTTTGGTCGTCTATTGTTGAATTAACGCCCTGGCAGGTGGGCGTTGTTTTCAAGTTTTTTAGAAAATAAAATAAAAATAACAGCATGCGAATAATTCATGAAAAATAATTAAAGCATGGAATTAATAGAAATTAACAGCATGATATGAATTTAAATGGGCGACATGCTTTAGGGCGTGTTCTCATGGGGTTAATTATTTTTCAGGGAAATAATTTAATTAACGCCCTTGGGTTGGGCATTTCATTTCTAAAATGTGACGCCCCTGAGGGCGTCTTTTTTCTGGGTTGCAGGGTTTATACCCCGAGGGCTATGGAAATTACAGGAATAATAATAATAATAAAAATGGGAATAGGGTTTGGGGGCCTACCTTCTTGTGCTTTGGCTCTGCCGGTTGGGGGCGTGGATGACGTGGCCGCCGGAGTTGGCCGGGGCGTGGGACGATGGCCCTCGGTTGTTCTTCTTCATTTCTTTCTTCTTCTTCCTCGTCTTGTCCTTCTTCATTGCCTCATCTTCTTCACCCCCTTCATGGGCCTCTTGGCCTCCTTCGGCCTCGTCGCCGGCCGCCATGGCCTGTTCTTCCTCGGACGCCATTGGAGCTTCCTCCTTGGTGTTATCTTCGCCGGCATGGGCGGGCTCGTCCTCGCCCAAGTCAACAACCTCCGGAGTCGAGACCCGCTGCCGTTTGGGTGCGCCGCCGGCCATAGCTTAGGGCTAGGATGAGAGAGGAGAGAATGAGAGAGATTGGGGGAGGGGGTTCTCGGTTAGGGTTGCAGAAGAAAAAATGAAAGAGGGGAAGAGAACGGAGGAAGAAGAAGAAAGGAGGGAAAGTTAAGTTGAACGGTCAAAAAGAAATCACGACTTAAGGAAGGCCGCGTCTTGTGGAATCGACGACGGACATCAAGGCGTTATTTTTGTTTGCATGGGGAATGATAACCGTCGTCAGACGCATTTAATGGCAATTGATTGATTTGATGGGAATAATCATTACTGTTTTTGAGTAACGACTACGATTGAGGCGTTATTTATATGAAACGTGGCTTTGCTGAAGGCGTTACTTTTAGAATTTCAACGAATATATTTTGGAATATGAATCGAATTAACGCCTTGTCCTAGGACGTTTTTCAGTTAACGCCCATTGGTGAAGGCGTCAGTTATGAGCGATCAATCATGGAAGACGACCTGTGCTGGGGCGTCGTTTATAAAATTCACGACATTGCTTGAGGCGTTATTTGCAACAGAATCACAGAACGTTGGAAGGGTTGTTCAGAAAACAGTAAGATGGCTCAATAAAGGAAATATCATTGATTTATTGGAAGAAAAAGATTACAATGCTTAATGAGCCATTTTGGGCCTCAATTTTCTCAAAGCAATTACATAAGACTTCCACTGTTCTCTGTCTTCTTCTAAGTTTTCCACAGGTTGATGAGCCTTATTGATTTTCCACAGAGCTTGGATTGTGGTTGTTTCTTCTCCATCTTCGTTGCTGCCAAGGTCCCGTCTCTTGATAGGAGGGAGGTGTGATGGGTCCTCGAATACTCGCCGTGGAAGCCCGAGTTGAGGGAGGCACCGGTATGAATTGTACAAGACGAATTCTAAAGCGCCTATGAGTCGAAGGTCCGTCCCGGGAGAGAATCTTGCACGAAGTTCTTGAGTCTTGAGTATTCCCGGGCCGCAAGTGAAGAGATTCTTTGGCATTACTTTGAGGTGCTCTCTCTATTCCGCTCTCTTCTTGATTTGAGGAATCCGGTTCGTCACTCTATTGCTTATCCCAAGTGAACCGGTCATATAAGAGAGTGGGCTTTTTGAGAAGATTCTGGAGGATTGTTGGGTTTCATCACATGGATCGAATTTGAAGTGAAGGTCTACCCAACTAGAGAGTGCTAGCATACATCCGTAGATGGGCCTTCCCATCGCCGCCGAGGTTAGCCCGCTATAGAGATAGGCTAGAATCGTCGGTCCCACTCTATCTCCTTCCCATAAGCTCACTATAGCGCTTAATTGGGCTTCTTCTAGAAGGTCCTCCGTGGATGGGAATAAGATTGCTCCTGCCAAGCACACCACGAAGGCCTTTGCTACCCGCTCTATCTCTTCATCTTTTTTAGCTTGATCCGCCCTCTTGTACACCCATGAGGCGAGCTTTAGAAGATTGATTCCTTTAGTGGCTTTGATTTGATTCACTAGGTTGGGGTTAGATATCAAGCTTGTTAATAGCTCATGAGAGGAGATTGGTTTTGGCATGATGGCCACCTTTTCCTCATCCCCTTGCTTCATTCTCTTCAAGCCCAAGAGCATCTCCAATTCTTCTAATAGGATTGTGGCTTCAAAAGTAGAGAAGAGAAAGGTATGAGTAGAAGGATGCCATATCTCTACAAGAGCCCCTATAGCTGCCCAATCAAGGTGAACTTGATCATAATGTTTGGCATGGGTGACTAGACTCAGAAGGTGCCATCTTGTTAAGTACACCCTCATATCTGAAGAAAATTTGGAGAGTATGAGAGGCAGCCACTTAATTTTTGTAAATCTCCTTGCTCCTGGGACATTCGGGAAGTCCTGTGGAAGGAAGAAAGGAAGAATAATGCAGAGAAAGAAGGATAAATGAGCATGCAGAAGAGAAGAACGTTTAAGATAAAAGTGGAAAGGAACAGAAGGATTTTATCTTTACCTGGTTCATGGAAATTCTACTACTGATGTGCCCGTTAATCTCGGTTAGTCTGGGAATTGAGGACTTTGATCTCTTAAGTGCCCTCTCCATCTTCGGTTTGCAGGAATAAGCTCGGACGGGTGCGGTGCCTGCAGAAGAACACGAACAAACAGAAGAAGTAGCAGAAGAGCAGAGCTCCGAGGATTGCTTTGATTGATTTGAGGAATTGCCTTCCCTTTATAGGAGTCTGGGGAGTCTTAAGGCTGATCGGAGTTAGCAAGTTTATGGCTATTAGGACTGGGTTTAGTTTTTGAATCGGAAACGGAAGTTTGTGCTTAATTAACGCCTTCTGTTAGGGCGTCAATTATTGAATTGACGACCTGACCGCGGTCGTGTTTTGTGTAGTGCCCTTGAGTGGGTCGTTTTCTTCTTGAACCCTTGGAGCATTTCACGCCTCAGTGAAAGGCGTGTTTATCTTTTTGACGCCCTCATTATCAGGCGCGTTTCATGTTTTGACGCCGTTCGGTCCAGGCATGAATTTGTGAGCTTATGAATTTGCTTCCCTACGTGCTCTGATGAACTTAAGTGCTATTATTTCGTTGGAATTTTATCTTATTAAGCACTTATGATCATGTTATACCTTGAATTGAGGATTATTTATATTGAAATTAAGGGAGAGCTAATGAACTTTCAAGTGCAGAGGATTGCAGGTTTCAAGATGCCCGGATCACTGTGGAGGTAACATCATGTTGTGAGCATTATTACTATATGGTATTCTACGCTATTATAGCATATCAAGGACCTTGTGGTTCTGATGAACCTGGAATTTGAGTTCCCCTTCACTAAAAACAGTGATAGTTCCAGGAGAGTCTTGATCACACGGATAGGCCGTTGAGTCGTTCAAGGTCTGGGACGATGGTTCCACTTTCTGAATTGATGCGCGGACAAACAGGCTTCGGCTTAGTGTTAGCTCAGAGATCTGGATTCCTGACCAAATCTAGATGGCTTAACAATATTATCCTTGATTATTTTCTATTTTTAGTTTGTTTTAATTTTCCTTTTAGCCCAGCATGCATCATGTAGGACTTTGAGCTTCATGCTGAAAATCTTCATATTATGGCAGTAATGAAGGTCACTCGCTCTTGATTGAGTTGACATGAGATATTCCATTCCAAATTGAGTACTTTGTTCTCTTTGAAGCCGCTTAGGCTGATTACTTGAAAATGTCCCTTTGCTGGGTCTCCATCTCGATTCCCTTTATTTTTCTGCAAATCCACCTTGGTTGTAGCACGTCCACATTGGCAGGTAACCGCTCTCCAATGGTGTCTCCTTATCGTGCCATGCGCACATTTTTACTTGTTTAGTTTAATCTCCTTTATCCAGCAAATCGATGCTTTCTTGGAATCACTCGGAGTTGTTTCACTTTGAATCTTGGAAAGATTTCCAATGCTTAGTGTCTGAGGCGTGTCACATCACACCTTGGCATCTACTTATCAGTTCGCTCCACTTCATTCCGATTGTTGCACTTTCACTCCATTTCGTCTCACTCCCTTGCAAAGCAGACGCCAAGGCAGGGCAGCTGTAGACACGCCAAAATTGACGCTATGTTGATCAAATCTCATGTCACTATGTTGACGCCCCAAAATTGAACTTCAATACATTCATAATATAAAGTTTTTCTATTTTTGTGTGTGTTTTTGGTTTGGTCTTTGCATTTTTTGTGATTCGCGACCTGAAGAGGGGCGTGTTTTTAAAAGCGACCTTATCTAGGGCGTGTTCAAAAGAAAGGACGACCAAATGTCAGGGCGTCAATTCCTGGTATTATCCGGTTTCAAAATAAATTCAAATTAATGATTAACGTCCTTCCTCAGGGCGTGTTTTTAAGTAACGCCTTCATCTCAGGCGTTTTCTCATAATTTTCAAATAAAGTAAGTTTTATTGCCAAAATTTAATCCAAGAAGTGACACCCTTTATCAAGGTCGTGTTTTTGAGTAACGTCTTGATGTAGGTCGTCAATTTGTGATTTGGCACCCTTCTGAAGGTCGTGTTTTATCTTTCGGTGTCCTGCTTAAACTCGTCTTTCCTGAGTAGTTCCCTGCCTTCAATGGTCTCCTTGCTCAAATTGGAACTAGAGTCCTGCCTCTTCTGATCATTGCCCGTTCTTATCCTTCCGAATCTGAGGTTATCTTGGATCTGGAACCCTATATAGGGATGTCTTGATCGACCTCGCGCGAGGTTGGCAGGGTTACGTTGGCAGGTTACGAGATTAGACGAGATCAGAGTTTATTGAGGTCGGAGGTTACTTGGTTTACAGAGGCTCTTCATCTTCTTCCTGTGCGATCTTTTAGAAGAGCTCTACTTCCTCTTCTTCCTGTCAATAGCATCGACGTTGGTTCCCCTTTACTGTCGTCAGGGACAGCAGGGGTCTTTGTTTACTTTGTTTATGTTGTTTTGTTTTCATCGATCATCATCACGTCCACTGTGTTCTTTTCCCTTTTTACGTTAGCTTCATCATATCTCCTCTTTCCCTAATTCTTTAGGGGTTTTAAAAAAACAAAAAAAAAAGGTGCGCATGTTTTGTTCTTATTTCATCATCATATCATCTTTGGGATTGATACTACATTCACTTGGCTGATCCACTTCTTTTGCTTGTTTGTTTTGTCTCTTTTGCAAGGTAATCAATAAAGGAAAACCCCCTTCATCGGCCGGTCGATTGAAGGAGGAGGAGGAATTCACAATCCAGCCCGCGTTTTCTTTTCCACCAGGTATTCGCGATCTTCTTTGTTTCTTCTTGAGGTAACCCCTCTGGCGATCACCCTCCTTAGTAGCACCACGTGCTTCTTTTCCTTATTATTATATCATCTCCCCTTATTTTTATTATGCTTTCTCATATTTAAACTCTTCTTCATGTGTGGATTTATCACGATCTACAGTCTTCTGCAATTTGAGCAAATAGGAATTCTTTTAAAAACAAGTTTGTTCCTATCAAATTCTTTGAAATTTCTATTTCTACCCTGGACATGCCTGCAGTCCTTGACTGCGTGGCCATGCTTCCCACAATGGGAGCAGAAAGGGAACTTTCTTCTAAAAGAGCTTGCCCAACACTCAGTGGCCTTGTGCCCAAGCTTGTTACAATTAAAACATTTGACATGCTAGTTCAGAGAAGTAGTTTTGTTTATATTAAAAGCATGTTGGTTAGCATAAGATTTAGCATGATGTGAGAGTGGTTTTTTCTTTCCATTAGCAAACCAACATTGAGCAAAGATGTGGCCTAATCTACCACAATGAGAGCATTCACTTTTCTTTGAATGAACAGCAGGTTTTCTATCATGATATTTCCTAGCATTCATCATTTCAGCATTCAAATCATCCAGTTCGTTTAATTCACACTCATGCATTAAATGTCCAAATCTATGACAGTAGTGGCATGACATTTTCTTTCTAGATGCATGTGAGTCTGTGTGAGGACTGTGAGCAACATGCACTGATGAACCCTTTTCATTTATTTTCTGATTTACAGTCCTTTTCTGATTTTTATCCTGTTTTCCTATTTTCTTAACCTTGTACTGAATTGGAGACGAAGTAGAAAGCTTTTCCTGTTCAGAAGTTTTAATGAAAATAGTTTTCAACTTGGATCCATCAACCTTTTTCAACTTTTCAGTTTGTTTCTGATTCTTCTGAACATTTGGTTGTTTATTTTCTGAGGTGGTGGCTACATCTGATGCTTTGATAAAAGATGTCGTCAGCTTGTTTTCAAAAGCCTTTTTATTGACATTGTTGTAGCCTAACCCTTCCCTTTGAGTATTGACCTTAACTCCTAACAACCTGTCCAGATTTTCTTGTCCACTTACAAACTTTGACAGAGAGTTCTTTAAGTCTTGGATTTCATTTTCTAAAGAGGTGATTTGTAACTCATAACTGGCAATCTCTTACTCACTGCAATTCATAGCTTCATTCAAAACTTTGTTAGCAGTTTTATATTTCTCAATTTCATTTTCTAGATTGCTCAGTTTATCAGAATCTTCAAGGCAAACACTTTTACCTCTTTCTAAAGCTAGAAGTCTCTCAGACATAGTGGAGTTCAGCATTTTCAATTTCTCATTTTCTTCCTTAAGTTTGTCATTCTGAACCAATTCATTTATTAGAAGCTGATCTTCTGAATTGACTTCATACTTTCTTCCATTTTCAATTTCCTTCATATCTTTTTGATATTTTTCAAGATCTTTATGTAATTCTATGTTTACAGACTTTATGGCATTATGTTTTTCAATCAGCAATTTATTCTCCTGTTTAAGTTTCTCTGATTCTTCTTCATCTTCTTTGGAGAGTTTTCTGAGAGATTCATCTTCAGATTTTAGCTTGTTTAGTTCAGAGTAAACACATTCAAGTTCCTTCTTCAGTTTTGCATTCTGATTTTTATACATATGATTATCAGACAGACATGCATCATGAAATTGCTTCGTACTTGAACAGTTTTCACATGGAGAGCTAGAACTATCTATCCGAGTACCCTTCTTCAACTTTTTATACTATTTTCTTAAGCTCTCATGTGACTCTAACAATACAGCATATGCATTCTCCCAATCATCAAGAGAAAAGTTCTCGAAGAGATTTACCTCATCATCATCATCTTCTTCAGTTTGATTGCTGCCTTGATCATTTCTGTCAGCCATCATGCAGCTATCCACATCTCTCTTCTGAGTTCGCTTCAGCATATCTAGAATATCTTTAGCAGAACTGCAATCAAAGAAGCATGAGTGAAAGGCTCTATCAGTAGCTGCCTTCATTACATTTATAGCTATCTGATTCTCTTCATGCATAGACTTGTGACTGTCAGTCCATTTGGACTTTTTCTTTGGCAGTTCATGAGGACCATGTGAAATTACTTTCCACAGGTCTGGATTCACCGATTTGACATAATTTTTCAGACTAGTGAACCATGCATTAAAATGCGTACCACTGAAAATCGGTGGATGAGTCATGTGAACACAATAGATTAATGCAACAGGAATATTGATGCACTAAAAACAAATTAGCACCTAAGACTGCAAGATCTGTAGCAACCCTGACAAATGAATATTTGAAATGAATTAAAACATATATATTACAGAAGTAATACAGATAATAAGAATGGGGCTAACCAGACGAAATAAAACATATTACAAATAACGCCTCTTAGTAAGGCGTTAATTTAAAAAGAAACGCCTCTATATACGGCGTAACTAAAGAAAGGACGCCCTCACCTGACGGCGTCAAATTCCAATGCCAAAGACGGTAAGCCAATAAACGCCCCAATCTTGGGCTTGTTTTAGAAACATGAAACGCCCTTCCTCAAGGCGCTTCTTAAGACACGACCTGCACAAGGTCGTCAATTAAAGAATCGACGACCTGACCTAAGTCGTTAATTCCATTCGAGTTCCGTTCGACACGGGAGCTTATCCAGGGAAGGATTATGTTAATCCAGTAAGTATTTAATAGGGCAAGGACTCTATATTGGAAGCATTACTTCTACTAGAACACTAACCTTAACAGGACGTCCAAAATCCTATAAATAATCTTGATCGAACAAACCCTAAACCTATTTGGACGATCGAACCGCACAGGTACGTGAAGAACATATCTTCTTCTTCTTCTTCTTCTTTTCCTTATGAACGTAATAGCAGTTCATATAAGTTTCTCTTTGCTTCGGTTACATGAAGAACTAATAGTTCTTCATCCTCTTTTCCTCTTACAGGTTGAGGACGCAGCAGCATAAGTGAAGAACAAGGTAACGTTCTTCTAATCTCCTCTATTCTGATAGGTGAAGAAATTAATAAATGTTTCTTCTTCTGTTCCTGTAGGAGTACAGAACCGAAGAACAAGGGTTCTTCATCAAAGCCATCAGCCAGTAGCTGCCATCTTAAACAGAGCATCGATTCCCTTCCCGAAACCTTCACGGTTCAATCTTCAGATTATCACAAGGTAGGTTTTCTCAAGTCACTGTAGCCCAAATAAAATAACGCAAGATATATGTATAAGCATGGCATGCATACAGTTTTATTATGTTCTGCAATATTTTGAAAGAAACGCCCCTGTCAAGGGCGCTAATTTACAAGACACGACCATGCCCAGGTCGTCAATTTCATATTTGACGCCCTGTACACAGGCGTTAATTTCATGTAAATGTTAATCACCCACCTTAAGAACTGATTATCTATGAAATCATGACTATAAACAATGCATGATCCTCTGTCTTCAACCTGCTAACGTTACTGTCCTGATATTATCTTCGTTCCTCTGTTATCCTGAAATTATTACTGTCCTTCAAAAACTTTAAGTAACGACCTTGACAAAGTCGTTTTACACATGTTAACGCCCTGCCATAGGGCGTAAATTGAAAAGACACGCCCCTTCCTAGGGCGTTTATCTGTCAAAATCCTGAAATACATATATTCTGTAATATAGAATTAAACAGTAACGCCCCTTGCCAGGGCGTGTTTTAGACAAATCGTGAAAAATTATTGAAATTCTGTCAAATATATAAATAATGAGATGCCTGCTACTGTAGTCGTCAACGCTTTAAGAAACGACCCCGTCCAGGGCGCATTTTAGATAAATTACTGAATTATTGAAAATTCTGCAAAACGGAACATATGTAAACGCCTTTCTCTTAGGCGTTACTTACTTGAGAAACGACTTGACCTAAGTCGTTATTTTCTGTAAACTGATTTTTATCCTGATTCTATAGCTGATGGGTTCATATTATACATATACGTATATATCGGCACTATTCTCCACTCCGTGAGTATAGTCCCACTTTTCACGTTGTTTCATCGATCACACTCAACTCTCATTGACATACAAGCTCTCCATTGGACATTCCGTTCCTTTGGACTAGCGAGTTAGTCATAGAGACCTCCGTAAGACTCCTCGTAGCCTTGGATTCCCTCAAGGCCGACTGAGCTGGTTGTACCCTAAAAATCCATTACACCATTGATGCCATGTCAATCTAAAGAAACATGGTATACCGGCCCTTATGATTATACAAAGAGTATATCATAAGAAATTCTTAATGGGATGATGATATCATGCCATATCATGTCATTCTTGTAAACCTCAATTCTATGATAAGAATGAGGGTATCTTACCTTTGATATACTGTTCATTGTAGGCACGCCAAAATTGACGTTTTGTTGATCAAATCTCATGTTATTATGTAAACGCCCCAAGTGGACTTCAATATTCTTATAATATAAAGTTTTTCTTTTTTTTTTATTTTTTATGCATTTTTCTTGCATTTTTGTTATTCACGACTTTATTAAGGGCGTTAATTTATAAAGTCACGACCTGTAAGAAGGCGTTTTCAAAGAAAGGACGACCGTGGTACAGGGCGTCAATTCCTGGTATTATCCGCTAATTTCTGGAATTATCAATTTTCAAAATAAAAGGCATTTTCTGAGTAACGCCCTTCCTCAAGGCGTGTTTTTAAGAAACGCCGTTATCATAGGCGTGTTATATCAGTATTTAAACAGAGCAAGTTTTATTTCTAAAATTAAATCCAGGAAGAAACGTCCTTTTCTAGGTCGTGTTTCAAGAAACGCCTCTGTTGCAGTCGTCAATTCATCAAGAGACGCCCTCGATTAAGGCGTGTTTCGCTCCAGAGTCCTTCCTTTTCCGATCTTTCCCTCACAGTTCCCTATCATAATTTGGTCTCTTGCTCGATCTTAATCCTTCCTTGAATGCCTCATTACCCGTTCTGATCTTACCTTGCTTGATCACATCCAATCGAAGCTATAAATTGAAGCCTTGATCGATCGTGTAAACGGTTGAAGCATTGTTTTAAGCAGGTGAAGCACGTTAAGCAGGTTTCAAAAGGTTTAAGCATTCACGAACAGAGCCTTCTTCATCCTTTGCTGCATCCTCTCTGCGTTTTTCATTGGGCTTCATCCGGTGCTTCATCCATCCACTTCCGTCATCTTCACTCCCTTTACTGTCGCCAGGGACAGCAGGGTTTCTCAGCCTTTTCATCTCTCTTTTTTTTTTATTCACATCACTCCATTCATCATATACGTTCATCCTTCATATTTATTCACACTTTATCGCATTTTTATCATCATACTCCCCCTCCCTTAAGTCTTGTTAAGGGGTTTAAAAACAATCAAAAGAAAAAGGTGCGCATGTGCCTTTCTTTCCTTCATTATTACACGTCCATTTGGATAGATACTACTGCATTTTGGGCTGATCCCTCTCTTCTTGTTTGTGTTTATTGTCCGTTTTGCAAGGTAATCAACTAAGAAGACCCGCTTCAATCGGCCGGCCGATTGAAGTTGGAGGAGGAAATCCACATCCATCCCGCATCCCAATTTCCACCAGGTACACGCGATCTCCTTTTCTTCTTATTGAGGTAATCCCTCTGGCGATCACAACTCCCTTTTTAGCACCTCGTGCTATTTTTATTACATCTTATTCATTTTATTATTTTTATTTCTATTCCTAAGTGTGGATTTTAATCCGAATCTACAAATTGGCGATCACGGTGGGACTTCCACTGTTTTCTTTCTTGATTACCATCTCCATTGGCACCCTCGAGTGCCCTTTCCCCTTGACACCCTCGTGTGTCCTTTCCCCTTAGGCACCCTCGCGTGCCCTTTCCCCTTGGTACCCTCGGTACCCTCTCCCTTGTGCCCCTCGGGCACCCTCCATTGTGCACTCTGCACACTCCCCGGGTCAGTCGATTTCTGATTATTAACGCCTTTCACGAAGGCGTCTTTTGATTTCACGCCCCTCACAGGGACGTGTCTTGTTGAATCACGCCCCCTCCCAGGGCGTGCGTTTATTACACCTGCTGGCTTTCTGGTTGCTTATTTCATCGTCTGATATTTAACGCCCCTCTCAGGGGCGTGTTTCTCTGAGTAACGCCCATTCCCAGGGCGTCTTTTACTATAACTGCTGCCTGCTGCATGATTGTTTTATTGTCTGTGGACTTAACGCCGCTCCCAGAGGCGTTCCATCTACTGTCAACGCCTGTCATCAGGGCGTGTTTAATTATTATCTGAGTTTTGACGCCCTCCAGTGTAGGCGTCCTTTCCTGAGAACGCCTCACCCTAAGGCGTGTTTTTCCTACTGTCTGTGAGCCCCTCACAGAGTTAACGGCAGCCACGCTGCCGTGTTTTAAGTTTGTCACGACCTATCGCAGGGCGTGTCTTTCTTGCTGTTGTGAACACGCCCCTTCCCAGGGCGTGTCTTTACTGTTCATTTTCACAGATTGGCTATTATTCATTGTTTGGCATTTGTGTTGATATTATTATCTTGATTTGCTGGCTTGGTTGAGAGACCTCCTCTCTCTATCCTAGGATCCACACACTTTTCTTGGAATCGGGACGACCCTCCATTGAGCATTCGTCTCT